>JAAALK010000283.1:101043480-101332004 GCA_019279435.1 Zizania palustris | reverse complement strand
AATCGGGGTCTGGGCTATAAATAGAGGGCCCAGACCCTTCTCGAGTACCTTTTCACCGCTTTCGTGCAAACAAACCATCAATCGAGCCCTAGCTTCCATTTTCCCTCTGAAGCAGTCCGCGAAATCCATGGCGAAAACTAGTTTTAAAGGTCCCAGAGCAACTTCAGCCTTGGCTCGGCGACAGGCTGCAGCAGCAGCAGCGGCTGCGTCATCGGCGACGGCAACTTCGACACCTGCAGTGGCAATAATGGCGGCGGCGGCGGGAAATCCCCAAAATGTTGGTCCCCAAGACCTATTCCCGGCATCGACAAAGTACACGGACCAATCTTATCAACTAGGGCCTTCAACCTACAAAAGGGAATCTCTTGCGGCCGTAGTAGAAGGTAAAATCAGTTCTGGGGTTAATGATTCGCAAACCTGGGAAGGAGATCATTCCGTTGCCAAGACCCGGAGAAGTGGTTGTTTTCGAAGCCTTCTTCGAAGCTGGTTTAGGGCTTCTAGCAGTCGACTTCTTGCAGAGGTATTGGATTTGTTCCATGTAACTCTCCCCCAACTCTCTCCGAATGTCGTAGCACGTCTCGCCATCTTCGAATGGGCATTGCGAGCCGAGGGTTGTGAAGGAAGGGCAGAGATCTTCGCAGCACTGCACAGAGCTTCGTGCCAACCGAAGACTTTCGTAGGCCCCGGAGGTGAGAAGATGGTGGTGTCCTTCGGAAGCATCAACTTCAGGCTTCGGGACGAGTATGCTCTCTGGTTTCCTGCCAAAGCCATCAATGCCAGATGGTACACCGACTGAATCTTGAAGTGGTTTTATGCCGAAGTTGGGGTGAGCAGCCGTCTAGCCGGACCTTTGCAAGATATCAACTTCTGAAAGGAAGCCCTTGTGCACCCGGATCCGGGCCAGCTCGAAGCTCGCCTCAGTCTGCTCCAAAAAAACAGTCGTCGCCTTAGTATGCGGGACTTAGCCGAAGAATTCCTCGGGCTTCAAATTCCTCCCCTGATGGCCAACTGGCCGATTACTTTCGAGGAAGATTCGGAGGGCGGTCTTCGCAAAATTTCTTCAACTTCAAGCCCTGCAGGTAACTTCAAAAACAACATATATGATGTATATTTATTCGAAGAGTTAACCAACTTAACTCATTTTTTAGCCTCTTCAGCCCCTATAACTTCGGAGCAGATTGCACGGGCTTCGGAGAAGATTTTGGGCGTCCCAACTCTGACCGAGAAGGAATGGAGAATCAAATTGGTCGGTACTTGGGAACGATCCAACCGAGTATGGGGGCTACTCGAAGTTGCTTCACCCCCTATGGTGGATTGGGTGCCTTCGGAGAAAGGGCCCAAAAAGAGAAAAGCCGAAACTGGAGCTTCGAGCTCTGCCAAGACTCCGCTCAAGAAGGTGACTCGAAAGCCAAGAGTTCCTGCGCCTTCGAGCCCAATAGCTTCAATCTCCGATTCATTGGAGGATGAAGGCAGGATGCTTGTGGGCCTGATTGACGAGGATGCAGCCCAAAAAGATGCACATATTGATGATGCTGCGAGCGTGCCGGAGCCTCAAGTCAACCTCGAGAAAGTGAGGACTCCGGCTGCTCGAGAAGATTTACCTCAAGACGGAGCCCCTGTGGATGAAAGCGGAGTCGAAGTTACTGCAGCTTCGATTCTGGGTGAAGTAACAACGGCTGCTCAAGAAGATGCTCCAATAGTCAAAGATTTGACCGCTGACTCCGACGAAGACTTTGGAGTATCCTTCGACCCGCCAAGCAGTCCAATGCTTACCCGTCGCCAAAATGTCGAAGGTAAACTTCACATAATTCTTTTGTTCTTTTTCCCTGCGAAATTATACAATGTATAATACCTTTGTTTTTACAGGATCCACTTCCATGGAAGAGGTCCGTCCCAAAGATATAATTCCTGGACCTTCGACAACTTCGGAGCCAATTCCAGGAGCCACTCAAATGGGGCCTAGAAAAGGCAAAGGCAAGATGGACTCCCTCCCTGCTCCGAGCTCAGGATCAACTCCGTCTGAGTCAACAGACGAAAGCCAATCTACTGAGGGGGGCCAGTCTGCCAGGGCTCCAAAAAACACGGCTCAGCACTCCGGGCCTTCGCCAAACGAAGATGACCAGCAAGCCTTGAGCATGCTCCCTCTTCTAGCTCCTTTCTTGGAGCGAAGAACTGGGCTTCGGACTTTGCTCGAACCTTTGGATCGAGCTAGTCACGAAGTCGGGGAGACAGACTTGGTGGCGATCTTGAGAGAGGTGGAGAGTTCGGAGCTTAACGCTGCCATGGAATGTGCAGCATACCAGGTACGAAATATCTGCAAAACAACATCAAATTTATATACAAATAATTTCTCACCTTGGTTTTTTCTTTTCGCAGCAAACAGTCTTGGCCCGAGCTGCGAACATCTCAAATGAACGTGGAAGCCTTCGCCTTCGAGAGGAAAGTACAGCTCTTCAACGAAATCTTACTATCTCCAAGGTCGGGTGGTCCACTTGGACAACATGGTTTCAACGGAGCGCAGGGCCAGACAAGGCTTGGAAGCTGCGAACAAAGAGCTCGAAGCAGAAAAAATTGTGCTTCGAGTGGAAATCGAAAAGATGCGGGCGGAGCACGCTACTGCGGGGGCTGAGCTTGTTAGGCTCCAAGAAGAAAAGGCCAAAGCTGCCGAAGAAGCTATCCAGCTACTCAATCAGAAGAATTATTTAGCTACGGAGGCAGCTAGGCTCTCTGGAGTAGTAAGAGAATTGACTTCGACGAAGGATGCCTTAATTGAAGATAAGCTAAAGTCAGAGAAGGTAGCTGCGGAGGTCATGGACCAATTGCTAGGCGTTCTGGAGTACTTCGGTACTACTGGGACGCTTCCTTCAGATGACAACATCTCCCTGCTGCGACGGTTGAAAAGGATCCAAGGAGCAGCGAAGCAAATGAATACAGCAGGCATTCGGTACGGAGAAATCTCCGGACAAGTGGCTGCTATCGGCATACTTCGTTACTATGAAGATCTGGGCCAATCGATAACTCTGAGCACAGGGATGGCTCCCATTACCTTTGATGACAACCAGCTCCTTACTCCTTCCGAAGGTGTGGCTGCTGCTTGGCAAGCCTTTCAAACTTCATGGAGAGCCGAAGGTCGCTCTGCGATCAAGGCCTGGATTGACGAAGGGCAACGCCAGAAGCAAGCTCGGTCCCAAGCTTCGAGCAGTCAGCCTCCGCCAAACCCGCAGGTTTAGAATTATCTTAGGATCTTCGACTATGTAAAGCATTATGCTTTTATACGTTTATGAATGAAAATTTGTTTATCATGTTTTTAGGCTTTGCCTCATATGGAAGATGTCGAAGTGTTAGACGTTAACGACGAACTCCGCTTACTATGGGCTACCTTCGATATCTTAAAACTTCACGAGCGCCCTCGATTTTTAGTTCCTCGGGATAGCTCTGGAGCGATTACGTCCGAAGTAAGCAAAGACATATTATCTTGTATTAAAGAGGAAGAAAAAGAAGTTAGCTTGGAAACTTCATCTTCCGAAGACATTATGTGGTCCGAGGACGAAGATAAAACTCAAGATAACAATCTTGAAGAACTTGGAAGCTGGGAAAGAAGCCCCGAATGACTTCGAACTTGGGCCGAGCTTCAACAAGAACAAAAATATTTTAGAGCTTTGAAGGAAGGTAGGAGAGTTAAACGTAAAGTTGTTAGAACTCCCAGCTCTAGAACTAGTCGTTCCAACCCTTGCTCTAGAGATCGAAGAGGTCTTCGATTCCTTCTTGGTATAGATACCAATTTTTCATGATGTAATCATATTTTTTCGAATAATAAAAATCGATTTAAAATTGTCTCCCTATTTACTAGCCCCTCTTTGGGCGTAAGCAACTTCGAACTGTATTCAAAGATGGTTAGGCGCAAAGAAAAACTTAGGAGTACAATTTTCGGGGTTCGGAGCCCCTCAACAATTTAAAGATTGATTAAAATCTTATAAAATGTCTTCGACTATTTGTAGTCTAAAGACTGGTAACTTAGTACCTTATGTTTTTGAAAGAAATCACTTTGGATAACTTTCCAGACACTTTAGTGTCCTAGATAATTTGTCACTTTGGACTTTATTAACAGACATTCGAAGCTCATGGCTCAAACTCTGTTTTGTTTTGGCCTCCTTCGGCTCTTTTTGCGAATTCAGTCAAACCAGTGGTTTGGAGTTCGCAGTGGTCTCTTTGGACTCTTTTTACGAATGCCTACAAGCCGGTGGCTTGGACTACGCATCATTTGGTCTCCTTGGACTGTTTTTACGGATGTCTTCCAGCCGTTGGCTTGGACTCCGCATTATGTGGTCTCAGGCTCTTTTACGGATACCTACAAGCCGGTGGCTTGGACTCCGGATTATGTCAGCCCACCACCTCGGAAACTTCGGACCAGTGGTCCGAAGTTCGAAAATATGATTCAAATTAATGACACTTCCCTCTCAGTCAACTCCGCTATTCCAGTGCGTCCACTCGGAAGTGGGAAGTTTGTGAGGGGTAGGCATTATCTGAACTATATGCTTTATTAATTCGGAAAGTGCTTACAAATGATTACAAGGAGCCCTTATGTGAAGTATCGCTTAGGTGCTCGGCATGCCATGTATGCGCTAACTCTTCACCTTCCAAATTAGCTAATTTAAAAGAACCAGGACGCCCTGAGCGAACAATTAAGTATGGACCTTCCCATTTATTTCCTAATTTTCCTGGTGCTATGATACTTCGCAAAACGAGATGACCCGGCCTAAGTTCATTAATCTTAACCTTCGGGTCAAACCAAGCCTTCGTCTGCTGGTGATACTTTGATAAATTGGCCACAGCTCGAAGTCTTGTCTCCTCTGTTAAATCCAGCGAAGCTTGTCTTTCTCCTTCAATCTCTGGTTCGGTGGTGCGAAGTGATCCTCCTTTGAGCTCTGTTGGTGTCATAGCTTCATCTCCGAATAATACTCTGAATGGAGTGAAACCCGTGGACCTCGTTTGAGTGGTCCGAATGGACCACAAAATCTTCGGAAGTTCTTCGGTCCAGAGTCCTTTTGCCAATCCTACTATCATTTGATTTAGCCCTGACAAAATGTTACCATTGGCTCTTTCTACAGCTCCGTTAGACTGAGGGTGTCACACTGTAGCAAAGCATAGCTGGATGCCTAGATCTTCACAAAATTTCTTGAAAGGTTCTGCGTCAAATTGTGTTCCATTATCAACTGTGAGTTGTTTAGGCACTCCGAACCGGCAAATGATATTCTTCCAGAAAAATTTTTGTACATTGTTCGAAGTGATAGCTGTTAGGGGCTCTGCTTCGACCCACTTCGAAAAGTATTCAATTGCTACAACTACGAACTTCAAATTTCCTTTTGCTGCTGGGAAGAGACCAATAAGATCCATGCCCCATCTGGCCATGGGCCATACTGGAGCTATGACTTGAAGGGCTTTTGGTGGGCGATGACTCCTTCATCCCATTCACTGACATCCTTGGCAAGTGCGGACCAAGGTCTCTGCATCAGCTACTATTGTAGGCCAACAAAGCCCCTGGCGTAGTGTTTTTCCTGCCAAAGCTTGAGGGGCCAGATGGCTACCGCAAAGTCCTTCATGGATTTATCGAAGAATTTCTTGACCTTCGGCTTGAGATATACATCGGAGTAGAGGGGAACATACTCCGGCCTTGTATAAAATACCGTTGATTATTTGATAATTCCGAGTTCTAAGCTTTAACCTCAAAAGTTGTGGCCCTTCGGACATATTTGCCTCTCCTTGCAACACTACCATGATTGAACTTCGCCAATCTGTACTTGGAATGCAAAGGACTTCCGCAGTAGGAATTTCTGGCACCGAAGGTGTACTGAGTTCTTCATAAAAAGCTTCTTCGGGTATGTCCATAGCTCTAGCTGCAGCTTTTGCTAAGATGTCAGCTTGCATATTTTCTGCTCTAGATATACTCCGAATGGAAATCCCTTTAAATGCTGCTTCGATCTTTCGGATTTCTTCTAAGTACTTCGCAAGTTGTGGATGCCGGACTTGGAAACTCTTGTCTACGTGCCCTACTACAATCTGATAATCTGTTTTAATAACAACTCTTGTAGCCCCTAGAGCACGTGCCTTGTGAAGTCCCAATAAAATTCCCTCATACTCCGCTGTATTATTGGTAGACTTAAAGTTGAGTCTTGCGGAGTACAATGCCTTTTGCCCTGAAGGCGAAATTATCACAGCTCCGACGCCTGCTCCAGATGCTTGGAAAGCTCCATTAGAGTAAATAGTCCAAATTTCTTCACTTGGCCTCTCCGGAGCCCATGCTGCAGGGGGAGTCCACTCTGCCACGAAGTCGACCAATACTTGCGACTTAATTGTTGTTCTTGCCAGAAAAGATATGTCGAAGGGTGCTAACTCAACAGCCCACTTCCCAATTCTTCCAGTGGAATCCTTACTTCGGAGCATATCTCCCAAAGGATATGAAGTTGGTACAATGACATTATGTGCCAAAAAATAATGCCTTAGCTTCCTCGAAGCCATTATCAGAGCATAAACGAATTTCTCAAGCTCGGAATATCTTGTTTTTGCTCCGGACAATGCTTCGGACACAAAGTAAACTGGATTTTGTACCAACTTCCCGATAAAATCATCCTCTCTGACAAGGACTGCACTAACAGCAGAGCCAGTAGCTGCAAGGTAGATGAGTAGGGTTTCGTCAGCAACAGGCACCGTGAGTGTAGTAAGGTTACTGAGATAATTTTTAATATCCTCGAAGCTCTTTTGACACTCCGGTGTCCATGCAAAATCTTCGGACCCTTTCAATGCTTTGAAAATAGGCAAACTTCTCTCCGCAGACCTTGCCAGAAATCTGCTAAGTGCTGCTAGACGACCGGTCAGCTTTTGCACTTGCTTTAAATTCTCTGGGGAGCCATCTTCTGCAATGCAGTTATTTGAGTGGGGCTAGCTTCGATCCCTCTGCTTGAAACTAGGTACCCTAACAATTTCCAGCCTGCGCCCCGAAGATACATTTTTCGGGGTTGAGACGGATCCCACATGCCCGAAGGCTATTGAATGTTTCTGCTAAGTCTAGGCTATGTTGGTGCTTTAAAGCACACTTGATTACAATATCATCCATATAGGCCTCTACATTACGACCTAATTGATGACCTAGAGCCTTAGCAATTAACTCGAAAATGTAGCCCTGACATTTCTTAAGCCAAAGGGCATTCTTACATAACAAAAGACTCCTGAAGGAGTTACGAAGCTTGTCTTGATTTCATCTTCGCGCTTCAACCAAATTTGATGATAGCCGGAATACGCGTCGAGGAAGCTTAATAATTCCGAACCAGTAGTGGAGTCGACCAACTGATCAATTCGGGGCATGGGGTAGGGGTCGCGGGGGCATGCTTTGTTCAGAGATGTAAAATCAATACACATGCGCCACTTCCCTGAAGATTTCTTCTTAACGAAGACTGGGTTGGCTAACCATTCCGTATGTGCCACTTCCCTCATAATCCCAGCCTTCAGCAACTTTTCAACTTCGTCTTTAGCAAGGATAGCTCTCTCCACAGACATCTTCCGGAGTCCTTGCCTAACAGGCCGAGCCTTCGGGTTCACAAGTAGACTATGTTCAATAATGTCCCGACTGACTCCGGTGATGTCTTCATCAGACCAAGCAAAGATATCCAAATTTTCCTCAACTACTTTTTCTAAGGAGGCAGCAACTTCTGGATGCAAGTCTTTACCAAATTGAAATGAATATTCCTTGCCATCTTTGACAATAACCTTCATTGCAATCTCTCCTTCAGGACTTGGTCTTGGGATGGATCTTTTCAAGGATTTGCTAGGAGCAGAAAAATTCTCCGGATCATCTTGCACACTGTTCACTTGTCTCGGGTCAAGAGGAGGGCCATGACCATACTCTGCTGTTCGTGCGATGGCCTGATCTCCGAAAAATGTGAGCACTCCTGCTTGTGTGGGCATCTTCATACACAAGTAATTACGATGCGCCACAGCTCCGAATTGATTTAACATGCCTCTTTCGAAGATGACATTATATGCATATGGAGCATCTACAACATCAAAGATCACTTCCTCTGTCCTGGCCATTGGCCCCTCTCCGAAAGTAACTTCCAGGCCAATTTGGCCGAGGGCATCAAGAGGGGGTCCTGCAAATCCTTGCAAAGGACGGGCTGCTGGGAGAAAATGCTTTCTGGAGATGCAGAGTTGGTCAAAATCTTGGACAAAAATAATATTCGCCGAACTCACTCCGTCAACTAGCACTCTTCGAACCTCAGTTCCTGCTATGTCGGCAGCAATGACAAGTGGGTCTGCATGTGGAAATTTAACACCAGCTGCATCATCTGCAGAAAAGGATATTGGTACATGGGACCATTTAGGCATAGCAGTTGCAAATGAAGAGGTTCCAATATGGCCCACCTCTCTGACATATTCTCTTCTCTGCCTCTTTGACATACTTCCGAGAGTCCCTCCTCCGGAGATGGGGAGGACTACTCTTTTTCCTCGATCTTGCCCCTCTTCTTGCTTCGGAGGTGGCATAATTTGACCACCGGAGGGCGTCTTGCCGAATCGAAGTTCTCTATACGCGCCACAGCCTAGACAGGCTCCAGACGCACTTCAGCTGGAACTCGGTCAGTAGTGCCTCGACCCGAAGTTCTTTCCAGATATTCTCCTCTCAGGGTAAGTATAGCCTTGCACGCATCAGTTGCGTGACTTCAGTTTTCTCCATGAATACAGCAGAAAAAGGTCTGGCCCTTGCCAGCCGGTTTCCCTGGCGGCCTCCAGCCGCTGGTCTTGCTTCCTGAGGGTTGTGGAGCTCTTTGGGCAAACTTCTGCGGGGGTGCAATGTTCAGAACTTCTGAACGAGGATGCTTTTGCCCCCTACACCTGTCATGCTGAACTTCAAAGCTAGGCCCTTGCGGCTGTGCTAAAGTTTTTACTTCCAATTTCACTTCTTGCAGTATCGACGGGCTTGCAGCAGTTCTCCGAAGCCATCCTTCTTCTGACCTTGCATACTCTTCGAAATAAGACATTAACTAAGAAACAAAAGATATGCTTTTCCGATGAAGTTTATCAAGGAGGCCTGGATGAATAACTTCCTCTCGAGCTGCGTCAACTACTGAAGACGTAGTTAACCCTCGAATTTGCGACTTCGTATGAGCGAAGTGCTTGAAATATTGTCTTAAGGTCTCTCCAGGGAGCTGCTTCACCTGGAAAAGACTTCTTGTTGACATTGGGGGCACGAAGGTGCCCTGGAAATTGCTTACGAACTTCTTCTTCAACTTCCCCCATGACCTGATTGATCCTGGCTTCAGAGACCAGAACCACCGCAGTGCCACTCCTTGAAGAGCTAAGGGGAAGCATTTTGCCATAGTGTCCCGTACTCCTCCACTAGCTTCAATTGCTAAAGCATAAGAACGGACGAATTCTACAGGATCTTCATCTCCGGCATACTTGCAAAGCTTTGAAGTTTTGAACTTAGGGTCAAAGCGTACTTTCTACAACTCGGGATGCAGCGGAGACTCGTTGTCGAAGGAAGCATTCTCCGGGGCTTCGGGATAAATAACCTCGTCATCTTCGGGCACTTCGGGAATGGTAGGGGTGGCTTGAGAACGAAGCCTATTCGCGGCTTCTTGCCGCCACCTTGCAACTTCAGCTTGGAGACTGGCCATTTGAGCGGCCATATCACCAAGACTGTCTTCATCTCCTTCGGAATGGTCTTCCGGGTCTTGAGAACTGTAGGGATCAGTTTGAAGTGGAACTTGAGGTGGAAGAGGGACTCTGGCTGGCCGAAGTATAGATGGAGTTGGCGGAGGAACTCCGTATGCTCGAGGAAGGGGAATCCCTTCCGGAGTTTGAGGTGGAGGAAACGTCGAAGGTCCTCTGACCTCAACTGTGTCTGAAGATCTTACTCCGGAGATCCGAGGGGACCTCCGAACATGATTACCGGCTACACTCCGCTTAGGAGGCATGGTGTGAGAAGTTGGTAGAGAAAGAAGTTTTTTGAACTAGGTTCCCCACGGACGGCGCTAACTGTTGGCGTAAAAGATTACGCTAACAGGTTTCTGAAGATTAGAAACTAACAAACGAAGTGTTTGCGAAGGAAACTATTCCAAGCCTCCGAAAGGATAATAACTTATAATAGTTTGAAAGTGTGTATTGAATAACTTGTATTCGGTCCGTATTACAGGGTAAAACAGGGGGTATTTATAGGCCCAAACATTAAGGAAAAGACCCTTTTACCCCTCTATTACAACAGACATAGTGGAAACTATTCGATACCCTTAATAGGGCTAAAATGGTAAAAGACTAATCTAATGAGAAAGAAGATAAGTCTTCCATCTTAGCTGGCAAGGAAGCTCTCGGAAGAGTTCAAGTTCGAAGATATACTCCGAATTGGAGTCCGTCATCATACTTCGAACATGACTCAATGCATCCCCGGAGTCATATGCTGGAAATCTTGGACTTAATCACCAACCTTTGTCCTGTTACTGCAATAACCCTGAAGATGGAATATTTTTCCCCAACAATAGTATTACCATATGAGATATAAATTTTACCTACTCTCATTACCTTTCTTTTTCTATTATCACAAATTACAATGGACTCATGATTACCTTGATTTAACTCAAATGAGATGAACATACTCCTTTTTCAATCATGTGAGTTGTGTATCCACTATCTATCACCTAACTACAAAATAGATTAGTTCTTGTTTTTAGGAACCCAAACCTTTTTGGGTTCTTCAATGTTAGTCACAAGAACCCTAAGAATCCAAGTGCATATCATTGGTTTTTAGTTTTTGAAACCAACAAATTGAGAAACAACTTTACCATGGTAGTTTTCCTAATAACATAACATGCATATAAGGTAGCTTGTGGAGGAAATGGCTTGTTATTCATCTTCTTTGAATTTTGTTCTTCCTTCACAAACTTGATGATTTCATTGACCATCTACTTTCTCCTAGCATTCACCTTACTTCATTTGGATGAACGACAAGACCACTTTTCTCAACATTATTTTGGGTGTTGAGTGTTTTGTATAAAGGAACTTTTGTCTTGTACGCTTCCATGCACCCATAGGTAATCATTGTGCCAAGCCTTTCCTTTTACTTCTTCAATACTTTAATTTCCTTCATGTTATTCTTATAAGCAATAATATAAATACCATAGCATTTAGCACAACCATTACATGTGGATGCAATAGAAGGAATAGAAATAGGTTTAGTTATTAGAGACTCAACTGTCTCTTCAAGGCCCCTATTGTTCTCTTCAAGAACAATAAGCTTACTTTTGACAATTTTGAGCTTATCCTCAACTACTCATTAGACTCATTTACTAAACAATATTTCTTAGTTAACTTGTTTACATTTTTATTTTCCTTAGAAAACAGTTATTGGGATATGGGGAGGCTATGCTAACCGGCAATTTTAAATTTTAACCCTTTACCCTAGGAACCATGCGCTTGAGGGATCATGAATCATTATCTTCTAACACGAGATGCGCTAGTGAAATGGAAGAAAATGTTAATGAAGCACATCCTCTCTCGATTAGTCCTCGATTCGTCCACTCGTCGGCGACTGTGGTGACGAAGACTAGTGACAATCAACTCGAGGAAGATGACAATGAGTGCCATTGTTCGAGCAACACCTCCACGGAGTCCACACATATAGGGATGAAATTGTCTCACGCCAGCATGCTAGCACCGATCATGAGTTATAAGGACAAACCGATCTCAACTCTTGAGATAGAAAGGAGAGGAGAGGTGGCTAGGGTTCTAGAAAAGGTTGCAATTGCGACACGACCTGTCTCCTTCTCCCTTTATATAATATGAGAACTTGGGCCCTTATTCCCAATTAAGACCCAATAGATAAAATTTTCTTGCCTAGATTGGAACTTCCGGTTTGAGCTCTCGGTCTTTAAATTTGAATTAATCTAGAATTTCCTATTCACAACTGGAAATTATGATTTGAGCTCTCGGTTTCTAAAATCAAATTAATCGAGAACTTTTGGATCGCCTAGATCCTGGAACTTTCAGTTCCTCTAGGAAACCGAATAATCGAGCTTAGTCTAGAACTTTCGGTTCATAACCGGAACTTCTGGTTCACCTAGAATTCTCTTGGGCATAATTCTTTCAATCTCCAAGTTTCACAAGAACCAATTCACGCATGTTTTTAATTCATCCCCTTAAGCGTTTGACCCGATAGGTTCATACACAAACGACTTCTCCCCAAAAACCTTTTCTGGCTCATTGATTAATAGCGGTACCTAGTAGCATATATTGACCACCAAAAGCATATAAAATTATATTTTCACTAAACCTTGATATACACATGCACCAGTCCCTTTACCACATGACATCAGTGAAACTCATGGTGAGATTCGTGCTACCCATGTTGATTAGCTCAGCATTTCACTCGACCAAATATCATATTCAAATCATGACTAACTCTTTAGTTATAGTGGCATGGCCATGCACTTTTCTAATCCGGCTACCTCGAGGGGCTTAGAGACATTTCTCCCAATATTAGGAGGGGTAAATTCTATCTTGACCACATATATTCCATGACATATTTCATAACACACCTAAGAACAACCCTTATAACTACCTAGTTACGGAATAGCGTTAGGAAGCTTCAAAATTTGTTACTACACATTTTGGAATCAATGACGATCTATTGTCAAAGGACTCTGCATATACACTATTTGAGATGACAATTGATGGCAGATCACAATAATGATCCCAATAGTATCTTGAGTGGGTCTATACAACACCATGTTCACCAACATTTGTCCACATCACTGATTTGACATCTCCATGTCTATAATTTCTGAAACCTGATCATCAATCAAGCAAATGTGCTAATATATGTATTATTACTGTCTCACATGATGATAAGATTAGGGATCCTTTTGAACAACATCATTATAAAACAAAGAGTCTCACAAACAAGTCATCAACTCGTTAATAAATGTAAACAACATTTATTCAAGGAACAAGATAACAATTACCTTCATACATAAGCATAGACATAACAACATATCTCACATACACATACATCACTCACGCAAATATCTAATACCCATGGAGCTTAAGTGTTGTTCATGCTTGGGTTGTGAGATGTTTCGTCAATGGATCTATTATGTTCAAATCTCTATGTACCTTACATATATTCACATCACCTCTCACTAAGATCTCATGGATCAGGTGATATCGCTGAAGTATATGTTTGGACTTCTAGTGCAACCTAGGCTCCTTGGCTTGAGTAATGGCACCACTATTACCACAATGGAGGTCCACTAGACTAGACACACTAGGTACAACACTCAACTCAAAAACAAATATTCTTGTGGGATCGGAATGGCGATGAGAGGGGGAGTGAATAGGCGCCTCGACAAATTCTTGAGAAGATGATGGCTTTTCAAATCACCCAACGCATGTCTAAGTGAAGAAGCGGAAGTAGATGTAGTAAAGACTCTGATAAAAACAAATGCTATCACCCTCCTATATGTGTGCACTTAATGCTTTGAAACCCCATGCTTTCTGTCCTATGATTTGTTCCTAAAGCTTTTATTTTTACTATGTACTATCTGAACCAGTCGTCAGCAGTCATGTTTTCTTCCATTCGACAGCAGGCTACAGGACTGCACATTTTATGCATGTTAGGCCTATATTTCCAAATCACTATTTGAATGTTTTATTCAGCAGAAATTTTCCCTACACAATATGTCTACAATTCTCTGTTTAAACTAGCCACAGGCTATGCTATTTGTTGTGCTAGATCAGAGTACTCAACCACGAAAATTTCTTCCCTCAGTGTCTGTGGGATCGGAATGGCGACTAGAGGGGGGGTGAATAGGAGCCTCGACAAATTCTTGAGAATATGATGGCCTTTCCAAATCACCCAACGCACCTCTAAATGAACAAGTGGAAGCAGATGTAGTATAGACTCCGATAAAAACAGATGCTATCACCCTCCTATCTGATATTATGTCAAATGATAGATTGAGGGATCACCAGCACTGAATTTGCACACATGGTGAAAAGCATCACTGCATACGGCAACACATGATCGGCAAGCTGGGAAAGAAAATTAATAAGGGAGAAAAATATTTCTAGATTCAACTTTGAGCCTCCAAGATTTTCAGAAAATGACCACCTTCCAGAATTTTTATAGCATATAGATGAGCCAAAAACAATATGTAGCTCTATTCAGAACCTTTTGCAAACTTCAAACATGGAACCCTTGTAACTTGGACAACAAGAGTTATGCAGAACTCGAGTCCAAAAACAGAACCAAAACTGATCAAAAATTGCCTCAAAGATTGAATCCAGACTGAAAACAGAATACAACTTGGCAGAAATCAATAGTTTTCAGAACTTTTATGCACTTTGTTGGAGAGGAAAATATATGCAGCAGTGGTCGAAACCTTATGCAAATTTCGAACATGAAACCCTTGAAACTTGGACAACAAAAGTTATGTAGAACTCAGGTCCAAGAATAGTACCAAAATAGATCAAGACTCACCTCAAAGATTGAATCCAGACTGAAGACAACTCAATCAGCAGAAATCATGTTTCCAGAACTGTTTAGGAACATTGTTGGAGAAAAATATATGTAGAAGTGGTCAAAAACTCTTGCAAATTCCCAAAATGAAACCTTGGAAACTTGATCTTCAAAGGATATGAAGAACATGGATCCAAAAACAATACCAAAACAGATCAAACATTTCCTCAAAGATTGAATCCAGACTGAAAATAGAACACTGTGTACTCAACAGAAATTACAAGTATTCAAAATCATTAAGGTACTTTGTTGGGCAAACAAATACATGCAGAAGTGATCAAAAACTTTTGAGAACTTCACAAATGGAACCATGGAAACATGAACATCAAAAGCTATGAAGAACTCAGATCCAAAATCAGCACAAAAACTGCTAAAACATCGTATTCAAAAGTGATCACACAAGAAAACTAATTTGGTATCAGAACTCTCTGTAGGAACAAAACAAAATGGTAGAAAGGTTACACTCTCAATTTCTGCAAAAAGGGTTATGGAATACCTTTTAATCCCTTCAACCATGATATTACTCAAGAAACAATCCAAGAATCACCCAAGATGCCGATGAAAAGTTGAAGCAACAATTCATCAAACATGTAGAGGGCTACACAAACACTTAACCATTTCAGCTAGAGTTAAATTCCAGAACTGTGATGCCTTGTTTGATCAGCAAAAGAATTAAGAAGGAATCACAAACTCACTTGCAACTTTCAAAAATGGAACATTCAAATCATCCTCAACAAAAGATGTATAAACATCAACAAAAAGTTCTGTAGTAGATTCACCCGAAAACGCTGCAAAAAATCGAATCTACACTGATTTACCTCATGCGCCCAGATTGTTTCTTCCTAGCACTGTTCCTTTTCGGATGATGAATAGTGCTTCGAAAATTAGAGAATACAGCACTAATTTGTATGAAATTGATATTTGGTTCAGCCAAAAGAACAGCCAAAAATCCCCCACCTGCCCATGGATATGGTCCCCTATTTATAGGCCAACCATGGGGGTATTTTCTAAAGAGAACCTTCTAGAATTGAAAATTACACAAAAGTCCTATTGCTTGTAATATATTTTCAAAATTAGGAAATTCTGAAAAATCTGCCAAAGGAGTACAATTAACACTACACTCACAACTTTTTATTACACATTGACTCAAAGTAAAAAGGACTCCAAACTATCGAAAATAACATAAATTGATTTGTGATGGTTTTCAGCAAAAACCAACAAGGCCTCTCAACCCTTCGAGTTGCGACACCACTTTGCGACTCCGAGCGCTACCAAGCCACTTCCGCCCTCGATCCCCTCGAGTCGCCTGAATGCTTGTCAAGGCCTCCCTCTCGCAAACCCGGTCATCACGCCGTCATGATCAACCGTCCATCCAAGTCTTGCTCGATCTTTCCGTGCACTCTTGAGATCTTCTCCAACTTCGCCAGGCCTCCCTGATACTCCGGCATCGAGCTCCCCGATTGACCTTTGATCACTTGCCGTCGACAATCAGTCAGCATCTCCACCCTGCACATCCAAGACAAGCCAAAACAAGAATGCGACGCACCACCGAAACCTCGGCAACCACTCCTCCATTTCACATCGAATCCCTCGATGCACTAAAACCACTCTCAACCACTTAACCGCTCAAACGCTTATCCTTGTCAATCACTCATCATCCAGACCGAAACCACCCTTGGTTTCACAATTCTAATCCAAATGGCCTCCTTCACAGCTTCTAAAGCATCAATATACTCACGCTCTGTCATAGAATCAAAAATCATCTCTTTCTTGGAACTTTTCCAATTCATTCCACCTCCATTAAGGCAGAACACAAATCCAGATTACGATTGTGAATCATCCTTATTGGTCTATGCACTTATAATTAGCTCACGTGCATCGCCCCACGTGCCATGCTCCGCGCGCACCACTCTACACCTTCCTCGCATCTACCTGCTATGTGCATGCGATTGGCTGCCCTCGAGGTAGTACAGAAAATCGGTCGGAGGTAGAAGAACTCCGGTAACACAACACAACCAGTGAGTAAACAGAAGAGGAAAGCACTGGAATGAACTCTGATTTTTTTGATTTGGTGAGTTGGAAACCCTAAGGGGGGTATAAGGCCTTTATATAGGCAGTTCAAAATTGAAAAAAAATACTTATTTACCCCTAGGGTAAATTACACATAGATGCAAAAATAAAACCGTGGGACCAACGGGAAAAATGGTAAAATCATATCTAATGATAGCTTGTCCTAACGTGGAGCTTTTGTAGCAACTATGACTTTGCTTCAGGATCTCTTGATCTCAGATCGACGGTCTAGATTGGGGCATCAGTTTTGTGCTGAAACTGACAAAGTGCTCGTCACCTTTGCCCCTGGTAGCCAAATTGGGCCAACCTGACTCTGCAGCCCCCTTGGCCTAGCGGTCGCTCATCGCCCGTTTAGGTGAGTCAAACCTAGTCAAACCACAACGAGTCCCCTGCCTTTCTTGTCCCATGTACCAGGATTAGGCCAGCCCGACTCCACGGCTCCCTCAGCCAGATAGTCACTCGCTGCCCGTGTACCTCAGTGGCATGCGGTCAATACACGGTAGGTCTTATATTCTCATCTCATCTCCTCTTTTCTCTCTCTGACTTCCATTGACAATCACTCATCACTTCTAAAGCCATGAGGCACATGATCTTCAACATGGCTCCTTAGTGGATAATGTTGATCAGATGGTGCGTCATACGGAGGAACAAGTTGTATATTCTAAAGGGGAGTTTGCCCAGTTCCAAAAACTTGTATGGGACTCAAAAACACTGATATATCCTACCTACAAAGAAAAGTACATGGTCTTATAGATTGTCTTGACAATGCTACAAATGAAGGTGACATATGGATGGACCGATGTGAGTTTCAAAGCATTACTAAATTTGCTGAGTGACCTGGTGCCAAAAGAGAATAAAATTCCTACCACTGTATATGGTGCTAAGAAGATCATATATCCTCTAGTGTTGTATATAGAGAAAATACATGCATGTTTGAATGCTTTGTTATATTTCGTGGAGTATGCAGACCTTGTAAAATGTCCAACATGTGAGACACATCGATTTAAGAATAGAAAAGACGATGATGAATTGGGCGATGGGAGTAATAGAAGGAAAGTTTTGGGGAAATTGATATGGTATTTCCCCGTAATCCCTCATCTGAAGCGAATGTTTGCCAATGCCAACGAGTCAAAATGATTGAGGTGGCACAAAGAGGGCCATAAGAATGACTTGATGATACGACACCTAACAGATTCTACTTAATAGAGAATAATTAACACCACATTTCCAAGGTTTGCTAATGATTGAATGAATATTAGATTTTCCATGAGTACCGATGGCATGAACCCTTTTGGTAATATGAGTAGTATTCATAGCACGTGGCCAATGTTATTGTCTATATACAATTTCCCCCTTCGCTTTGTAAGAAGCGTAAATATATCATGTTGTCGATCTTGATCTCTAGTACTAAATAACCTGGCAACAACATTGACATCTACCTCAGACCCTTGGTGGATGATTTGAAAATTCTATGGCACGTAGGTGTTGAGGTTTGGTATTAGTACATCTGAGAGTACTTCCAACCACATGCCATGTTGTTCGTAACAATAAATGATTTGCCTGCTCATCGTAACTAATCTAGTGCTTGAAGGAAACATCAAGCACATGGTTAAACCATTCTAATAAAACGGTGTACATGCGAAATCAACATTTTCTTCTAATGAAATTCCCATACAGAAGAATTAAGCTACAATTTGATGGCTCCATAGAGAAAGGTGGACCTTCTAGGCATTTCAGAGGCACAAAGGTATATGACCAAGTAAAGGACATAAATGTTATACTCGATAAGCAAAAACGGACTTCCCCCAGTTGTGATGGAATGTGGAACAAGCAATTAATTTTGTGGGAGCTTGAATATTAGAAATATCTCGATATTCGTCATTCCATTGATACAATGCATGTGGAGAAAAATGTGCGTGACAATCTCCTTGGAACAATGCTAAATTTGCCATGCTAAAAAAAGATCACGAGAATGCTAGAGCGGACCTTAAGGAGATTGGTTTACGACCGAAGCTACATTCACAACAGATAGATAGAGGAATATTTTTGCCTCCATCTTGCATCACCTTACTAGGAAGGAGAGGAAGGAGTTTTGTGAACTATTGCATAGCATTAAAGTTCCATCCGGTTACTAATCAAATATCAGCAAACTTGTCAATTTGAAGTAGTTTAAGATGGTTGGTAGAATGAAGACTCACGATTGTCATGTGATGCTGAATCAAATCATTGATGTCGGTATAAGAAATGTGTTACCGGTGGGGGTAATAGAGGCAATAATGAGTCTGTGCTTTTTGTTCAATACAATTGGACAAAAAATGCTCGAGCCAACAATGCTAGAAGAACTAGAAAAAATCAATACTTTACTCTCTCTCTCTTCTTGAGATGTACTTTCATCGATCATTCTTTGATATTATGGTACATCTGACATCACATCTCGTCAAAGAAATATTATTTCTTGGACCTGTTTTCTTGCATCATATGTACCCATACGAGAGATACATGGATGTTCTAAAGAAATATGTTAGGAATCATTCTTCACTCGAAGCCATTATGAGAGCATAGGTGAACTTATCAAGCTCAGAATATCTTGTTTTTGTTCCAGATAAAGCTTCGGATACAAAGTAAACTCGATTTTGCACCAACTTCCCATTGAAATCAACTTCTCTGACAAGGACTGCACTCACAGTGGAGCCAGTAGCTGCGAGGTAAAGGGGTAGGGTTTCATTTGCAACGGGCACAGTGAGTGTTGCGAGGTTGCTGAGATAATTTTTAATATCATCAAAACTCTTTTGGCACTCTGGTGTCCGTGCAAAATCTTCGAACCCTATTAATGCTTTTAATATGGGGAGGCTTCATTCTGCGGACCTTGCTAAAAATCTGCTAAGTGATGCAAGGCGGTCGGTCAGCTTCTGTACCTGTTTTAAATTCTCCGACGGAGCCATCTTTTGCAATGCAGTTATTTGAGTAGGGCTAGCTTCAATTCCTCTACTTGAAACTAGATACCCTAGCAACTACCCAGCTTGAGCCCTGAAGATACATTTTTCGGGGTTGAGGCGGACTCCATATGCTCGGAGGCTCTCAAATGTTTCCGCTAAGTTTAAGCTATGCTGGTGCTTTAAAGCACTCTTTATTACAATATAATCCATATAGGCTTCTACATTGCGGCCTATTTGATGACCTAGAGGCTTAGTAATTAATCTTGAAAAGGTTGCCCGAACATTTCTCAAGCCAAAAGGCATTCTTACATAGCAGAATACTCCTGAAGGAGTTACGAAGCTTGTTTTGATTTCATCTTCGCGCTTTAACCAGATTTTATGATAGCCAGAATACGCGTCGAGGAAGCTTAATAACTCCGAACCAGTAGTTGAATCAACTAAATGATCTATTTGGGGCATGGGATAGGGGTCACGTGGGCATGCTTTATTCAAAGATGTAAAATCAGTACACGTGCGCCACTTCCTGGAGGATTTCTTTCTGGCGAAGACTGGATTAGCTAGCCACTCCGTATGAGCTACTTCTCTGATAATCCCAACCTTTAATAATTTCTCCACTTCTGCCTTAGCAAGGCTTGCCCTTTCTACTTATAGCTTTTGAAGCCCCTGTCTAACAGGCCGAACCCTTGGGTTTACATGTAAGCTGTGCTAAATGATATCTCGGCTGACCCTTGGAATGTCTTCATCATACCAAGCAAAGTCATCCAAATTTTCTTCGACTACTTTTTCTAACGAAGTAGCAATCTCCGAAGGCAAATCTTTGCTGAACTAAAAAGAATAGACTTTGTCGTCTTTTACAATAATTTTTGTTAAGATTTCTCCCTCGGGGCTTGGCCTTGGGAAGGATTTCTTCGAAGATTCACTTGAAGTAGAGATATCCTCTGGATTGCCTTGTACGTTATTCACTTGTCTCAGGTCGAGAGGGGGCCATGACCATATTCTGCTCTTCGTGCAGTCGCTTGATCACCAAAGACAGTGAGTACTCCCGCTTGCGTGGGCATCTTCATACATAAATAGTTATGGTGCGCCACGGCTCCAAACTGATTCAACATGCCCCTTCCGAAGATAACATTATAAGCATAAAGGGAACCTACAACATCGAAGATTACTTCCTCCATTCTTACCAGGAGCCCCTCTCCGAAAGCAACCTCAAGGCCTATTTGGCTGAGGGCATCAAGAGGAGGTCCTGCGAAGCCTTGCAGAGGACGAGCTACGGGGAGGAGATGTTTCCTGGAGATATATATGTGTGCAATATGTGTCATAACTTTAATTCGGGAAGTACTACTGATTTTGGTATGTAATATATATATGTGTGCAATTTATGCCATAACTTGAATTCTAGAAATACTACTCATTAGTTTGCTCAATTTTGTGCTCAATTTTTGCTCTTTGATGGTTAATTAATTTGCTCAATGAATATAATGCTATTAATTTGTGCAATTTGAGGATGTGTGTGACAATTTAGTTTAATTTTGTTGTTTTCACAAATTTATTCATGCAATTCAATGCTCTCTCATTAATTTGTGCTCTATTATGCTTTGTTCATTTTTGTGCTCAATATTTGCTCTATGCTGGTTAATTAATTTGATCAATGAAGATAATGCTATTAATTTGTGCAATTTCAGGGTTTGTGTTACAATTTAGATTAATTTTGTTGTTTTCATAAATTTATTCATGCAATGCTCTCTCATTAATTTGTGTTCAATGATGCTTTGTTCATTTTTGTGCTCAATACTATTAGTTGTCACACACACCTATAATTTAAATTGTAGCCTAGTGGCGACGAGGCTATTAAGTTGGTAGTCCGACATCTGAGAGCAATCATGTTCAACTGAATTTAATGATATTAAGTTAGAGTTGCAAAACTGATTACAACTTCTCCCATTCGGGAGTGTAAGATTATAAATATGACTGAGCAACTCGTCATATTTATAGGAAGACGCTCTCAAATTGTCCACGCTTGGACACTCCAGGGATGTGTGGCCCGCCTATCTAGCCCACATGGTCCCATACAGTTCTGGAGAGAGTTTCGGTGGTGTCTCCATGTTGTTCTCCAGATACACAACCCTCTCGACCCTGAGTCGAGACGTGTATTTGGAGAACAGCAGGGAGATGCTGCCGAAATTCTGTTTGTAGCCGCACAGGACCACGTGGTCCAGCTACATGGGTCGCACATCCCCGTATGGCATTTAGGACCTATACTTGCCTATTTGTGCCCAAAGCCTAGCGTCGTACTTTCAGCCATTTTTTAATGAAACATTAAGGTCTCCCTTCTCTTAATGTTTAGATGTCTACTCATTCCTCTGTCAGGTCTTCTAGCTTTGCTGACGAGGACTAGCTAGCAATCAAGAAGCCAAGGATGCAAGCAAAGTGCCCAATGAACAAGATAACCATTAAGGTGATTGATAGTAATGGCCTGCCAAAAGAGAAAGCAGCCTTGCAACACGTGAGGAATCTTGCAGGACTCATTGCACGGGAGAGGGTCCCATTGACCCTGAGGAAGTTCAACGATCTTAGTCGAGAGAAGAAGGCTACACTCTGCAATGACATCAGCAGTAATGACTACTATGAAGATGGTATCCAAGCTACAGAGGTCTTTTAAAAGCAACCTTATCAACCAATTTGTTGCTAAAAATATTGAGCCCTTAAAAAAGTACCTGTTCCTTAAAAAGGAGGACTGAGACCAATTTGTCAAAATGAATAGCTTAGCTGATTTCAAGATAGAAAGCTCTGGCAAGAAAGAGCTCCGATCTAGGAATAAGCTACCCCACAAAAACAGGTTCAACTCGTTACGTGGGGATGAAAGATAGGTGGTCAGCTGAAGATGCCAAGATGGCTAGTGAGGGCAAAGAAAATTTGTGGCAATAGTTTCTTGATAGAGCGCAATCATTACAAAGTGGCCAAGAAGGTAAATGATATGGCGGTGCCGTCATCAGAAGGATCATTCAATGTAGTGCAGGAGAACGATGAGCTAACAACTTCTCTTGGCGACCCAGAGCACCTTGGCCACGTGCGGGAGGTCTCTAACTCGCAAGGATAGAAGCATGGTTTCCCGGACAATGCTGGCATGTAAAAGAAGTGAAGAAGGTCCACATGAATCAATGTGAAGACGCTCTCTACGAAGATGAAGAGGGATCTATATGCAAATATCGTGAGTAGCATTGCTCGACAGGGTATTATCCTTCTAGACCAAGCTATAGTTGATAGCCCTCCTCATGCCAGAAAGAGCAATTGTGCATCAAGAGAGGTTGAGAAGCGATTGGCATGCAGTGGTTTGGATGACATCATCTACCGCCTAACTGAACTAACCACTTTCAAGCTTATCATAAAGCCCACAGGGGTTTAGATTGATGTGGCAATGGGTGTTGTCTATCCATATCAACATGATATACACAACTTGCAGTGGTTTTGTCTATCCATATCAACATGACATCCTATTGCGTATTCCTCTGAATGACGAAATCAACACCCTTCATGCTGCCCATCTCACAAGGGCACAATGGAAAACAGGTAGATATTTTGGTCGATGTCGAGAACCTCTAGCTGCTCCACCAAGCTACTACTCAACCTTGTACTACTAAACCTCCAGCTGCTAAGCCACCTAATGTTATTGCGCCTATTGCATCTTCACCTATCGAGCAAGGTGAAAATGCCGTCATCGGGCCACCATCATATAAGCCAATGATTGTACACAAAAAAACAAAGAAGGTTTGTTCCAAAAAGTCTTTCAAAGTGGCGAAGCCTAAGGTCACGTCAGCATGGACTGTTCCACATTCTAAGTACGAATAAGGTAAGAACATGCTGCCTCGAGATCAGCTAAGAATGGGAGGACAATCTTTAATGGACCTCCATCAATTATACCTCAATGGCTACAATGAAAACAAAAGTTCAGTCATTGTACCATACAAGAAAATTAATTTCTGGACCACTAATAGCTATTTCTTGGTATGCTTCAACAATCTATACGATCTTTTTAACTTGGACGCTCTCGATATCAGCTTGCTGCGGTGCTAGTCATTGTAAGTTTCTTAACCTATATTTTCTATTAAACCTCGCAAGGCTGGAAGAGTGGTTTCCCAAACAATGCTGACATGTAAAAGAAGCGAAGAAGGTCCACTGGAATCGATATGGAGGCACTCTCTACGAAGATCAAGAGGGATCTATATGCAAATGAGATCAAGAGGGATCTATATGCAGATATAGCAAGTAGCTTAGCTCGAGACGGTATTATCCTTCCAAACCAAGCTATAGTTAATAGCCTCCTCATGTTAGAAAGAGCAGTTGTGCATCAAGAGAGGTTGAGAAGCGATTGGCGCGCAGTGGTTTGGATGACACCATCGACTGGCTAACTGAACAAACCATGTGCATGCTTATCATAAAGCTCGCAGGGGTTTAGATTCAGGTGGCAAGGGTGTTGTCTATCCATATCAACACGAGATACATAACTTGTCGATGAATGAGTGATTTGCAGTGGTGTTGGGGGAAAATATTTCATCCTCCGGTTATTGAGAAAACCTCAACATCAACACAGTCTGAAGACAAAATGAATTCAGAAGCTTTGATCTCCAAAGGTTTTAAAGCATCAAGGCTTTGCTGTATTCGGAGCATTCTATAAAGAAAGCCTCCGCAAAGGCTTCGGCGTGACAAAGCATTCTGGAGCCTCTTTACCCGAAGGGGTACTGCCAGCAAGGATAGAAGGATTATTTTCTCATTGTTAAATTAGTATTTTACCCTTTTAACCCTACAAAGAATATTAAACAGTATCATCTATGTCGGTTGTAATTAGAGGGTAAAGGAGTCTTTTTCTAATGTATTTTGTTTATAAATACCCCTCTTCGGTCTATAAGGGATATCAAATACTCAGATATTCAATACACACTTCGAACTATCTCAAGCTATTATCCAATTCGGAGGCTTGTAATAGTCCTCATAAGCAAACACTTCGTTTGTCAGTCTTTCAAGTTCTCTCAACCTGTTAGTGTAATCTTTTACGCCAACAATTGGCGCCGTCCGTGGGAAACCTAGAACAAAAACATCATTCTCTAACAATCCTTTCTTAGAGCCATGCCTCCTAAATGGAGCCTAGGCACTAGTCCCCTCTGAAGGTCTTCTCAGACCTCTGGTTTGGGATCTTCGAATACCACCGATGTCGGAGGACCCTCCGTGGTCCCTCCACCTCAAACTCCCAAAGTAAACACTCATCCTCGAGCATATGGAGCCCCTCCTGCTGCTCCACCTGTGCTCCGAACCGATGGAATGCCTCCTGTGGCTCCGTCGGTGCTCCGAACTGACTTCGTCAGTTCTCAAGACCCAGAGGTCCCCTTCGGAGGAAATGAAGGCCATCTAGATGACATGGATACCCAGATGGCTTGGCTTCAGGCCGAGGTAGAAAGATGGAGGCAAGAAGCTACCGATATGCTTCACCCTCAGGCTACCCTGTCATCCCAGAGGTGCCTCAAGACGATGACCCTATTTACTATCCCGAAGCTTATGAGGTCCAAAGAAGCACCGAGAATGATTCCTTCGACGATGAGTATCTACTACACCTAGACTTGCAAAAGGTGCGCTTCAACCCCATGTTCAGGACTTCAAAGTTGTGCAAGTACTCTGGAGAGTAAGACCCCGGAGAAATCTCCCACTTTTATACTCTTGCAATTGAAGCCAATGGAGTGGTTCGAGACACAATGGCCAAGTGTTTCCCCCTTGCACTCGAAGGGGTGGCTCTGTGTTGTTTCTGGTCCTTAAAACAGGATCAATTAAGTCCTAGGAGCAGTTGATGAAAAATTTCGTGAGCAATTTTCAAGGTACCTCCGTGACCCCTATGTGTACAAGGAGTCTTTTTTAGGTGAAGCAACATCCTGGAGAAACTCTGCGACAATTATTCAAGCGCTTCACTCATACGAAATTGCAGATAAAGGGCCTGTATGCATCATCCATTGTTGATGTAGCACGTGAAGGTGTCACGAACGCGGGCCTCCTCGACAAGCTTCACCAGAAGCATATTTCCTCAGTAGCGTAGTTAATGGCCTACTTCGAGCAATATGCCAAGTCGGAAGAAGGATGGCTTCGAAGGACTGCTTCGTCTTCATCAACAGTCCTCCAAGAAGACAAACTTTAACTGAAGACTTCAAGTCCACCACAAGTGTTCTCCTTTGAAATTAACCAACATGATGGACGAAGAGGATGAAAGCATCCTCGCTCCAAGGTTCTAAATATTGCACCTTCTACTTCAAAATTGCCTCCTAAGTATCTGCAAGCTCAGGGCAACAATGTCAGAAGCTCAAGGCCACCAGGGAAGCCAGCTGGTCGAGGCTAGGCCTTCTTCTGTTGTGTGCATGGCGAAAACAGAAGCCATAGCACCGATGCATGCAAGTCCATATTAGCTCTACGGAGCGAATATCTCAAGAGGAGCTCTAGTTGAGGCACTACTGACCGTGCCTCTCCTTCCACACGTCCGGAGCCAGTGCAGGCTGTCGAACGTGTGGAGAGTTTCGAAGCCCCAAGACAACCTTCAGTGGCCAGTGTTATGCAACCCTCGAATCAAGAAGACAACCAAGACCATGGGAAATGGGTAGTCCTGCCCATCTCCTAAGGAGGGACCCTGAGCGGCATGTCGAAGCGTCAGCGGAAGGAATATGTACGCGAAGTAGGACACATTGGGACCTCTTCGTCAGCAGCTGAAATGCCCGAGTGGTCTCATGTGCCAATATCCTTCTCTGTAGATGATGCGGCTAGAATTAAATTACCCATACAGACCTTCTTGTTATTACAGCTGACATTGCAGGAACAGAGGTCCAGCAAGTGTTGGTTGATGGTGGATGCTCTGCATACATTATCTTCGTTTAGGCCTTCGATCAGTTATGCATCCCGTGGAGGCATTTACTTCCAGTGGCTCGTCCGCTTCAAGGCTTCGCAGGCCTTCCTCTCGATGCCCTCGGCCAAATAGGCCTTGAGGTCGCCTTCAGAGAGGGGCACCTGGCTAGATCGGATGAAGTGATTTTTGATGTCGTCGATGCCCCTTACGCTTATAATGTTATCTTCGGAAGGGGAATGCTGAACCAGTTCGGAGCTATAGCACATCACAATTATTTATGCCTAAAAATGCCTACGTAAGGAGGAGTAGTTGCGGTCCTCGACGACCAAGCTGCAGTGTGAAGGGTGGAGTACAACCATGGCCCACCTCTTGATTCCAGGAAGGTAAATAATGTGCAGGGTCATTCGGAGGATACTTCTATGTCAAGAGACCCCTCGAATATCTCCTCCCTCAAGCCAACTCCTAAGGTGAAGTTGTAACGAAGATCATTGTGAAGGAAGGCAAAGATTATCCCATCCAGTTTGACAAGGAATTGCCTCCAGAAATTGCCATTTTGCTAGAAGAAGTAGTTAAAGATAATATGGATGTCTTTGCCTGGTTAGACGAAGATATTCCTGGAGTCGACCGAAGCATTATCGAGCACAACCTGCTCGTCAACCAAAGGGTTCACCCTATTCACTAGGGGCTCTGCAATTTGTCAATAGAAAGAGCAAATGTTGCCAAAGCGGAGGTTGAAAAGTTATTAAAGGTTGGGTGTTGACACGAAAACGTGCGGATACTTAAGGACAAGCCTAAGTGTAACATAGCGTCTACGTCGCATTTCGACTACCCTTAAAAATAGCAAGGGGGTAGAGTCCCAGGTAACCATATCACACATAAATAATCCAATTAGCCAAAATATATAGATAAAATAATCCAATCGGTCGAACGGAGCCAGATTGGTTCGGTGTATACCGTGCGAAGGGTCACTAAAGGGGGTCCTTCGACGTTTGGTGTGAAGGGTGCATCGAAGATAGCCTTCGGCGTTCGGATTGATCTGGCCGAAGACGAGCTCCGAGCAGATCGTGACGCGAAATTTCCTCCAAACGATAGGGTTTGGTGTGAAGCCTCTGACACGACAAAATCCAACACGGAGCACTGGCACGACGAAGTCTGGTGTGTAGCAATGGCGCGATGAAGTTTGATGCGGCATGTACTGGCGTGAATCCGGCGCGAAGCAACTCCGATGCGAAGTAGCTCTGATGCGCGGGACTTGACCAGACCGACAATAGCGTGACGAATCCGGTACAGATGGACAAAGCAAGGACTTACCGAATGGTGCTCTAGCAGCCTATGAAACCAGCTTCATAGCTTCAAAAACCTTTGGCGAAAGGCGCTCCAAACGTGAAACCTGCAGCAAACGAAGATCAAGTGCCAATTCGGCATGGAGACCATATTACCAAGTGCAGCACTATGCAAAACGAAGGGTAGCAATCTGTTTCGTAGATTAACGGATGGTTCACAAGCGAGCCAACAAGGTGATATCAATCTGTTACGTAGATTAATGGATGATTCACAAGCGAACCAACAAGGCTTACCACAATTACGATGTGGCCGACGAAGGGCTTCCAGCGCAAACCCACGAAGGTATACTGATCTAATGCGGAAAGTAGAGAAAATAAAGGTACGATTCAAACTAGAGTTTGAGGAGTTGATCTGTGTTCGGGGTCTTATGAATATGCCTCACCCCTGTATTTATAGGGGCTAGTCTTCTTATCTCTAA
This sequence comes from Zizania palustris, assembly GCA_019279435.1. NCBI lineage: Eukaryota > Viridiplantae > Streptophyta > Magnoliopsida > Poales > Poaceae > Zizania > Zizania palustris. Next base: position 101,303,802 of record JAAALK010000283.1, on the reverse strand, counting down.
CTCTAATCTGATAAAATTTGTCCTAATCAAGATTAGAGATAAAAACAACCTGAATTTGTATTAGACTCCTTATCCAAAGCCTACCCGAAGTGGACCTTCGGCCGGCTCGCCGAAGCATGCTCCTCGGGCCGAAGCTTCGGCGAAGCAGGCCGCCGAAGGGCCTTTGGGCCGAAGCTAGCCTGTGAAGTAGGCCGCTAAAAGGCTCCCGAGGCCCTATGCAGATGGACCTATGGCACTTTAGGGCTTCAACCTGTACTAGGAGTTGCATATTTTTTGCCCAAAATTAACAAAATTTATATTTTGAAAATCTCGACCATTAATGCCATTTTTTGCTATCAACACATGCCCCCTGCCTTTTAGCAAACTAAGTGAGCTAAAAGCACAATGGGCTAAGGACGATATACTCCATATCGCCCTTTGGACACTTTTAAGCGCTTTGCCACACACTTGGGAAGTACTTCTTCGAATACCTGCCATTTAAAGCTCTTCGAAATCACTCTCCGTGTAGAGATGCTAACATGTATGCATTACCTAGAGTGATTTCAGCTACCTTAAAAGGACATTCCCAACTAGGCGACCATTTACCAAATTTTGGGGTGTTTAGTGCCTAAGGGAAAAATCGTCTTCCAAACCAAGTCACCAACTCGAAACAATTTCGCTTTGACTCTTCTGTTGTAGGCTCTAGCTACTCTTCTTTTATATTTCTCTATAGCTTCTAGAGCCCTTATCCTCTTATCGGTCACTTCTTCCAAATTTTCCTTCAAAAGAGTTTCATATTCATCGACCGATAAGCCATCTTGCTTAAGAAATCTTAAAGAGCCATGATCTACCTCCACTGGTAGAACGACTTCTTGTCCATACACTAACTCATATGGACTAACTCTGGTAGCACCATGCTTTGCAACTCTACAAGCCCATAATGCCTCCGAAATCACTTCCTGCCACCTTTTATGGAACTCTTCAATTTTCTTCTTAATGATCTTAATTATAGTTTTATTAATGGACTCGGCTTGACCATTGGCTTGAGCATAGTATGGTGAGGAGCTTATCAACGTAATACCAAAAAATTCAGCAAAGTCTCTCACTTCTTTTGCAATAAATGAAGTACCTTGATCTGTAGTGAGAGTTTGGGGAATACCTAATATATGTATAATGTACTTTAAGATGAAATCAGTTACCTCATTGTGAGTCATGTTCTTGAGAGGCACGGCCTCAGTCCATTTGGTGAAGTAATTCGTTGCCATCAACATGAACCGATGCCCTTTTGAAGAGGGAGGATGAATTTGGCCGATGAAGTCCAACCCCAACCTCGAAACGACCATGGTTTGATAACAGGGTTAAGCATTGACGCATGAGCCAACTGAATATTACCAAACTTTTGACATACTTCACACCCTCTATAATACTTAAAACAATCGTTAGTCATAGTTGGACAATAAAAGCCCGATATTTTTGAGCATCCAACTCATTTTATGGGCCAACTGATGAGTGCCACAAAGTCCCTCATGAACTTCTCCTGTAGCCACTCTAGACTAATCGATATCTAAGAACTTTAGAAGTACTCCGTCAATAGTTCGGCAATACAACACATCATCAAGCAATACAAATTTAAATACCTGTCACCGAGCTTTCTGATCAACCCTTTGACTTGGATCCTTTAAATACTGGATGATTCGAATTATCCAATCATCCTTCTGGATCTTCGGAGGGTTCGCCAATTCCTTCTCCGAAGTGGCGTCTAAATTGTCAGGTTCAATGTGCCCCTTGAGCCACTCCTGTTCCTGTGGAGGGCTAGTCGGATCGTCTATGCGGACCCGATCGGACCAAAGCCCTTTGACACAGGGGTCTAGTGCGCGAAGGCCTCCAATGCTCGGAAGGCTTCGGCGTGAGGAGCTCGGTATGTCGAGTCCTTTTGCGGATGAAGGGCTCTGGCACAAGGGCTCCGACACGCAACACCCTTCGGTGGCTGAAGGGGTCCAGTCCAGATGGTCCGATGGGCCTCGCGTCCACCCAAAGCCTCTGGCTTCGGTAGGGAGTTCAAGCATCAGCCATCTTTGTACAAAAAATTTTCCTCTCCTGACTTGGCTTCTCTAGACACGTGAGAAATTTTGAAGTCATCAAATGTAGCAATTATGTCTAAAAATTTATCCAAGTAGCTAGTTAGCAAACCATTAAAACATTGAGCAATTTTAGCTACTTGTTGTACCACAAACAGAGAATCACTATATGCATGCACATGTTTAAGACCCATGGAACCTAGTAATTCAAGTCCTACAAATAAAGCTTCATATTTGGCTTGATTATTAGTAGAAGGAAATTCCAAATGGGCTGAGGTCTCAAAGCACATACCACTAGGTGATATGAGAACTACTCCAATACCTTGGCCATTTTTGCAAGTCGAACCATCAAAATAAAGTTTCCATGGCACTACTTCAATTAGAACAACACTATTACCCCAATTGACATCTACGTGGTGATCAACTATAAAATTAGTGACGATTTGGCTTAGAATTGGCTTCTATAACATGTATTTTACGACATTGGTTTGACAAGCAACAATACATGTGCTAGAGAGAAGATAGTGAAACAATTTGGTACATGCATAATAAAGTGAAAAACACAAATGCTCCACAAACACGTACCTTGTCTCGGCATCCAGCAAGCGGTGGTTCAAGAATGTGATGATGTACTCTTTTACCTCCACCTCTTGAGTTAGCACGTCTCCTATCATGCTATCTTCAGCACCAATGTACAGCCGAAACGGAATCCCGGCTTTTGGTGCTCTTACCATGGGCAGTAATGACAAGCACTCTTTAATCTTTTCGAAGGCGCTTTGCTGACTTGCCCCCCAAACAAACTCGACCACATTTTTTAGCCGGAGTATGGGGAAAAATCATCAATCTTGCCAAACAAGTTAGATATGAAGCGGCGCAAATAATTCATCTTACCTAGCAACTTTTGTACATCTTTCTTGCATGTTGGCGTTTCAAAGTTCCTAATCTTTTCAATCCTCTTAGGATCATTCTCAATACCTCTTTCGTGAATCATGAATCATAAGAACTCACCCGCTGACACGTCGAACACACACTTGAGTGGGTTCATTTTTAATCCGTACTGACGCATTCTATCAAAAGCAACTCTCAAATTAGCTAAATGGTTGCCCATAGCATCCGATTTGACTACAACATCATCTATATAGACCTCTAGCAGAACGCCTAGCAAGTCATGAAAGATCAAGTTCATGGCACGTTGATAAGTAACGCCAGCATCCTTTCAACCAAAAGTCATGACAACCCAATCAAACAAGCTGACAAAACCAGGGCATCGAAAGGCTGTCTTGTAGACGTCCTCTTTGGCCATAATGATTTGATTATAACCAGCATTGCCATCAAGAACACTTAGTACCTTGTGTCCTGAAGCATCGTTGAGCAACATGTCGACTATCGGCATGGGATACTCATCCTTCGGAGTGGCCATGTTCAGATCACTAAAATCAATACAAACACGTATTTTGCCGCTCCCCTTCTTCTCTACAGGCACAATGTTAGCAACCCATTTAGCATACCTGCATGGCCTAATAAATTCAACCTTGAGCAATCGTTCTATCTCCTCTTTAACTCGGTCATACACGACCGAATTAAAGCGACAAGGGGGCTGTTTATAAGGCCTAAGCATGGGTTTGATAGGAAATCGATGCTCTACGAGCTCACGGCTTAGTCCGGGCATCTCACTATACTCCCATGCGAAAAAATCAACATATCACCGAAGCAACATTACCACTTCAGCCTTTTCGCAAGCTTGTAAAATTTTTTTTACAAAAGTCGTGCTTGGAATGCTAAAATCTTCTTCTAGAGGATCAGACGACGCAAAACCTTGACCTAACTTTTCCACTTCGCTAAAATCTTCAAAGGCTTCGTCAATACCATCTTTATACGACCGATATTGCTCCACACGAGACCATAGCCAATCAAGATTACTCTTACTAGACATGATTATTAGTTTAGAAATAGTCGTGCTACACCAGCCTGCTTTACAAACATAGGTACAAAACATCCCCCGAACACGCTAACGAAGTCGTAATCTGAGAGGTCCCTACCTGATAGACACCCTACTTTATCATGGACGATGTCGATAGACACATCAGCCAATGCTACGTGGGCCGAAGTATCTGCAGGCACAACGTCCACGTCTTCACCGTCCCACTGCATTAGGCACTATTGCAAAGTTGATGGAATACAACAATTTGTGTGAATCCAATCACGCCGAGGTAGCACACTGTGTAGGACCGAAAGTAGTGACCAAAGGGGGTGAATGGGCGCCTAAAAATTCTTCCAAATCAAAGACCTAATCCCAACACCCAACGCACCTCGATAGACAAATAACAGTAGCAAAGCAGATCACAGGAACTAAAGTAATCTAGCCTAAAAATTGACCGGTGTCCTAATTAAGATGATATTTAAAAATAAACTAAACTAAATAAAATAACTGCAGTAAATAAAAATGTGTTCTAAAAATTATTTAATAGAATAGGGAAAAATACCTAAATATATCAATAATAATTCAGATTGCAGTCTAAAAATAAAATACTGATCAAATGAATAAGTCCTAGATCATTCAGGAATAAAACTGATATATTACATGTAAATCTAGAATAAAAAATATTATTGCGACTATTTTTTTTCTTTTTATACGAGCAGACTAAAAATACTTAAATAAATAATATGTGATTACTAATAAAATTTTAGCAGAAAATATATAACTACGAAATTACTAGCCAGATTTAACCTAACTAAAAAATAGTAGATTAGATCAGAAAACTTACCTGCATCTGATGTTGCTCTGCCGCGTGCCGTGGAGAATCCTCGCCATGAAAAATCCTCGTCGGCGCTGCCACGCGTTCATCACAGAAAATCAACCATGACGAAACAACGTCTGCAGGATGCATGCGGCTTCCACTACTGCTGCTACAATGCTACGTCTTGTAGCCTGCCTCGAGCCACGTGTCGTGATGCTGCAAGGCACTGCTGCAAACTATGTGAGTCGACAGCTGTCAGGGAAGCCTGCGTCCACTTTCCCTGCTGCCTCGAGCACCACGCATATAGCCACGCCGCGCCAAGAAAATTCAAGAAGGAAAAAGAAAAACTTTATGCCGCCCGCTGCAAAGCTTCGCCCAGGCGTGCGAACCTGTGCACAGGAACAAGCCTGGCGCTTCCGTGGACCCTGCGCTACCGCTTGCTTGCTACCTGCAGTGCCGAACAACGCGTCGTGCGCCAGAGAAAACGCTGTGGATTTAGCGCTGCGTTCAAGGCCGCTGCCGTGGAAAGTAATCAGCCAGCCGGCGGGTCCCACGTGTTGTAGCACTGCCATCCTGGATGCTTGTGCCTATGCACTGTGAGCTCTCTGCTGCCGTGTGCAAAAAAGGCCTCCTGCCGCTGCGCCTGACGCGCCTGCTGTCGTGCTGCACAGAGGAAAAAATTTAACAAATGAAAATTGTGTGGCGATGGCGGAGAATAACCAGCGAAGAAAAAGTAGCGGTGGTGGACTGTAGATTAATCTCGGGAAAAGTAACAGTCGACCCTAACCCTAGGGGGTTGGGGCCTATTTACAGACAGCCCACTAATAAATGGAAAAGACTAATTTACCCTTAGGGTAAATTACACTGACTCTAAGATAAAATTCGAAATTACTAAAACGCCCTTAGAATATTAAACTGACTCGAATAACAAATACTGTTGACTCAAATACTGAATATTAAAATCCTAAATAAAGATAATCATCAGTTGTCAGTTTTGCGCCGAAACTGACAAAGCGTCCACCGTCTTCGCACCGTGTACCCAGATTGGGCAGACCCGATTCCGCAGCTTCCTCAGCCTAGCAATCGCTCACCGCCCGTGTACCTGGGTCCAACCTGGTCAATAGACCAGTGGATCATCTGCCGCTCCTAGCCCATGTACTCGGATTGGGCTAGCCCGACTCCACAGCTCCTCTGCCCGGCTGTCGCTCGCTGTCCGTGTACCTGAGTCACATGCGCCCTAGACACGGCAGGTCTTCACGTCTCCTCTTTGACTTCCGTTGACAATCACTCATCACATCTGGAGCCATAAAACCCATGCTCTTCAACATGGTTCCTCAATCTCCCCTTGATGAGTGCATTGTCAACACCCTTCTTCAGCAATTCTTCAGAACCTGCAAAACATGTGGAAACACGAAAACAAAAAACAAAAGAAAATAGAAAGAATAATATAAAAGTTTAACCCTAATGACCAAAAGCCAAACAGAAGCAAGAACACGGTCATTATGGTTAACCAAAAATAAATACTCAAAACAAGTGCAATCTCAGAACCATCAACAAGGATATCTAAATAGTAAAGACAAAAAAGACTGAAAAAAACTCCCCCTAAAATAAATCCCAGAGAAAGACAAAAATGTCCCCTCTCCAAAATTTCTCCCCTTGTTGACAATTGAACTCATCAAGTGAAACTAAATGCACTCTAAAGAGACATAGATACAAACTCCCCCTAAAATGCAGCTCCCGCTCAAAATGTGCCATGAATGCAAATGGGGTGCAGATGGAGTGTAAAAAGCATGCTTCTTAGATATGATTGACTGCAATTACAACATCTAACAGGTATAGCAAAAGATATACTGTCTAAGATACATGACATGATCAGTGCAACAGATGATATCTAAAGAGAGTCATTAGCACACATTTTTCGATTTTTGCAAACAAAAGCATCACCACATTTTCTAGTCGATAAGCAAGGTAAAGCATGATATGCAAAAACTAACTGATATCTACCAAGATAAGCATTGTCCAGAACAAGTTGCTTCAGCAAACTTGTCATATTTTTAAATTTTTCAGACTTTTTCTTTTTCCTTTTTCATTTCTGCCAGGGGTTATTTGAATGTCAACCTTATACTAACCGACCAAGTCAAGCCTAGGCCAGAACTGGACCATCCGAAGCTTAAGACATTGGTCTTGGCATACATTACGCCGTCCTAGTTCATACCAAAGTGCTATGGTAAGCAGTCTAGAACAATGCAATGCGATAAAGCAAACCCACCTTGATCTTTTCAAATAATCATAAAAATGCATGAATTTTTCATTTTTCTGAATTTGTATCATTTTTACAGCACATTTTTCATTTTTAAAGCATATAGATATCCAAGTTGCATATCTGCATCTAAGTAAGGATCTAGCTACCAGGCATGTAAAACATAGCGAAAGCACTCAACCTACACATGCTAGTTATCAGAAGCAATGGTGATCATTTTTTAATTTTAAAGCATAAAAGACATGCATATGACAAATATCAGACATATCATTTGAACTGAAACAGAACATGATCATCGACAAGTAATCAAAAGCATATACTAGATAGAGCAAGTAAAGCAGATCGGTCATATATAAAAGAAGCAAGCTCAAAATGTGATTTATGATTATTCATGATATGAACGCACACAAAAATACTCAATAAAAACTAAAGAAGAAGAAAAAACTGACTCAAAGTATCCTAAAAAGGATACACGACTCCCAAATCCCCTCGCAAACACTCAAAAGTAGACTGATATAGGGGTTTGGTAAAAATGTCAGCCAACTGTTGATGTGTATCAACATGACCAAGATCAATGACACTTTTCTCATATTGATCCCTTAGAAAGTGAAAACGCACATCAATATGTTTGGTTTTTGAATGAAGACATGGGTTTTTCCCTACACTAATTGCGTTGGTGCTATCACAAAAAAAGGAACTCTGGTAGGGAAGAACAACCCAAAATCCCGCAAAGTAGAAATCATCCAAACCAACTGTGAGCAGCAGCTAGCAGCAGCTACATACTCAGCCTCAGTAGTACAAAGCGCAACTCCCGATTATTTTCGAGAAGACCAAGATACAAGTGAACAACCAAGAAACTGGCAAGTACCGAAAGTCGACTTGTGATCCAGCCGGCACCCATCGAAATCACCGTCCGAAAAGCCAGATAAATCAAGAGACGATGATGTAGAATAGTAAAGACCTAGATCAGGAGCATAAGTAAGATACCTGAAAATACACTTGACAGCCTACCAGTGAGATGCGCGTGGCGAAGAATGAAAACGCGCGCACACACCCACGGCAAACTGAATGTCCGGTCTCATCGCAGTCAAGTATAGCAGCGATCCGATCATCCCTCGATACTCTCTCTCGTTGACCTTGATGTCGTTCTCGTCCTTGTCCAGGCCGCCAGATGTACCCATTGGGGTCATCTGAGGCTTCAGCTCTCCATCAAAGTCAAATTTCTTCAGCATGTCCCGTGTGTACTTACCCTAGTGCATGAAAATGCCGTCCTTGGTCTGCTTGATCTGGAGCCCTAAAAAGTACTTGAGCTCACCCATAAGACTCATCTCAAACTCGCTGTGCATCTGCTTAGAAAACTTAAACACAAGCTCATTAGTAGAACCACCAAAAATAATATCGTCAACGTAAATCTGAGCAACCAATAAGTCTGAGCCAACTCTGAGCAAAAAAAGAGTTTTGTCCACAGAACCCATCACAAAACCGTTCCACAACAAAAAGTACTTTAGGTGATCATACCAAGCCGTGGGGGCTTCCTTTAGACCGTATAAAGCCTTCTGCAACTTGAAAACATGTCGAGGAAACTTAGGGTTCTCAAAACCGGGGGGCTGCTTGACATAAACCTCCTCCTCTATATACCCATTCAGAAAAGCACTCTTGACATCCATTTGAAAAAGCATAATACATTTAGAAGTAGCAAAGGCCAAAACAATACGAATGGACTCAAGACAGGCAACAGGGGCAAATGTCTCCTCAAAATCAATACCTTCTTTCTGGGAAAAACCTTGTGCCACTAGTCGAGCTTTGTTGCGCACCGCAACCCCATCTTCACCTTGTTTGTTCTTAAACACCGACTTGGTGCCTATCGTGTTTCATCTAGGTGGCAGCTCAACTAGTGTCCAAACCCAATTGCGAATCAGAAAGAGCTTGAGAAACGTCTCTGGGCTCAAAAGTCGCAACAAACACAGATTCAACAAACATAGCAAGAGAACCAACTGAAGACGTAAGGATCTCTCAGTAAGATCACCGATGATGAGCTCTGAGGGGTGATCACGCTGAACTGCTCGGGATCCTAGGTGATCTGAAGTCACCTTACCGGAGTCACCAACTGGCACCTCTGGACTCAGCTGAGATGTCACCTCACCGGAGTCACCAACTGGCACCTCTAGATTCGGCTGAGGATTCTCGATCGAAGTAGGAGGAGTGATCAGAGGTCCATCCTCATCCTCAGTTAAAGTCTTAGAAGGTGTGGGGTCTGTAGGCCGTGCAGAGGGCCCACCCTCATATATAGCAGGAGTGTCATCATCTTCCTCAAAGATGGACTCTCCAAGCTCATCATCTCCAGAAAGCTCAATAGAAGGAGGCAGCGAAGGCATGGACTCGTCAAAAGAAACCTCACAAGTCTCGACAAGCAGCTGAGAATCTAGGTTACAGACACGAAAGCCTCGAGAATGAAAAGCATAACCAAGAAAGACTCCATCCCAGCAACGAGACTCAAAGTTGTCCAAATGCCCTCCCTTCTTGAGTACAAAGCACTTGCATCCAAACGCTCGCAAGTGACTCACCTTGGGCTATCTACCAAACCGCAACTCATATGACGTCTTACCTAAGTAATCTATAAGAAAAATGTGGTTGGCTAGATAGCAAGTTGTGTTCATTGCTTCATCCCAAAAGCGCCTAGAAGTCCTATGCTCATCAAGCATCGTCCTGGCCATCTCGTTTAGCGTGCGGTTCTTTCGTTCCAAAACATCATTCTGTGGTGGAGTGTAAGGGGCAGAGAACTGATGATCAAGACCCTGATCACTACAGAAGCTGACGAATTGAGAGTTCTTAAACTTAGAGCCGTTGTCCGAACGAATTGCTCGCATCCGACCATTGTTCTCGTTCTTCAACTTCAAAATCAAGTCATGAACAAACTGAACAGCCTCATCCTTAGACTCTAGAAAGTAAACCCACGAGAATCGAGAAAAGTCGTCAACTATCACAAGCGCGTACCACATCCCACCAACTGAGTGCACTCGAGCTGGACCAACTGTATCCATGTGTAATAACTCTCCGGGGTATGAAGTCATCACCTGAGTCACAGGTGCGTGAGAAGTGGCAACCATTTACCATGACGACGGGGATGACAAACTAGATCCTTCTCCATCTTAAGCTTGGGCAATCCTCGGATAAGTTCCATAGAACTCAATCTGACAAGCAGATCAAAGCTCAAATGGCCTTACCTCCTATGCCACTTCCAGAGCTCAGCGGAGGGTCCAGCAATCAGACAGCGAGAAGGGCCAGAAGAACTAGAAAAATCATTATGAAAAACCTTAACGAAGGGTAAGATCTGACAAACCAAAGATCCTCTACAATCCACAACAGAAGGCATGCCCTTCTTAAAGCGAACCTATAAACCATCCTCAAGAAGTTGCGAAACAGAAATTAAATTAAAATTCAAGTTTCCAACCAAAGCAACATTCTTCAAAGAGAAATAATCAGAGATGCGAATCGACCCAATACCTTGTTTAGCAAAAGAGTGGGAGAAAACGGTCCGACGCCAGGTTTAGAAAAAGAGCTAAACCAGTGTTGAGCCATCTGCTCATAAGTAGGAAAGCAGAAGGAATCATATGAGTTTAGACCAAAATGCGTCTCAAAGCATGGTCCTCGGTTCTGCCTAAAATCACGGCCACGAGGTCCAACACCGTATCCAGAATGGCCTGGAGCTCTGCCGGAGCGAAAACCACACTCCAGAGCATGGTCATGAAAGTCGTCTCCTCTACCACCACCTACACAACGTGGCCTGGCCTCTAGCCTCTCTCCACGTCGTGGGACTCTCTGTCTACCACCCTGCTGGTAGAACTGCTCCTGCCCACCTCGAGCTCTCTCTGCTCTCTCAACCCACTTCCTCCTGAAGAAAAACTCCTCAAGATACCTGTATCTCTAACAAAACTCACAGTGATAGGTAGGCTTCTTGGGATGTGGTTGAGGCTTGAGATTCTTAGGCTTGGTGGTGTTGGGTGTAGAATCTTTAGTGTGAGAGGGTCCAGGTAAAGAGTCAAGAGAAGTGTGGAGAGGTTTAGGCTTTGGGACCCAGATTTGCTTCTTGGGTGGAACTTTAGGTTATTCTTGGAACACACCATCATTGGGCTGACTAACTTGAAAAGACTCAGTGGAGTGAGTCTTGGGATATCTCTGTTCAGGAGTCATCTTACTCCACTCTACTGCTCGGCTAATGGCATTCTCAAAATCAGCCTTGGTATAGGTGTAACCTACCCCAAACCCATCTTGCCTCTTGAACTGCTGGATCATCATGCCAAGCTGTGGCTCTCTGGCACTAATCCAACTCAAGATCTGACGGAGGTAAAAGTTCTCATTCTGAACATCAGCTAGCTCCTCTCTCAAGGAAGATAACACCTCCACCTGAGACAAGCAGATCTCACACTCTCTATTAACATCGACAGACTTCTCAGCTTTTAGCTTGATCAACTCCAATCTGAGGGACAAGCAGTTCTCACAAACAATGGGTGGAACTGACAAGGTCTCAAGCTCTAGCTTAGTTTGCTCCAACTCAGCTCTACTCCAACTAACTCGCCCACCTACTCATCACACTTGGCTCTCAGCTAAGCTATACTAGCTAAATGAGATGGGCAGTCTACACAGGGCACGACGACAGTGGTATGAGCATTTTTCAGCTCCAGCTAAGCGCTTTCAAGCTCAGTGGCCATAGTGTCTCTCTCATCTAGGGCTGGACAAAAAACTCGTAGCTCGTTAACTCGCTCGGCTCGTGACTAGCTCGGCTCGACTCGGCTCGGCTCGTTCTATTTTCCTAACGAGCTGAGCTGGTGTTTTAGCTCGTTAGTATAACGAGCGACTTCGAGCTGGCTCGCGAGCTGCTCGCGAGCTTAACGAGCTAAGCACTAGTAGTCAAGTCAACCCATTAAAATAATAATAAAACACTATCTTACAATATGAGACTCATTATTTTATAATTTATTTGTTAATATCAAGTTATTACTTGCTAACTTATTATTATAAATTTATTATTATGGCCTATAGAATTTATCATATAAAAGTATATATAATTTCTTATATAAAAGTATGAAACAAATAACATGTGTGATTAATTTGATGGAATCATAGAAATAATGATGGAACTATGGATAATTATTTTTTTGAAACCTTATGTATTCTATTTATTTCATATTTTGATGTTTGATATGTGATTATTTAAATATTTATTATTTAATCATATTTTAAATAATTGGCTCGCGAGCTAAACGAGCTAACTCGCGAGCTGGACCGAGCCGAGCCGAGCTGGGTTTTCTGCTCGTTATGTTAACGAGCCGAGCCGAGCTAGCTCGTTAACATAACGAGCTATAACGAGCCGAGCTTAACGAGCCGAGCTGGCTCGTTATCCAGCCCTACTCTCATCTACTCTCTCTGTGTACCTGGACTTTAGAGTCATCAGGTCACACAACAACACCTCATAGTTAGGGCACGAACTACTACCACCCAAGCAAGGGGATGAAGAAAGACTCTTAATCTTGCCATTTGCCATGGCAAGCTCATCTATCCTCTTCTTAGCCCCTCTAAGTAGTTTCTCCCGATACTTCAACTCTTGACGGTTCTGTTCTAGCACTACTACAAATCACTACTGTAGTGGTGTTGGAGTCTTCCACTATAGTGGCGGGCCATTAGATGCCCGCCACTAGAGTTGCTGGTGCTGACGGCAGCACCAGCGCCCGCCACTACTATTGGTAAATTAGTGGCGGTCGGTGCTGACGTCAGCCCGGACCGCCACTAATTTACTAATAGTAGTGGCGGGCACTGGTGCTGCCCACCGCTGCTATGTTGTCCGCCACTAAAGTATTGATGACATCACTTGCGACCACCACTACTATTCTTGCTATAAATGCGCAGCTTCTTCCCCCCCAAGCTCTACCGGAGTTCGCATTTAATTTTGTCCGCACAATGGCGACAAAAATCTAGATAAAGAGGGGGAGGCTTTGTTTTCGTTTCTTTTGAAGGATTTCATTGTAGTAGGTAAATCATGCCTAATCTCACATTTATTTTGTATTTAATCATGTATATAATGAGTTATTAGCATTTTACTAATTTAGGGTTTGTGAATAGAAATTTTCAAATAATCTTCCATTTACAGTGTTTCCTTCTCCCAAATGAACAAATATGACCCTCCTCACATTTATTCATCACTTGTATATTGATATACGTCATTTTAATCTCTTTTTAATTTGATTTATGATTATAGATCTAGAGTTATGTTGTTTGGAGAGAGAGAAACCAATGTAGTTAATTTATTTAATATTTTTTTCTACTTAATACATAGTTTGAATTAAAGCATTTTTAATTAATGTTGTTATGAGCGGTAATAAATCAATATATTTTCAATTTGTAAATTAATAAAATTAACAATAATATATTTATTAATATTTTTTCAAATAATATATGTTTTAGATGGAGCACAGGTCCTGGATGTACTCGTCCAACGACGGAGATGTGGTGTCATATTTTAACAGAGTAATTGAATTTACTGAAGCTGCCGCACAATATGTTTCCCGTCAGAGTGAAGAGGCAATATATTGTCCTTGTAAAGTTTGTAAAAACAAAGTGATGTATCCGTGTTCAGATCGTGGAACCATACGATATCACTTATTGAAAAATGGTTTCGTGAATAACTATTATATATGGACGAAACACAGTGAGATGGGCCAAAACCCTCCTGAAGATTCGGATGTGCCGCAAGATGCTCATCAACATAGAACAGGTTGTAATCATACATCTGACATAACACATGATGATGATGATGCCTTTGATGTGGAGGAACTGATGCGAAATGTTGCGCCTGAGGTGTTGTTGCGGAGAACTACAACCAAAGGATACAATAACTTTGAAGCACTTGACAAAGCATCAAAAAACCTTCTTTACGAGGAACGCCACGGATGCGATAAGCAGTAAACTATGTTGTACACAATTCTTGAGCTTATGAAACTGAAGGCCAGCAATGGATGGTCTGACACTAGTTTTTCAGATCTTTTACAACTCCTAAAAAAGGTTTTGCCGAAACCCAATGGTCTACCATCTGATACGTACCAAGCAAAGAAGATGATTTGTCCGTTGACTTTGGGCATTCAGAAGATTCATGCATGCCCGAACCACTGTATCCTATATCAAAAAGAGTATGGATTGTTAGAGAGATGTCCGCAATGACTGTGTGGAGGACTACAATGACCACCAGACGGAGAATAAGAGGTTGCAGAAGAGGAATAAAAATGTTATTGCAGAGAGGAAAGTTCCAGCCTTAGTAATGTGGTACCTACCGGTGATTGATCGCTTGAAACGTATGTTCTCTAATCCCAAAGATGCTGAACTATTAATCTGGCATTTTGCTAGGCGAAAGAAAGACGGAAAACTTTGGCACCCTGCGGATGCTAGGCAGTGGAAATCATTTGACCTGGCCCATCCAGATTTCTTTGGACGATCCCAGAAATATTAGGATGGGACTTAGCACGGATGGAATGAATCCCTTCAGTGAGATGAGGAACCCACACAGTACGTGGCCGGTCTTTCTATGCTTGTTCAACATTCCATCATGGTTGTGCCATAAAAGAAAATACCTTATGCTCACTACTCTAATTTCCGGTCCAAAACAACATGGCAATGACATTGATATCTTTCTATAACCTTTGATGGAGGATATGAAATGTCTATGGGAACATGGTGTCTGTGTGTGGGATGAGCACAAGAAAGAGCTCTTCAATCTAAGAGCCATGAACTTTTGCACCATAGCTGACAACCCATGACGTATGTCTCCTTAACAGGATAGGTTAAAGGAAAGACAACATGTGTAGTGTGTGTGGACCAGACAGAATCTATGCATCTTCCATCATTCGTTAAGACAATATATATGCGACACCACAGATTTTTACCAAAAAACCACAAATATCGAAGAAATAGGAATCATTTTGACGGTACAATCGAGCTTGGACAGCCTCCACGACATCGAGATGGCAAATTTCTATTCGAAATGGTAAAGAATATCAAAGTTGTTTTCGGAAAGAAGAGGAAGAAATCTGAAAAAAATTGAAAGGACACTCCATTTAAAAAGCAGTCAATCTTCTTTAGATATTTGCCCTATTGGAAGGAGTTGGAGATTGGTCATGCTATCGATACAATGCACGTTGAGAAGAATGTCTTCGAAAGCACCATCGGTATTTTGTTATACATACCCGGCAAATCAAAAGATGGACTCAAAGTACGAAGGGACCTTCAAACTCTTGGAATTAGACCCGAGCTCCACCCACAGGAAAGGGCCAATGGAAAATTTTTCCTTCTGGCTGCTAGCTATAACCGCACAATTGACGAGAAAAGATCAATCGAAAGGTGTCTACATGGAATTAGAGTTCCAACAGGATTCTCAACGAATATAAAGAATATTCTCTCCGTATCAGATTTGAGGATGAGCGGCTACAACACTCATGATTGTCATGTTATGCTTGGGCTATTCCTCACCATCGCAGTAAGAGGAATCAAACATTCATTTCTGAAAATGGTGATAACACACATGTGTCACTTCTTCGACGTCATATCAAAGAAGGTGATCGACACTGAAGAGTTAAATGAATTCCGTAAACAAATGAGGGAGACTATGTGTCAGCTTGAGATTTGCTTTCCTCCTTCATATTATGAAATTATGGAGCACTATATGATACATATAGCAGACCAAATATTTGTTCTCGGTCCAACGTACCTGCACAATATGTATGTGTATGAGCATCTAATGGTTATCTTCAAGGGTTACGAACGAAATCGTGCTTATCCAGAAGGTTCCATTATAGAGGGCTACACGACTGAGGAAGTCATTGAGTGCTACGCAGATTACATAAGAGATGGAAGACCAATAGGAGTTCCCGTATCCCGGCACCATGGAAGACTCACCGGTAAAGGAACTAAAGGCAGGAAAATCATATGAGACAATAGCTACCAAACAATAAGAGAATCACATTACAGTGTAATGCATCAGTTGGCGATTATGAGACCATATGTTGAACAACACCTACAAGAGCTTCATGAAAAGAATGAAGATCGCGATGAACAATGGATTATGAAAGAACACAAAATTCATTTCACATCATGGCTAAGGGATCTAAACCTTTCGATTGGAGAAACTGACGAAGAGATGATGATAAATAAATTGTCTTACGGTCCATTGAGCATGGTTAAAACATGGCAAGCGTATGACATAAATGGTTTCACATTCTATACCAAAGCAAAGGATCAAAAGAGTCAGCACCAAAATAGTGGTGTCAGAGCAGATGCAAAAGATAGCACTAGACAAAAGAATGCTTACTATGGATACATCGAAGAAATATGGGAACTTAACTACGGGAACTCTATAGAAATCCCTGTATTTAAGTGCCAGTGGGTTAGACATCCAAAAGGTGTGGAGGTGGATGATTACGGGTTTATGATAGTTGACCTTAATAAGGTGGCTTATAAAGATGACCCTTGGATACTCGCTCAATCCGTGGCACAAGTATTTTACATACTTGATCCTAAAGATGAGAAAAAATACATCGTTGCTCCAGGAAAACAAAGAATTGTTGGAGTTGATGGAGTCGAAGACGAAGAAGAATACAATCAGTTTGATGAGGTGCCGTTTCTCGTTGACATATCAAGGATCAATGTGGTTGAAGCAAAACTGTCATTTGGCAGTGTGATTCCTTATCTACGCACCGATGGTGATGGAAAATTAGTGCAAGGATAGATTATTTATGTTTATTAGCATGCGTATTTGTAAAATCAATTATGTCATTTATGGTTATTATTTAATTATAGTTAATACATGTATTTTATGATGAAAGCTGGTTTCTCTAGCCTGGACTTGTGTTTGTTTACTTGCTTTCAAATAAACGTGATGATATGACCACGTCGACCACTCCAACCTCTACACCGACCACTTCGACCACAGCGACTCCAATACATGTTTTTGATGGACCAATTACACGCAGTCGAGCTAAGAAGCTTCAACAAGAGGTGCACGCGCTACTTTGTGAAATTCATTTTACTATTAATGAGAGTTATATACTACCTAAGTCATGTACATTGCTAATTCTCAGGTTTACCAAGAAGGATGACAAGAACTCACAAGGAAATGGACACATAGAAGAATCATGCTCGAACCAAGCTAGTCCTGCAGAATCGTCTCAAAGAAATAATCATAACTTTTGATTTACAAAAGCTATGAAGGCAAATGAGCACTTTTTGTAAAACTCTTGAAGTCTAGTTTCCAATGAATCTAACCCCGACCAATTTGAAGATTGCATGAAGGCGTCCGACCAGTTTTAGTGCTTGCTGGTCCGAAGGTCAACAGTCTGCATGAAGTCAATGTTCTCGTATTAAAACTGCATCATTCTACCGAGTTACATGGTGCATATTATACATGGTGTGAAATCTTATCAAGTCACCTTTAGAAGGGATCCAACCGTTCGTGAATTGAAGCTTCCAAGGAGGAGTTATTGCTGAAATACCGAAGACCGCTCAGAAGACCAACAGCCACGCGGAAACTCTCCAGAAGCTGATTCGTTTTCACATAGTTTGCCTAGTATTTTCGTTTCGTGTTCGCACCTATCTTCAAGGTCTACTCCTTGTATAAATAGCCCCTAGCACCATTGTAATTGGCACTTTTGATTATTGAATATAGAACCCCTTGTTCAGCTGCGTGCTAACAAATTCAGAGAGAGATCTCTACCCTCCTTGCTCTTGTGATTTCCTTCGCGGGATTACAGAAGCGGCGGCTTCATCCGCTCCCAATTGGTGCTCCTACTCCCTTCAAGGTTCTCCTTGATTGATTGTAGGCTGTGTTGGTTGGTTCTTTGAGAGTGTGGTTGGGCGAATCCTCGATTCAGGTTGCCGGTTAAAGACGGTGGTTGGTTTCGAGTTTTATTTGCCAGGTTGAACTAGTTATCGCTGCTTGCAGCAAGTTATCCGGCTATTCTATAGCTAGTTATCTGAAGATCGATCCTACGTCATGAAGATCGGGACCCCGTGACGCATCATCTGGTATCAGAGCTGATCGGTTTCCACGGTAGGATTCTTTACCCTTAGCTACATATATTTTCTTTCGTCCTATCCACCAAAAGCCAAAAAAATATATACATATATATTGTTTAGCCATTTGTTTCAATCTGTTATTTTAGTGACTTCAGTTAATTTTCAGTCCATTAGAGTCTTTGTTTTAGTTGCTGATCATTTTCCGTCGTGTGTCCTTTGAGCCTCTTATATATCTGGTCATTGTGTTCAGTTCTATAAAAAAGGTAAAAGAAAGAAAAGTTCAAAAAAAAGGGAAAGTTGAAAAAAAAAATTGTGAAAGAAAAGTTTAAAGATCAGTTCGTTTGAGAGCACAATTGCTGAAAGTTTGTGTTTCAAGTTGTGCAACCAGATCGCTATCTTTTGTTGGTACAAAATTTT
This sequence comes from Zizania palustris, assembly GCA_019279435.1. Lineage (NCBI taxonomy): Eukaryota > Viridiplantae > Streptophyta > Magnoliopsida > Poales > Poaceae > Zizania > Zizania palustris. The sequence goes on along the minus strand of JAAALK010000283.1, from coordinate 101,285,275 downwards.
GGTTGGGTTTGATTGCAACACTTGCATCCCAATCATACTCCTTGTTTGCATCAATCTGAGATTTTCTTTGCACGTGTGTGTGATCCATTTACATCTTTAGCATTTTGAGATCAGCACTAAGCAGGGAACCTCTAGTTTGGATTGTTACTTAACTTTACAACAACTAGAATCCAGATTGCATTCCTTGTTTATAATCCCCACCAAGCTCCACATAAAAGCCATCGTAATCGGTACTCTCTGGTCTTGTATTCGCTTAACCATCGCTCTCGGTACCACCACACATTTTGTTTCTCTGTAACCCGCAGGAACTTCACTGAGCCTCGGTTGGTAAGAGAAGTGAGATTGAGAGATCCCACATATATTTTTATTCCACATATACTCTTGTTCCTTTGTTGTCACTAATTTTACAGAAAGATGGGTGACGGCGTTGAGATCAATGAATGTGTCACCATGGCACAATTTAATGAATTCCATCAAAGTCTAGAAGAGAGACAAGATCGGTTGGCCCAAGATTTTCAAACCATACTAAATGAAATTAGGGGACGCCGTCCACCTAATGATGGAGCAAGCACCCATGGTGATGAAGGTGATGATAGTGATGGAAGAGGAGGAAGAAGAGGACAGAGGAACCGAAGTGCTGCACATGGAAGAGGGAGGGGCTGGAATCGAAGAAATCAAGAAACTGAAGAATCCGAATCTGAAAATAATGATAATCATTCCCATCATGATCGCCAACATCGTAGAGGAGGCCATCGTGAAGAGAGGCTTGGTAAACTGAAATTTACCATGCCAAAATTTGATGGAGGATCTGATCTTGAAGCTTATTTCACTTGGGAGTTGAAGGTCAACAAGATCTTTCGCTTGCATAATTATACAGAAGAGAAGAAGTTGGCTATGGCATCTCTAGAGTTTGAAGAATATGCTCTGATTTGGTGGGAGCAACTTCTCCAAGATCGTGAAGAAGATGGAGAACATCCTATTGCCACATGGGTAGAGATGAAACGTGAAATGAGAAGATGTTTCGTGCCGAAGCATTATCGGCGTGATCTTTTTGATAAACTGCAAAATTTGAAACAAGGAAGTTATTCTGTTGAAGAGTATTATAAAGAGATGGAGAAGGCTATGATTAGAGCCAACGTATATGAAGATGGAGAACAAACTATAGCACGATTCATGGCTGGGTTGCATCGAAATATTCAACGCATTGTTGAGTTTCAGTCGTACCGTCGTCTTATTGATTTGGTACATCAAGCCACCAAAGCTGAACGCCAACTGCAGCAAGATACCAAGAGCAGTAAGTCTTTGCCTTTTGGTACGAGGACTATGTCTGGAGGAAGCAAGTTAAATTCCAAGTTTACTGCTGCACCATCAGCTGCGAAAGGTCCATTTGGAGGCTCACGTTCTAATGCTCAAAGTAATTTTAGTGGGAAGAACTCTGCTGCCCCGAGCACAAGTTCCAAACCAGCAGCTTCCACCTCCACTTCAGTGGGTTCTACATCCAAGAGCAGTGGGATTCGGTGTTTCAAGTGTGGAGGCCGTGGACATGTTGCTAGAGAGTGTCCAAATAATAGAGTGATCATTGTACATGATAATGGAGAGTACGAATCAGCCAGTGAAGAGGAAGATATAGAAGAAGAAGCCCATGAAGAAGAGGAACATACCGGCTGTGATTTTGAGCAAGGTGCTGCTCTTGTGGTGGCACCAATATTGAGTGTTCAGATGAAGGAAGCTGAGAACGGCCAGCGGCATAATTTATTTCAGACAAGAGCCAAAGTGCAAGATAAGGTAGTGAAGATGATCATTGATGGAGGAAGCTGTCATAATCTTGCTAGTCGTGAGATGGTTGACAAGCTTGATCTAAAACTTCTGCGACATCCTCATCCATATCATGTCCAATGGCTGAATGATTCCGGTGACATCAAGATTGGATACAAAGTAAAAGTTCCATTCAAGATTGGTGAATATGTTGACACGGTAGAGTGTGATGTGGTACCTATGCCCGTATGTCACATACTACTCGGGAGGCCATGGCAATATGATCGATATACTCAGCATTGCGGGAGAACAAATCAGTACACTCTAGATTTGAAGGGGAGGAAGTTTGTACTCAAACCTATGACACCACAGCAAATTCTTGCTGAGCATTTGCAAAAGAGCTCTAGTGTGAGAGATGAGAACGGAAAGGAAGAGAAAAAGAATTCGAGTGCCTTCCACAAATCAGAGAGTGAGAGCCACCAGCCTAATATGAAAAAAATTTGAGAGATCAAAAGAAAGAAGAAGAAAAAAATTTAGTCATGTTAGCCACAAAATCTGAGATGAGAGAAGTAAGGAACAACCCAGATCAAGTACTCTTTGTACTTGTGTGCAAAGACATTTTAGTGTCAGCTAATGATAACACCTCTTTTCCTAGTATGGTGTCTCATCTTTTGCAGGAATATGAGGACGTTTTTCCAAAGGAAACCCCGAATGGATTACCTCCTGTATGTGGGATTGAACAACAGATCGATCTTATTCCGGGGGCTGCTCTTCCAAATCGACCACCATACCGCACCAATCCTGAAGAAACAAAGGAGATACAAAGGCAAGTACAAGAACTTCTCGATAAAGGTTATGTTCGTGAAAGCTTAAGTCCTTGTGCTGTTCCTGTTATTTTAGTACCAAAAAAAGATGGTTCTTGGAGGATGTGCGTTGATTGTAGAGCCATAAATAACATAACTATTCGCTATCGCCATCCTATTCCTCGATTAGAAGACATGCTTGATGAATTAAGTGGTTCCATAATATTCACTAAAATTGATTTGAAAAGTGGGTACCATCAAATAAGAATGAAAGCTAGAGATGAATGGAAAACTGCTTTTAAAACAAAATTTGGGCTGTACGAATGGCTAGTTATGCCTTTTGGTTTGACTAATGCTCCAAGTACTTTTATGAGATTGATGAACCATGTTTTGAGAGCCTTCATTGGAAAATTTGTGGTTGTTTATTTTGATGATATCTTAATTTACAGCAAGCCTTTTGAAACACACATGAATCATATTCGACAAGTCCTAGATGAGCTCCGAAAGGAGAAATTATTTGCTAACCTTGAGAAGTGCAGTTTTTGCACAGACCATGTTGTGTTCCTTGGCTTTGTTGTTTCAGGAAAAGGAATTGAAGTGGATGAAACCAAGGTGAAAGCCATCAAGGATTGGCCAACTCCAACGAATGTAAGTCAAATAAGAAGCTTTCATGGTCTAGCTGGATTTTATAGGAGATTTGTTAAAGATTTTAGTACCATTGCTACTCCCTTAAATGAATTAACAAAGAAAGGTGTTGAATTTAAATGGGGAAGTTCACAAGAAAATGCTTTTCAAGAATTAAAGAAACGCTTAACTGAAGCACCATTGCTTGTTCTTCCTGATTTCACTAAAACTTTTGAAGTAGAATGTGATGCCAGTGGAATTGGCATAGGAGTGGTTTTAATGCAGCAAGGCAAACCTGTAGCGTATTTTAGTGAAAAGTTGGGAGGTGCTCAATTGAATTATTCTGTATATGATAAAGAATTGTATGCTTTGGTGCGTGTACTTGAAACATGGCAGCATTATTTATGGCCAAAAGAGTTTGTTATCCATTCCGATCATGAAGCTTTAAAGTATTTGAAAGGCCAAGCAAAACTAAACCGACGCCATGCCAAATGGGTTGAGTTCATCGAGACATTTCCATATATTGTGAAGTATAAGAAAGGTAAGGACAATGTGGTTGCTGATGCTTTGTCTAGAAAAATCGTGTTGCTAAACCAACTTGAGGTGAAGGTTATAGGTCTTGAAAGTTTGAAAGACATGTATAATGATGACCCTGAATTTCCAGAACCATACACTCATTGTAAAGATGGAAAAGGTTGGAAAAAGTATCATATACATGATGGATTTTTGTTTAGGGCTAACAAGCTTTGTGTTCCAAATTCTTCGGTTAGATTGCTTTTATTGTAGGAGTCCCATTGAGGAGGATTGACAGGTCATTTTGGACAAAAGAAAACCTATGAGCTGCTAGGTGATCACTTCTATTGGCCCAAGATGAGGAGAGACGTCATCCGGTCCGTGGAGCGTTGCATCACTTGTCACAAAGCTAAGTCTAAACTGAACCCTCATGGTTTATACACTCCTCTACCTGCTCCTAAAATTCCTTGGGAAGACATAAGTATGGATTTTGTTCTGGGATTTCCTAGAACTCAGAGAGGAAAAGATTCTGTTTTTGTTGTGGTTGATAGATTTTCAAAGATGGCTCATTTTATCCCTTGTAACAAGAGCGGTGATGCTTCACATGTTGCTAATTTATTTTTCAGGGAAATTGTGAGGTTGCATGGGGTGCCTAAGACCATTGTATCTGATCGTGATGTCAAGTTTATGAGCTACTTCTGGAAAACATTGTGGTCCAAGCTGGGGACCAAGCTTCTATTCTCGACCACTTGTCATCCTCAAACCGACGGACAAACTGAAGTGGTGAATCGAACCCTGTCAATGTTGCTGCGAACCATGGTGAAAAGGAACCTGAAAGATTGGGAGGACTGCTTGCCTCATGTGGAGTTTGCTTATAACAGGGCAGTACATTCTACCACTAACTTGTGTCCTTTTGAAATTGTTTATGGGTTCAAACCCATTGCTCCGATAGATTTGTTGCCTTTGCCATTATAGGAGAGAACCAATATGGAAGCCTCCAAGCGTGCTGCATATGTCAAGAAGATACATGAAAAAACAAAAGAAGCAATCGAGCTAAAGGCGACACGTAAGGCTGCAAGTATGAACAAGCATAGAAAGAAGGTGTCGTTTGAACCAGGCGATTTGGTGTGGATTCACTTGCTTAAAGATCGCTTTCCTGATAAGCGCAAGTCCAAGCTGATGCCACGAGGGGATGGTCCATTTCGTGTTCTTGCCAAGATCAACGATAATGCATACAAGATTGACCTTCCACCAAGCTATGGCATAAGCAACTCCTTCAATGTTGCTGACCTATCAGCATTCACAAGTGAAGACATTTTAGAGTCGAGGACGACTCCTTTTCAAGAGGGGGAGGATGATATGACCACGTCGACCACTCCAACCTCTACACCGACCACTTCGACCACAGCGACTCCAATACATGTTTTTGATGGACCAATTACACGCAGTCGAGCTAAGAAGCTTCAACAAGAGGTGCACGCGCTACTTTGTGAAATTCATTTTACTATTAATGAGAGTTATATACTACCTAAGTCATGTACATTGCTAATGCTCATGTTTACCAAGAAGGATGACAAGAACTCACAAGGAAATGGACACATAGAAGAATCATGCTCGAACCAAGCCAGTCCTACAGAATCGTCTCAAAGAAATAATCATAACTTTTGATTTACAAAAGCTATGAAGGCAAATGAGCACTTTTTGGAAAACTCTTGAAGTCTAGTTTCCAATGAATCTAACCCCGACCAATTTGAAGTTTGCATGAAGGCGTCCGACCAGTTTTAGTGCTTGCTAGTCCGAAGGTCAACAGTCTGCATGAAGTCAATGTTCTCGTATTAAAACTGCATCATTCTACCGAGTTACATGGTGCATATTATACATGGTGTGAAATCTTATCAAGTCACCTTTCCAAGGGATCCAACCGTTCGTGAATTGAAGCTTCCAAGGAGGAGTTATTGCTGAAATACCGAAGACCGCTCAGAAGACCAACAGCCACGCGGAAACTCTCCAGAAGCTGATTCGTTTTCACATAGTTCGCCTAGTATTTTCGTTTCGTGTTCGCACCTATATTCAAGGTCTACTCCTTGTATAAATACCCCTTAGCACCATTGTAATTGGCACTTTTGATTATTGAATATAGAACCCCTTGTTCAGCTGCGTGCTAACAAATTCAGAGAGAAATCTCTACCCTCCTTGCTCTTGTGATTTCCTTCGCGGGATTACAGAAGCGGCGGCTTCATCCGCTCCCAATTGGTGCTCCTACTCCCTTCAAGGTTCTCCTTGATTGATTGTAGGCTGTGTTGGTTGGTTCTTTGAGAGTGTGGTTGGGCGAATCCTCGATTCAGGTTGCCGGTTAAAGACGGTGGTTGGCTTCGAGTTTTATTTGCCAGGTTGCACTAGTTATCGCTGCTTGCAGCAAGTTATCCAGCTATTCTATAGCTAGTTATCTGAAGATCGATCCTACGTCGTGAAGATCGGGACCCCGTGACGCATCACGTGATGTGTCAAGAGAGCCCCCGCACCACTGCGCTACAAAGTCTCGATCATATCGTAACAACATGACAAGTCTTGTTTTTTTTAGACTTTATTTGATTTTTTGAGGATTAAAAAACAATAAAGATACATGTTGTCGATCGAGTGTTTTGGCAACTTACATTTTTTGATGGTTTTAAATTTATTGGATAATAACTAATAAAAGAGTCAAAAACATTAAAATGGTTTTTCTATAAATTTTGGTTAATTATTTCATGTCTTGTAGTTCAAATTTAACTTATTTTGACTTTGATCATAAAAACACACGTAATGAAATAAAAAACAGTAAACTGAGAAAGAAAAATACCAATTTTTTTAATACAAGTCTAACGTAAACCAAGGCAGAAAATGCCATTTTTTAAAAACATTTATAAGTTATGATGTATTTTTATTGTTAAAAAAATTCAAGTTCAAATGAGGATTTAAACAACAATAAAAAACGTGGTGAGAATTAGAACATAAATGAAAAAAATGTTTGAAAGCTAGAAGCAAGGTTCAAACCTCACACCGCCTGCCGGCAACAAGGTTTGAACCTTGAACCGCATGGCCCTAAGAGAACACCCGCACCACTACGCTACAAAGTCTTTCTCGACAATGTAGGCAGCGTATGCTAGATAATCCCTACCACCCCTATTAGTAGTGGCGGGCACGTGTAACTAGTGGCGGGCATGCTGACGTCACCAGCCCGCCACTGCTATTCCTTTTAGTAGTGGTGGTCACATGACATCATCGGCCCACCACTACTAAGTCGAGTGACGTAAACTGAGGCAGAAAAATACCAATTTTTTAAATTTGATAAATTATGATGTATTTTTATTGTTAAAAAAAATCAAGTTCAAACGGGGATTTAAACATCAATAAAAAAGTGCTGAAAATTTAAAAAAGTACATTAACAGAAAAAATGTTGTTTGGGCACCAGCAGCAAGGTTCGAACCTCAAACCGCCTACCAGCAGCAAGGTTCGAACCTCGAACCGCATGGCACAAAAGCAACCCCCCGCACCACTGCGCTACAAAGTATTTCTCGGTAATGTCGGCAGTGTATGCTAGATAATCCCTACTACTAGGACTTATTTGCATTTAAATACCAATTTATGTTAATGAAAAATACCAATTTTTGCAATTAGAATATTGGTTTTGTATTTTTATTGTACAAAAAGTTTCAAGTTCAAAGGATGAATCAACTATAGGTTTTGCTTTCAAACCTGAGTCATTTCATCTCTAAACCCTAATTCATCCCGAGAGAATCTCAGGTTTCTTAACGCCCGACATGATTATTTTCTTGAAATGATTTTATTTTTTATGACAACATCTATGGATCGATCATATCATAACAACATGACAAGTCTCATCTTTTTTAGACTTTATTTTATTTTTTGAGGATTAAAAAATATAAAAATACAAGTTGTCGATAGAGTGTTGTGGAAACCTACATTGTTACAAAAAATCAAGTTCAAACTAGAATTTAAACATCAATAAAAAAGTGATGAAAATTAGAAAAGAAATGAAAAAAATGTTTGGATGCCAGCAGCAAGGTTTAAACCTCAAATCGCCTGCCGACAGTAAGGTTCGAACCTCGAATCACCAAAGCAACCCCCGCACCACTGCACGACAAAGTGTTTCTCGAAATGTAAGCACAACGTCTATTAGATAATCCCTACCTCTCTTAGTAGTGGTGGTCAGGTGTAATCAGTGGTGGGCATGTTGACATCACCAGCCCGCCACTGCTATTCCTTTTAGTAGTGGCGGTCGGTGACGTCAGCGGCCGCCACTACTAAGTCGAGCACCAGTGGCGGGCAGATTAGTAGTGGCGGGCTGGTGACATCATCACCCACCACTACTAAGAGAAAATAGCAGTGGCAGGCAGGATGACATCAGCATGTCCACCACTGCTAATCCGCCTATATAATTTTTTCGCTCCCGCCGTCTGAAAAATACTTTTCATTTCTAAACCCTAAACTCCTCCCGCCAGTTGTTGCCGCTCCCGGAGCACGCGCCGCCGCCCTCGGAGCCCATCTAATGGGGGATTGGTCCCGATCTTCCGTTAGGTAAGGATAACTTGGATTGGTGGAGAATCTCGACGTTGGCGATCCAAGGCTTCGGTCCGGTGGATCAAAACCTTGCAATCGTTACACCACTGTCTCCGTTGGTTATCAACCACGCAGGACACGATTGACCTCGCCACGTTGGCTAATTCCTGCAAGCGAACCCAAGAACACAAGCAAGAACAGGAAGGATACAAGTCGAATGCCAAATCACAGATAAACTATGAAGAGGAGAGGTTTCACAAACGCCGATGCAGCAGCCAATCGGTCCGGTGCAAGGGGCGGGATCTAAACACACAAGTGTAGATGCAAACAAAGCAAAACCCAACCCTAAAGGCGGCTGGCATGAGTATATAAGGCGTGGGCAGCCTGTAGAAGGCGAACAGACTCAGTAGAAGGCGAACAGACTCAGTAGAAGGCGAACAGACTCAGACTATGGGCCAACACGGCCCAATTCTGTCATGCAGGACTGTTTCAAACACACAGGACGGCTCGAGACTCCAAATGAGGCGAAACCAATGCCAAAAGATCCATCTTCCCCTTAGCTTTCCAAAAAGTCCAAGAACGCGCCAATCGGACTTCGTATGAGGAAGTTATGCCCATTTTGGTGCATGGTGGTTGATGTAGTCCGAACCAACGAATTCTTGACTTCAAATCATCCGTGCAACTCCGTCTTCAACTCCAACTCTTCTATTCCATCTCCCATGTTCCTAAGCAACAAAATATCACTAGTATTCAGTAGCATCTCATCCAAACAAATATTAACATAGTTGCTAAGGAAAGAATTAACCTCATGGTTCAAATGACGGGAACGGGCGCGTGTGATTGGTCCTTGTAATTGAATTGTAGGTGGAGGCTCCATGTGTGTATCATGTGAAGTGATGTCCTCATCACCATCGCTGTCGTTACCGAAGCCCGTTGCCGCCGTCTCGGAGCCGTTGGTGTACTCGGACCCCTCACCGCCGCCTCGGAGCCATCGCAGTCGTCCCCGAAGCCCATCACCGGAGCCCGCATCGGTGTCCCCGGACCCCTCGCCGCCGCCTCGGAGCCGTCGCCGCCATCCCCATCCTCGAGCGCACGCCACCGTCCCCGTCCCGGAGCCCACGCCGTCACCCTCGGAGCCCGTCGCCCCGAACTCCGCCCGTCACCGGAGCCCGCATCGCTATCCCCGGACCCCGTGCCACCGTCTCCATCCCCGAGCGCACGCCGCCGTCCCCGTTCGGGTTGCTAAAAATTTCCTCTTTTCAATCCTTTTTAGTATAGGAAAGAAAAAGAAAGAAAAGATGGATTGGGTTGGACCTCAGAGTCATGAAAAATTTGGGAAATCCCATTTTTGAAAACAGAAATTCAATTAAAAGTGGTATCCAAGCTGTTGGGACTAATCTTATTGCTTGTCTATTTCGTGTGAGTTTATATTGTTAGTAGTGTCATGTGCATGTCATTAGAGGAGACAATAATATGCATGCAAGTGCCAAGCATGTAGAAACTCCAAGTGAGGTGGGAGTTGTGGCCATGTTAAATGTGTTGCATGGTATAGTGGTGTTAAATGGAATCAACATTGCATGCATTAGTGGAGGCTACATACATTCTAACTAATGGAGCAAATTAAACTCGTGTGGAGTTTATGGTTGGTTGAGTGTCACCTGTGCTTATTTAAGTAGCATTTTTGCTAATGGTGTGAGAAGACAAGAGAGTCACTTGTGCGTTGGTGGTACAATGATGAAATAAATTGATGTTTTTTGTTCATCTTCTTGTTGTTAGTTGAGTGTGAGTGTTCTTATGTTCTTGAGTGTATTCTTGAGAGAGGTAGGCCAACACAAGCTAAGTTAGGTTTATAGAGTTTATTGTCCTTAGAGCATCTCCATTGTACTTGCTAAATGTGAATTGCTATTCAAATAGATCTATATTTAATCAATTTATATACAATGGAGATGCTCTTACATTTGTGGATAGTTATCATTTGTAGAACCACTGTATACTACTTTCTTACACCTGTTTTGGCATTGATTAATGGAAATGTACCATTCACCCAATATATATTAGTCTAATTTTGGGTGAAGTCTTCTATATCTAAGTTATGCCATGAGAAATATTGCATACCACATTACCACTTTTTTAGAACAACTTTTGGAGGCCTATGATGCAAATTGTAATTGAGTTATCTGATGTATGTCAACAAGCCGTGGGACACATCCATTCCCATCAACAACTTCTTCTTTCTTGTGTTGCTGACAGGGAATGGATGTGCTCACGGTTCCATGGCAGCCATGAACATATTTGAAAAAACACACAAAATATGCTGAGGCCTCAACAACACTAGAGAGAGAGAACAACACAATCTCCTAACTTGAGGATTAATATAGAAGCTTCAGAAGTAATAGCTGACTACTGTAGCCAAGAAGAGTTTTCATACATTTCCCACCTTTGACACTGTGATTAGTTTACTACTGCTATTACTTCTGAGGCTACTATACTAATCCTCAAGTTCATCTAGCTGAAGACCAACATTACATTCTACAATTCATTTTAGAGGCCTATGATGCAAATTGTTATTGAGTTATCTCATGTATGTCATCAAGCCGTGTGACACGTCCATTCCCATCAACAACTTCTTCTTTCTCGTGTTGCTGACAGAGAATGGATGTGCTCACGGTTCCATGGCAGCCATGAACATATTTGAAAAACAACACAAAATATGCTGAGGCCTCAACAACACTAGAGAGAGAACAACACAATCTCCTAACTTGAGGATTAATATAGTAGCTTTAGAAGTAATAGCTGACTATTGTAGCCAAGAAGAGTTTTCATACATTTCCTACCTTTGACATTGTTATCAGTTTACTACTGCTATTACTTTTGAGGCTACTATACTAATCCTCAAGTTCATCTCGCTAAAGACCAACATTAGATTCTGCAATTCCTTTTAGAGGCCTATGATGCAAATTTTTAATGAGTTATCTCATGTATGTCATCAAGCCATGTGACACATCCATTACCTTCAACAGCTTCTTCTCTCTTGTACTGCTGGCAGGGAATGGATGTGCTCATGGTTCCATGGCAGCCATGAACATATTTGAAAAACAACACAAAATATGCTGAGGCCTCAACAACACTAGATAGAGAGAGAACAATACAATCTCCTAACTTGAGGATTAATATAGTAGCTTTAGAAGTAATAGCTGACTACTTTGTGCATTGTTTCGTACATGAAAATATGACAGCAGACCTTTTTTCCATAACCAAAATTCTGATACATTAGCCTCTTAACTATGAATAGTTCATCTATGGCGGAAGAAGGACGTCCCATCAAGGATCTCATCTACGAGTCTCCCTCAAAAACAAATAAAGAGGGTTCATCTGAAGGATCCTCTGATAGCGAAGCTTCATACCACTCTCCGGAGAATGAACATCCAATGGAGCCTAGGAAGAAGAGAACGAGAGAAGACGCCGATGAGGATTACATTCCTGAAGCTCAAGCGAAGGTAATTATTGTGTTAGTAACAAGTCAGAGCAGCTTCTAACCAAGGATTACATTCTTGAATCTCACATTGTCTATCATCATAGGATCGTCCAAAGCGAGGAAGCAAGCGTCGATTATTCCAAGTCGAGAAAAGAACAACTATTGTCCCAGCTGTTGAGTCATCTGAGCCAATAGATGTTGAGCCCGCTGCCACTACATCCTCTGCAAATGCGAAGAGGAGAGGGAAACGGGAGAAGAACAAGCTGCATACAACTATCTATGAGGTTGAAGAAGTGCATGTTGATGGGGTTCCAAAGAAGCTGAAAGAAATCACAGCTAAGTGGCGTAACGACTGTGGATGTCTCACTAGGGAGCGATGTAAGATAGTTTGGAAAAATTGGAAGAGTGTCCTAGAAGCTACAAAGAACGAATTGTGGCAGCATATAAAAGCGCATTATAAATTCCCGAAAGATCGCTTAGAAGACGCTAAAGCTGCCACATTGAAGACTATCGGGAAGGCTCTCCATACATTTAGGACCAAACTGAACACAAAGTACCTTCAGAAAGGAGAGTCGTCGCTCAACGACTATTGCTTTATAACGCCAAATGAATGGAATGAATTCAAAATGCAGCATTGCTCGGAAGAAGCCAAATAAGAGAGCATCATGTTAAAAGAACTTAATAAGAAGAATAAGTTCCCACATAAACTTGGGCGAGGTGGATATAAGGCCAAGGAGGGTGAGTGGAGTAGAAAGGAGGAGGAGGACCGTGTGGCTGGGTTACTTGAACAGTTTTTACGTGCTGATCAGTGCACTAAGAGATGGATCCTAGGTCGAGCTAAAAAATCACCCGAGGGCCAATATATGCTCTCCGACTCACGGACTAGTGAAGTATTTCAGAAAGCACAGGAAATCGCTGAGTTGGAGAAGGATGGAAATTTCAAGCCCGAGCGATGTAATGACCAGCTTACATCTGCTCTCAGAAATGAGGAACATCGAGGGTGCACTCGAGGTGTCTCTTCTATAGCACCATGGAAAAATACTTTCAAGAAACAGGAGGGTTCCACATACAAGAAGCATCAAGCAAGCACAGACGACGCTGCAGAGTGCCGTGCAGAGTGGGAGCGACACTTTTTTGAATTTATTAATGAAAATCCCAACATAATGCAGGCTGCAGCGGGATAGATAATTGTGCCAGAGGTATGACTTGACGTACCAAGCAGTGTTGGCTCAGTACAAGAAAAATTTGCTGTAAATTATATTAAAGAGGACACACCATGCAACCTGCATGTACCGATAGGGCGCAAAGGGCATTCCCAAGAGGCTGCACAAGGCATTGCTATGCCTGGGGATATATTTCACAATCAGCCTATTCCTGCTGAGTATACCAAGGTTCAGGTCAATGAGATAACCAACGACAGATTTATTAATGACCCCTTGGATCTTACAATGCCTAATGAGGGGATTGAGACAATCAAAGATGCACTGAATAACTTTGTCCTATGGACGAGCCGAGATATCAAATTACTGCAGACAAGTTCTCAGAGTAAATCGCCTATTGTCTCATCAAAATCCCGCACATATCTTTCATCTCAGGATGTGCAAAATATAGGATCTTTATCACCTATTGATGAGCGTGAGATAGAGGAAGAGGTAGAGAAAGAGCCAGTGCCCGATAAAGTGGCAGAAGTGACAGAACCAAAAATGGTCGAGCCTGATCAAGTGAAAGATTCAGCTCCGGCCGAGCCAAATCAAATGCCACTACCAGTTCCGGCCGAGCCTGAAGTGATAGAGCCAGTGCCAGTGCTTGAGCCCACTGAGCCCAACACAAAAGTGCCAAAGCCTGATCAAATGCCAGTGTCGGATGCACGCCCAAAGCCAGCAATCCACAAGACAATTGTTCAAGCTGGGCAGTGTTCTACGCCTAAATCTGAAATGCTTAAATATTTTAGTACTGTGGGGCAAACACGTTCTATGCCCGTAGAGGCTCCCATAAAGGCTCCAGTACAAAAGCAGGCGGGCTCACTTTATGTTGATAAATGGACCTATGGAGACGAGGATTATATTGAATACGAACCAGGCAAACCATTATTACCCCAACAAGTACTTAAGAGTATGCCTTAGGAGATGAGATCATTTCACGACTGGTACCTCGTAGCGTCTTTGTTAGGTGTTACACACATAGAAGTGAAGGTTCCAAAAGAAATATTTAACTGCCCAGAGTTTACTCTTGCACTAGTTTTCAACGACTTCCATCGGATATTCCGTCTGAAGCGAACCGACATCACAAGCATGATGCTCTGGTGCCTGTAAGTACTTTATACTTTGTCAATACAAAGCAAAAATCAACCATGTCTTATATTGACTATTGTTTCATAACATATGCAGTTTGAATTCATGTTGTGACACTTCTAATAAATATGGGTACTTGAACCCATCATTGATAAGTCAAAGTACACTGAACCCGGTACAAAACCGGAACAATGACAAGTGTTGGACCGTGGGTCAGAAAAAAATTCAAAAAAAGATGTTCAATAAAGACCAAGACGCACATAAGAAGAATAAAAGGAATTGTGCTACGTTGTATATTGCGCAATGCATGTATAAATGTAGTGACAGAGAAATGATAAGTGGGGCATATAACTTTATTTAAGTATACCCACTATATCCACTTAATCATGTTTTATCGATTATGAAACTAACATAATCATATATTACTTCTTTCGATAGTGATCATTGGATTGCACTTCTGATATACCCGAAGTACTCAAGGGTTTATGTGCTCGACTCTCTCGACAAACCCAAAAAGTATTATCAAGATATATTAAATGTTATTCAGAGTGCATACAAATACTATGTGGAAAGGTTAGGTGGCCCACATGATCCACAGAGGCCGAAAGATATGCATATCAGAACCAACTATCCGGTAATATTATATTTTAAAATTTCTTAATTCAATTGATAAAGCCAAACTATATACCATTCTAACTTTGTCTATTTTTAAGTGTCACAAACAACCTCTTGGTTCGGTGCATTGCGGGTACTACACGTGTGATTTCATGAGCAATGACTTAGGAAAATTTGCGCGGACAGTCTCTGCTGATAATAAAGAAGTAAGTTGATTTATTGTGTGTTAATCTAATATAACTTGCAACGTATGTACTTATATGTTATGTATGTAGGCGTCAGGTCCATCAACTGTTGCCGAGAAGAGCCAACTCTCAGAATCAAAAATGTATGGAATCGTATCAAGGATGTGCCGCTTCACGATGCATGAAGTTCTTCATGAGTATGGAGTATTCTTTGATCCTGAGGGTGAAGTGGCCAAACATCAAACTTTGTATGATTGGACCAGAAGAACAAAAAGGCAAGTACAACAAATCGCTAAAAAATTTGAAGCTAATGAGAAGCAAAGAAAAGATGCGCAAGATATGAGTTGGCCTTCCAAGAAAACATAAACCACATGAGCATGTATTTGTGAAACAATGGTTAATTTTGAAATTTTGATAGATGTATACTTTTTAAACTTGATGTGTGATGAAATGTAAACTTTGTAAATTTGTAAATTGATGAGATGGGTTGTTGTTGTGTTAATGTGTTGCTGTTGTGGATGTGAATGTGGATATGTGGATGTTTTGCTGCTGTGTATGTGGATGGCTGTGTGAAGCATATAATTTCTATGTTTTGGTTTGTGGGACTGTGTGAATTAAGGTTTACAACATTCTGTGTAATGCGGTAAACACAGTAGTGGTGGTCGCGATGACGTCATCTACCCGCCACTACTGTTAGCAATAGTAGTGGTGGGCAGATGAGGTCAGCGCGCCCGTTACTGCTGTTGACACAGTGGTGGTGGGCTCGCTGACATCATCTGCCCGCCACTGCTATGGCTAACAGCAGTGGTGGGCAGATGACGTCAGTGTGCCTACCACTGCTGTTGACACAACGGTGACGGCACTCATCCCGCCACTGCTAACCAGGGTTAGCAGTGATGTTAGAGTAGTGGTGGACTGGATGCCCGCCACTACAGGACGTTTTTGCCTGCCGCTACTGTGTCACTTTGTAGTAGTGTAGTAAATTAACAACTTCTTGTTCATAGGAAGATACCTTTTCATCGTCGTCATCATCAGAGTTGTCGGAGGAGCCCTTTTCTTCCTTATCCCCAAGAGCCATTGAATAGAAGCTCTTGTGGGGTCTTCGGCTGTGACGCGAGTGACTCTTCAGCTTGTCCCCGAAGGCCAAGAAGTAGAGGCCCACCGGATCATCCCTGTCCTTCCCCTTCTTGATCATGAACTCTTCACCACTTCAACTTGAAGACGAGGAGGAAGACGAAGATCTCTTGGAGTACCTTTTCTCAATTCTCGGTGAAGAAGGCCTTGTCTCGCTTCTTGTTCTCACGCCCGCCTGTAGTCCTTCAGAGCCTTTCGAAAGAATCTTGTCTTGGGCTTGCCCTTTTGTGAAAGTGGAGTTGTCGTGCTTGCCGGAGTCGTAGGAGCTACCGCTGGTTACCTTCTTGTAACTCTTTCGCTTGGGGCAGTCGTCGATGAAATGACCTGGATCACCACACTCAAAGCATCTGGATTTTGTGCCGTGTCTTTTAAGCATTCGTTTATCATAGACATGATGCACCGGTTGTTAAACAAACACATATCCTCATCTCCTAGCGAATCAAGTTGATCCTCGGAGATAGACATCAAGGAAAATGCAGTACAACTCAAAGCAGTAGGATCAGCAGAAGGTGTCGCAAGGGCCAGAGTTTTGAGCCAGAACCAGTGATATTTGATCTCAACTGGATATTAACCTCTGAGGCCTTGAACTTACTAAAAAGCCCTACGACAGTCAAGGTATCATAGGAAGCGCTCTCAATGATAGAAGAAACCTTGATCTCCCAGATCTTAGGATCCAAGATATGAAGAACATTTAGCGCTTGTTCATGATCTGAAACCAGCTGATCACGCTCGGTCTTGTTGGCCTGAAGCATGTTAATGATCGTTTGAAAATGACCAAACAAAGCCTCAACAGTCTCACTCGGCTTCTGTGAGAAATTTTCATACTCACGCGGTAGGTCTGATAGAGCCTAGCCTTGACCTGAGCTGTCCCCTCATGGTGTGCCTAGAGGGTAGCCCAGATCTCTCGAGCAGTGTCGAGATGGCTAACACACTCAAACTCACTAGGACCTAGACCAGAGAATAAAATGTTCACCACTTTGCTATTGTTCTGATGCTAGGCGATTATATCAGGAGAATCGTGTTTAGCAACATGAAGTATAGTAAAGGTAGTGAGAGCACAAATATCCGAAATGTCCGAGCTCTGCCTCATAAGATAGGCTCGCATGCGAGTCTTCCAATTAGTGTAGCCAAAAGCTTCAAGGGACGGGATCTTACCAGAGGATGTCATGATCACTACATGGGTTTAGAACCGGTTAAGGTATGGAAAAACCCTAACCTCGCTCTGATACAACTTGTAGCACCGAAAGTAGCGACCAGAGTGGGGGTGAATGGGCGCCTAAAAATTCTTCCGAATAAGAGACCTAATCCCAACACCCAATGCACCTCGATAGACAAATAATAGTAGCAAAGAAGATCACAGGAACTAAAGTAATGTAGCCTAAAAATTGACCGGTGTCCTAATTAAGATGATATTTAAAAATAAACTAAACTAAATAAAATAACTGCAATAAATAAAAATGTGTTCTAAAAATTATTTAATGGCATAGGGAAAAATACCTAAATATATCAATAATAATTCAAATTGCAGTCTAAAAATAAAATACTGATCAAATGAATAAGTCCTAGATCATTCAGAAATAAAATTCATATATTGCACGTAAATCTAGAAAAAAATTATTACTGCGACTATTTTTTTCTTTTTATACGAGCAAACTAAAAATACTTAAATAAATAATATGTGATTACTAATAAAATTTTAGAAGAAAAAAATAACTACGAAATTACTAGCCAGATTTAATCTAACTGAAAAATAGTAGATTATATCAGAAAACTTACCCGTGTCTGATGTTGCTCTGCCGCGTGCCGTGGAGAATCCTCACCATGAAAAATCCTCGTCGGCGCTGCCGCGCGTTCATCACAAAAAATTAACCGTGATGAAACACCGACTGCAGGATGCATGCGTCTTCCACTACTGGTGCTACAATGCTACGTCCTGTAGCCTGCCTCGAGCCACGAGATGTGATGCTCGAAGGCGCTGCTACAAACTGCGTGAGTCAACAACTGCCAGGGAAGCTTGCATCCGCTTTCCCTGCTATCTCGAGCACCACGCGGATAGCCATGACGCGCCAAGAAAGTTCGTGAAGGAAAAATAAAAACATTCTGCCGCCCGCTGCAAAGCTTCGCGCTGGCGTGCGAGCCTGTGCACAGGAACAAGCCTGGCGCTGCCGTGGGCCCTACGCTGCCGCTTGCTTGCTACCTGCAGTGCCTAACAACGTGTTGTGCGCCAAAGAAAACGTTGTGGATTCTGCGCTGCGTTCAAGGCGGCTACCGTGGAAAGTAATCAGCCAGCCGGCGAGTCCCACGTGTTGCAGCACTACCGTCCTGGATGCTTGTGCCTGTGCACTGCGAGCTCTCGGCTGCCGTGCGCAAAAAAAAGGCATCCTGCCGCTGCGCCTGATGCGCCTGCTGTCGTGCGGCATGGAGGAAAAATTTTGACAGATGAAAACTATGCGGCGGTGGCGGAGAATAACCAGCGAAGAAAAAGTGGCGATGGTGGACTGTAGATTAATCTCGGGAAAAGTAACAGTCGACCCTAACCCTAGGGGGTTGGAGCCTATTTATAGGCAGCCCACTAATAAATGGAAAAGACTAATTCGAAATTAAGATAAAATTCGAAATTACTAAAACGCTGTCGCGCCCCGATTTAATAAATCAGGACTTTATTGAAATTCCATAGAAAATCAATAAAACAAGACGTTCATCATGCGACCACGTACAATACGAGCAAATCATTCACGGTTCGTAGACCGTATTAGTACAAAAGTGAATAAAGATGAAGAGAAACTAATAAAATAAGGGTCCTAGATGAACGCCTCCTTCCAGTCTCGCCTTGACTGGGTCGCTACTCCAGACCTTCATCCTCCTCGTAGTAGACGGGCTCTGATGTTGTAAGTCAACGGGGTGAGTACAGATGTACTCAGCAAGCCACCGAATGCAAATATAATGCAAGATAATAACAAGGGGGATAGTGGCTAATTTTGCGGAAGCAGCATAATTGTAAAGCATTAAGTGTGATCCATTTATTAGTACCGAAAAGTAAACATGTGTATGCATCATCCTCTTCTAACTCGAGAAGTACGTTTCACCTTCTCGCACAACAGTCCTTACATGCCATGAATAACTCAAACATTCAAACAGTTGTAAACTAACTGCGAGTAGTCACACAACCCGCCCTTGACCGTGGGCTCGGCTTTTCGAAAAGATTGATTTTACTCTGATCAGAGATGTACCACTGTACCCACAAGGCACGCACTCATCACTTACACCGAAGTGTAACGAGATGACCCATTTCACGGGAACTCGTGCCAAAACCTTCCATATGGTCTTCCCTGACTCAACAGCACCCTCTTATAGGTTTCATATGGTGTCCCGACGCGTCGGTGCCCCACCATACCCCCCCTTGAGCCTCCTTTGGTACAAGTCGCCCGCAGGCTAGCCCCTTGCCCCCTCCACTATGGTGCCGAGAGACGGAGTGTTCCACACTTCCAGTTAGGACTTACCCATTAGACTTGTGGTTGGTACGGAAGTGCTTTGCAACAGATCCCGCAGACCGGTCCTTATAGTGCCCCGGGTGCGACCGACCAGTTTCCGAGCTTGCACCCGGAACCCACCATACTTATAACCTAGCCAACTCCAACAGAGTCCAGAGACAAGAATAACGGGGTATTTCATATACCAGAATTCATCTATCTACGACTCATTATTTTTATCCTATAGCAGTTGTGCCGGTACATTGGGCACTAGCTAATATAATATTTGTAGAGTGACAAGGAGTTAAGGCTCAATAAGCATGGCTTGGGTTTGCACACAAGGACGGGGATCCAATAAATTTAAGTGTAGGGCTTGATATTTGACTAATGCAATATTAACCTATGAGTTATAGCGATAATTTATAAAAACATGGGCTCAATATGATCAACTGTTTCCACAGAGATAGTCGATGACTTGCCTTGATCAGCAAAGGGTGAAGGTGGAACCTTGGGATAGAACTCCGGATCTTCGACGACGTCGTAGTCTTCTCGATACGGAAAAGTAAATAAAACATTCAATAAACAATCCAAAACAAACAACCATACTAACATACATTTTTATGTTGGATTAAGTAAAGGAGATAGAGTCTTAACTTTTAGGGTATTGTTACTTAAACATTTAAGATTAATTTTTACTGAGATTCCTTAATTTTTATAGCTTGATATAATTATTCTTCCTAAGGGGGTTTTACTTCTCCCTTTTCAAAGTTGAAGTAAAAAGTTATAAAATGACCTTAATGTTTTTATGGCATTAATATAGTGACATTAGGTTATTTAGATCTTCTGAAGTTTGTTATATAAGTTTTAGGATAGTTTCATAAAAGGTTGACTTTTTCTTAAATGCCTTAATTAAACGTCCTAAAAGGGCATTGGCAATATCATTTAATGGAGTAAAGTGGACAAGATGAATATTCTATTTTTATTGTATTAAAAATAGTAAACTCAAGTTGTTAGGTTCTCTAAAGTTATTATACAAGTTGTCATGACATTTTTATCAAGTGTTTAACTTCTTTCATATGACTTACTTTATTATCCTACAAGGGCTTTTGCAATATTAATTAATAGATTAAAGTGGGCTAAGTGATCATGTTATTCTTATTACATTGAAACAGTGAAATCAAGTCATTATGTCCTTTGAATTCATTATGTCATTTTCATGATATTTTTGCAAAGTGTTGTATGTCTATTATATGAATTAATCATTTATTTTAAAAGGGTCTTGTAAATGTTTATTTAAGAATCTAAAATGGGCAAAATGACTTATTATATTTTTATTGGCTTATAAATAGTGTAAGTGAGTCATGGTGTCCCAGAAATTAATATATATATTTTTAAGGATTTTTCTGGAGTATTTAGATGTAATATGGTTTAAGTCCTAAAGGGGACTTAGAAATGTAATTTAATGAAATGTCATGGACAAAATGGTTATTCCATTTTTATTGTATTAACCACAGTGAAGTAGAGCCATTATATCTTCTGATATTATTTTAAGGGTTTATCTGAATTATTTTATTGAAATATTAATTAATTCCTAAAGGGGATTTTCTTTATCATTTAATAAGATTATTATGTGCCAAATAAACATATTATTTTTATTGCATAAATGTGCAGAGAATGAAAAGACAAATTTTCCAGAATTAAAATGGTGAAATTTGGAGTTAATTTGAGCAAGATATGAATTTTGGAAGTTTAAACTAATTTTCTGAATTATTTTTAAACCAGAAATCAGTCTCTGGTCCACGGTGAGCCAGGCCCACGGTGGACCAGCGACTGCGCGCGTGAGCCGGGCCATCCAGGATCGTTTGATCAAGATCCAACGGCCCACAGTGAGGCGTGGTTTTAAAATACTGCGGACGGCCTGGATCAACTGATACCCCTTCGTTGGATCGGGCGGCTGAGATCTAATCCTTGTGTGATTTAATCTCGGCCGTTCAGTCCCGATCGAACGGCAGAGGCGCCGTCCGGCACGGCACGCACGGGAAGGGGGTACGTACCCGTCTTCCCCGACTCCGGTAGAACTCCGGCGAGGAATTCCCGGCGACGGCGAGGCCTAAGGCCCTAACCAAAGGAAAAAAATGGAAAGGGGATGGGAGGGGGAACACAAGGGTACCTGAAACGAGGCTGGCGGGGGACGGATTGGGGCCGGCGTTGAGTGGTGGCGGTGATGAAGGTTCGGGTCGACGGCGAAGGTGGTCCTCCGGTGGTGATCCAGCCTAACGGGGGTCAGGACGGGGTAGAGGAGGCGTTGGGGGTTCTGTCAGCGGCGACGGCGAGGGAGGCGACGACTCAGAGCGCCGACGAGGGCTCGCCGGAGTGCGAACAGAGGCACAACCCGAAAAATGAAGGCGATGGCTCGGGAGGGGGAGGACTCGAGTGGTTGATGTGTGGGAGGGATGCGGTGGGCTGGGGGGTTAAATAGGGGTCGCCGTTGCTATGAATGGAAGGCAACACAGGGGAAACCGAGGGGAGATTTTTATTTCCGCCGGCGAGCTTCCATAAGCTTGGATTGGCTTCCAATTGAGCGAAATTGCATCGGCTTTTGGGGGAAATGGATCACCGGAGATGGGGAGGGTCGGGATCCGTGCTTGATTTCGTGGATTCGGGCGGCCGGTGGCTGAAATCGGAAGGGGGCCGTCGGTATGGAAGGGGAGAGATCCCCTTCCGAGGAAGAAGATGATCCTGACAGGTGGGGGCCACCTGTCAGGGGGCGAGCGCGGAGGAGTGAGGGGCTGACGAGCGGGCCCGGAGTGGCAGCGGCAGAGAGGGGAGCTTGAGAGACTGGCGCGTGGGCCTGAGCGCGGTGCGGTGCGGAGGAGAGAGGGGACGGCGCGCCGACAGGTGGGTCCCGCCTGTCGGTGGGCGCGGCCGGACTGGGCCGGGCTGAAAGGCCATTGAAGGAGATTTCCGGGTTTCGGCCCAATAAGAATTTAAATTCTTTTTCTAATTAATTTAATTCTAGAAATTGGTTTATTTGTTTAAGGCTTGAAGCACTGTTGCTAAAATTTTGTAAAAATTCTCAAAAATATTTCTTGGCCTCTAGTTTATCCCATAAAATTTTCAAGTCCAAATTTTGGATATTTGTCTCTGTTTGGCTTTAATAGGGCTCTTTTAGGATTTTTATTAATAACCAAAATTCAGAAATTCTTTTATTATTGTATTTCCTTTATTTTATTTTATTTTAATTTTGGGGCTGTTACAATCCTATCCCCCTTACAGAGAATCTCGTCCTCGAGATTCGAAGCGAACCTCGGGAAAACTAAGGGACTGAGTTCTACTGGTTCTCTGGGTTAGGAGGAGGAGTTACATCAGAAGTAGGCAAAGCGATCTCTGGATCTGGGTTGGTTGAGATCAAATTGGGAGTGTCCTCGGTTGTATCTGGTTTCTCTTTGTGGTGATCTAGAGTATGTCCCTCTGGTTTTGGAATGGAGGATGGCACCCGCTTGGGGTAGGGGCACTTGTTGGCATAGTGGCCTCCTTGGCGACAGTTGAAGCACACAATCGGCTTGCCGTTCCTTTCCCTCTTATATCCGGTAGCTTGTGCTAGGGTTCTTCCGGTAGGTGGTGCTTGGGGTGGGATGTCTGTGCTTGGCCCTCTGAGGGTGGTTCGTGGCTTGGCAGGGGTTGGGGCTTGAGGTGGAATCACTCTGGTTTCTGGTATAATTGCTTCATTCACCAATCTCTGAAAGTTGGCGAAATCCCCGTGGATCAGCTGAAGGGAGAGCTCGTGTTGGTGTTGTTGGAGACGGAACAACTGTGCCTGCTGCTCTTGCATCTGTTTTTGTAGTTGTTGCATCTGGGTAAGCAGTGTGGCGATCAGTTGATTTTGTTTTGTCATCATCTCCGCAAGTGTGGGATGATAGACAACAGGGGTCTGCTGATGTCCAGTTTCACCCCACTGAGGCAGGTTGCCTGAGGTGTTTCCGTCGCGTGGGTCTTCTGATCCTTGGTCATTGGCCATCCTGAAGTTGAAGGGTTTCAAAAAGAAGGTGCCGTCATTAAGGGGAAATGGTTACTGATTTTTATTGCCTAAGATGGATAATTTGACCTAGATGTTTTATGTTAGTCCCTTATAAATTTTCACACTCATGCCTTATTTAATATAAATGATTTATCATGTATTTTATTCACTCAACATTTGTATTTTATTAATTTGTTTTAGAGGTTTTAAGATGAAGTGATGTTGATTATATCTTATTGAATTCCTTGGTACCAAAATTCAAGAAAATTTTTGGAACACAATTTGATGCTTAGGAGAATTTTTAGGAAAGATACTCTGGCTAATTTTAAATGAAATTTTTAGGCCCATATTTTAGCTTTCCTCTTTCTTGCTTTACACTAAATACTTTTCCTGAAATTTATTTATTAAGGGGAAATTTTATTTTTAATGCCTCGCAAAAATCGAGGTGCTACAATCCTAACTTCCTTAACAAGAATCTCGTCCTCGAGATTCGGAAAGGCTAGAAGTAGAAGGTTAAAGATAGGCTTCAAGTCTTCATTTTCATATATAGAGCTTGGCTAAGTCAGGGCTTTCTTGTCAACTTGTCTTGACTTCATGATTGGAGTTGATCTTGCAGAATGGCGACGAATGAATTATGTTGAGTTGAAACTAGAGGTAGATTCTCTCCTTTATATTGGGATTATGACCTAATAGGTCTAGGGAAATGATATTAAGCTTTATTTTAAAATGATCGTTCTTGCGATTACATTTATTTATATCTTCATTCATGCCTTATTTTTGACATGAATGGTAATACAATCAAGTAAAAAGAAAAGCAGTCAACCGTAAATCTACGTCTATGGTAGCTCAGGGGACGACTCGATCACGGGCTCGCGGGAGACGGTTGGGGTCGAGGAACTTGACGGTCCGGCGGGTGGAGCACTGTGGGAGATCCTCTTGGGCCTCACGGTAGGGATCCGAAGGGGTTTCTTCTTGCGAGGCAGAAGAGGTGCGATCTCCTCAAGATCCTTCTTCAAGTCTTTGAGCTGCTGGCGGAGCTGGGTATTGACCATGGCGCCTTGGCGTAGAAGCTCGTTCTGACGCCTCAACTCCTCTACCTCGAGAGTCAGCTGGGGGTTCTGCTGGACTTGTCGACGGAGCTCAGCATTCTCGCGGGCCAGGTTCTCCGATGAGTGACGGTAGAAGTCGATGGTGTCGTGCTGGCTATCTGCGTCGAGGACGGCCTCCGTATGAAGGTTGTCCATAGCCTCCAAGAGTCTCATGGTGCGGGTGATGGCGGAGTTGTCCTGAGGGAGGGAGTTGATGTAGATGCTGCGGTGACTCCCTGGTGTACGCATGGGCATGAAGCGGTAGATGGTGTCGCGAAGGTGGCAGTCGTAGACCAGTCGAAGCTCGGCGAGGGACTGGAGAGCGGCTCGCTGGCTGGTCACCACGAAGGAAGGTCCTCCAACTCCGTGGGTGTAGAAGGGTGGCTGCGTGGAAGAGGGGCGGATAACAACCGTGACCTCGCAGTAGCTCTCGTTCGCATCGGGAAAGATCCCGTGGAACGCAGGCTCATGGGGAAACCCCAAGAAGTCGACGAGCACGCGAAGCTCGCGGATGAATCCGGCCTCATCACGAAGAGTCCCGCTCATGGTATGGACTGGCATCTACAAAAGAGAGAAATTTTTTGTGAAAAATTTCAGAAGATGAGAGGGTAAGCAGTTTTGTCTAAAATAATGATTAATATAAGTCCTAGGGTCAGGTCTGTTTGGCTTCCTACAGTCAAGTCGGCTCTGATACCATCTTGTCGCGCCCCGATTTAATAAATCAGGACTTTATTGAAATTCCATAGAAAATCAATAAAACAAGACGTTCATCATGCGACCACGTACAATACGAGCAAATCATTCACGGTTCGTAGACCGTATTAGTACAAAAGTGAATAAAGATGAAGAGAAACTAATAAAATAAGGGTCCTAGATGAACGCCTCCTTCCAGTCTCGCCTTGACTGGGTCGCTACTCCAGACCTTCATCCTCCTCGTAGTAGACGGGCTCTGATGTTGTAAGTCAACGGGGTGAGTACAGATGTACTCAGCAAGCCACCGAATGCAAATATAATGCAAGATAATAACAAGGGGGATAGTGGCTAATTTTGCGGAAGCAGCATAATTGTAAAGCATTAAGTGTGATCCATTTATTAGTACCGAAAAGTAAACATGTGTATGCATCATCCTCTTCTAACTCGAGAAGTACGTTTCACCTTCTCGCACAACAGTCCTTACATGCCATGAATAACTCAAACATTCAAACAGTTGTAAACTAACTGCGAGTAGTCACACAACCCGCCCTTGACCGTGGGCTCGGCTTTTCGAAAAGATTGATTTTACTCTGATCAGAGATGTACCACTGTACCCACAAGGCACGCACTCATCACTTACACCGAAGTGTAACGAGATGACCCATTTCACGGGAACTCGTGCCAAAACCTTCCATATGGTCTTCCCTGACTCAACAGCACCCTCTTATAGGTTTCATATGGTGTCCCGACGCGTCGGTGCCCCACCATACCCCCCCTTGAGCCTCCTTTGGTACAAGTCGCCCGCAGGCTAGCCCCTTGCCCCCTCCACTATGGTGCCGAGAGACGGAGTGTTCCACACTTCCAGTTAGGACTTACCCATTAGACTTGTGGTTGGTACGGAAGTGCTTTGCAACAGATCCCGCAGACCGGTCCTTATAGTGCCCCGGGTGCGACCGACCAGTTTCCGAGCTTGCACCCGGAACCCACCATACTTATAACCTAGCCAACTCCAACAGAGTCCAGAGACAAGAATAACGGGGTATTTCATATACCAGAATTCATCTATCTACGACTCATTATTTTTATCCTATAGCAGTTGTGCCGGTACATTGGGCACTAGCTAATATAATATTTGTAGAGTGACAAGGAGTTAAGGCTCAATAAGCATGGCTTGGGTTTGCACACAAGGACGGGGATCCAATAAATTTAAGTGTAGGGCTTGATATTTGACTAATGCAATATTAACCTATGAGTTATAGCGATAATTTATAAAAACATGGGCTCAATATGATCAACTGTTTCCACAGAGATAGTCGATGACTTGCCTTGATCAGCAAAGGGTGAAGGTGGAACCTTGGGATAGAACTCCGGATCTTCGACGACGTCGTAGTCTTCTCGATACGGAAAAGTAAATAAAACATTCAATAAACAATCCAAAACAAACAACCATACTAACATACATTTTTATGTTGGATTAAGTAAAGGAGATAGAGTCTTAACTTTTAGGGTATTGTTACTTAAACATTTAAGATTAATTTTTACTGAGATTCCTTAATTTTTATAGCTTGATATAATTATTCTTCCTAAGGGGGTTTTACTTCTCCCTTTTCAAAGTTGAAGTAAAAAGTTATAAAATGACCTTAATGTTTTTATGGCATTAATATAGTGACATTAGGTTATTTAGATCTTCTGAAGTTTGTTATATAAGTTTTAGGATAGTTTCATAAAAGGTTGACTTTTTCTTAAATGCCTTAATTAAACGTCCTAAAAGGGCATTGGCAATATCATTTAATGGAGTAAAGTGGACAAGATGAATATTCTATTTTTATTGTATTAAAAATAGTAAACTCAAGTTGTTAGGTTCTCTAAAGTTATTATACAAGTTGTCATGACATTTTTATCAAGTGTTTAACTTCTTTCATATGACTTACTTTATTATCCTACAAGGGCTTTTGCAATATTAATTAATAGATTAAAGTGGGCTAAGTGATCATGTTATTCTTATTACATTGAAACAGTGAAATCAAGTCATTATGTCCTTTGAATTCATTATGTCATTTTCATGATATTTTTGCAAAGTGTTGTATGTCTATTATATGAATTAATCATTTATTTTAAAAGGGTCTTGTAAATGTTTATTTAAGAATCTAAAATGGGCAAAATGACTTATTATATTTTTATTGGCTTATAAATAGTGTAAGTGAGTCATGGTGTCCCAGAAATTAATATATATATTTTTAAGGATTTTTCTGGAGTATTTAGATGTAATATGGTTTAAGTCCTAAAGGGGACTTAGAAATGTAATTTAATGAAATGTCATGGACAAAATGGTTATTCCATTTTTATTGTATTAACCACAGTGAAGTAGAGCCATTATATCTTCTGATATTATTTTAAGGGTTTATCTGAATTATTTTATTGAAATATTAATTAATTCCTAAAGGGGATTTTCTTTATCATTTAATAAGATTATTATGTGCCAAATAAACATATTATTTTTATTGCATAAATGTGCAGAGAATGAAAAGACAAATTTTCCAGAATTAAAATGGTGAAATTTGGAGTTAATTTGAGCAAGATATGAATTTTGGAAGTTTAAACTAATTTTCTGAATTATTTTTAAACCAGAAATCAGTCTCTGGTCCACGGTGAGCCAGGCCCACGGTGGACCAGCGACTGCGCGCGTGAGCCGGGCCATCCAGGATCGTTTGATCAAGATCCAACGGCCCACAGTGAGGCGTGGTTTTAAAATACCGCGGACGGCCTGGATCAACTGATACCCCTTCGTTGGATCGGGCGGCTGAGATCTAATCCTTGTGTGATTTAATCTCGGCCGTTCAGTCCCGATCGAACGGCAGAGGCGCCGTCCGGCACGGCACGCACGGGAAGGGGGTACGTACCCATCTTCCCCGACTCCGGTAGAACTCCGGCGAGGAATTCCCGGCGACGGCGAGGCCTAAGGCCCTAACCAAAGGAAAAAAATGGAAAGGGGATGGGAGGGGGAACACAAGGGTACCTGAAACGAGGCTGGCGGGGGACGGATTGGGGCCGGCGTTGAGTGGTGGCGGTGATGAAGGTTCGGGTCGACGGCGAAGGTGGTCCTCCGGTGGTGATCCAGCCTAACGGGGGTCAGGACGGGGTAGAGGAGGCGTTGGGGGTTCTGTCAGCGGCGACGGCGAGGGAGGCGACGACTCAGAGCGCCGACGAGGGCTCGCCGGAGTGCGAACAGAGGCACAACCCGAAAAATGAAGGCGATGGCTCGGGAGGGGGAGGACTCGAGTGGTTGATGTGTGGGAGGGATGCGGTGGGCTGGGGGGTTAAATAGGGGTCGCCGTTGCTATGAATGGAAGGCAACACAGGGGAAACCGAGGGGAGATTTTTATTTCCGCCGGCGAGCTTCCATAAGCTTGGATTGGCTTCCAATTGAGCGAAATTGCATCGGCTTTTGGGGGAAATGGATCACCGGAGATGGGGAGGGTCGGGATCCGTGCTTGATTTCGTGGATTCGGGCGGCCGGTGGCTGAAATCGGAAGGGGGCCGTCGGTATGGAAGGGGAGAGATCCCCTTCCGAGGAAGAAGATGATCCTGACAGGTGGGGGCCACCTGTCAGGGGGCGAGCGCGGAGGAGTGAGGGGCTGACGAGCGGGCCCGGAGTGGCAGCGGCAGAGAGGGGAGCTTGAGAGACTGGCGCGTGGGCCTGAGCGCGGTGCGGTGCGGAGGAGAGAGGGGACGGCGCGCCGACAGGTGGGTCCCGCCTGTCGGTGGGCGCGGCCGGACTGGGCCGGGCTGAAAGGCCATTGAAGGAGATTTCCGGGTTTCGGCCCAATAAGAATTTAAATTCTTTTTCTAATTAATTTAATTCTAGAAATTGGTTTATTTGTTTAAGGCTTGAAGCACTGTTGCTAAAATTTTGTAAAAATTCTCAAAAATATTTCTTGGCCTCTAGTTTATCCCATAAAATTTTCAAGTCCAAATTTTGGATATTTGTCTCTGTTTGGCTTTAATAGGGCTCTTTTAGGATTTTTATTAATAACCAAAATTCAGAAATTCTTTTATTATTGTATTTCCTTTATTTTATTTTATTTTAATTTTGGGGCTGTTACAAACGCTCTTAGAATATTCAACTGACTCGAATAACAAATACTGTGGACTCAAATACTGAATATTAAAATTCTAAATAAAGATAATCATCGGTTGTCAGTTTTGCGCCGAAACTGACAAACCGTGCACCGTCTTCGCACCGTGTACCCGGATTGGGCCGACCC
Source organism: Zizania palustris (assembly GCA_019279435.1). Taxonomy (NCBI): domain Eukaryota; kingdom Viridiplantae; phylum Streptophyta; class Magnoliopsida; order Poales; family Poaceae; genus Zizania; species Zizania palustris. The sequence goes on along the minus strand of JAAALK010000283.1, from coordinate 101,255,786 downwards.
AATTCCGCAGCTTCCTCAGCCCGGTAATCGCTCGCCGCCCGTGTACCTGAGTCAAACCCGGTCAACAAACCAGTGGATCCTCTGCCGCTCCTAGCCCATGTACTCAGATTGGGCCAGCCCGACTCCGCAGCTCCTTTGCCGAGCTGTCGCTCGCTGCCCGTGAACCTGAGTCACACGCGCCCCAGGCACGGCAGGTCTTCACGTCTCCTCTTTGACTTCTGTTGACAATCACTCATCACATCTAGAGCCATACAACCCATGCTCTTAAACATGGTTCCTCACACTATAGTTACCTTGCACATCAACGACGACGAATGCCATCGGCAACATCTTATTGCCCATCGTCAACTCTAGGGAGAATGATAACAACATACAGTTCTTTGTTATCAAGTAATGTTTGTGAAGCCTCAGCTTTATTATGTCAGGTGTTGTGCGCGACTAGCCCTATTGCATTGCATATAGCCCCCCACCCACAAAGAGGGGCAGGGGAATGAGGCACAATCAAACAATGCTTCTCAAACAAATTATATTTATTGGTTAAATCACATTACAAACATCATAATCAGGAAAAATTATTATCTAAGCCTAAATAGAATCGGACACCTCTCTGACCTCTAGAGCTACCTCTAGGACTAGTTCGGTGTTCGGAGCCTGGAGTTCTCAAAACCTTTCTTTTGGTTCGATTACCCTTCTTCTTCGAAGCTCTCGAGGTTTTCTGCTCTTCTTGAAGTTCGGCCCAAGTTAGAAGCCGTTCGGCACAAGCCTCCATTGGGTCTTCACCTTGGTACTCTGAGTTAGACCAATCTATATATTCTGAAGATAAAGATACTGCTACTTTATCCTCTTCTTTAATATAAGAAAGGACTTCGCTACAAACATCAGGTGCTATTTCTCCTTGCTCCCTCGAGGAATAGAATATCGCGAGCGCCTATAAGGCCTTAAACTTTCGAGAATAGCCCATTGTTGGTGAAACTCTTCATCATGCTCTAGTACTTCGAGGTAAAAGTCCGAATAATGTGGCAAAACCTAAAAACAAACATCCAAGCAAAGAATTTTCATTCATAGACTGTTCAATCATTAAAACAAAAGAACATTACAAAGTCTTTAAACATAATAAAGCGCCCTAGAAGCTAGACCTTTGGGTCTGGAGGTAGAGCAATTGGCGGAGGTGGAGCCAAAGGCCTCATCTGAGCCTACCTCTACCGACGAGCTTCATCAATCCATGCCTTGGCCGCAGCTTGATTGTCTATTTTCTAGGTCGCCCGGAAGGCATTCCAAGCCGAAGCCACGTCCAAAGATGGTCGGAGCAAGCCTTCATCAGCGAAGCTTACTGGCGTCGAATCCTTGCCCGGAGATGATGAAGGACTCCAATTCCGGTTACTTGCCCAGAGATTTCTCCATAGCGAGTACCGAAGCCTTTCATCATCTTGACCGCCGCTTGGATCATCTTGAGCTTTTGGTCGAGAGGCTCTTTCTCCGCAACCAAAGAAGATGCGCACACCATTCCAAAATATTCCAGAACACCCCGGAGGGTGTCCATGGTTTGATCAGCCGCCTCGCCATGCCTCGCCTCGACCTTTGTATTCTAGGTAGCGATGGTGAAGAGTTCAGCTGTTGTTGGGGGAAAATACTTCATCCTCATGATCCTCCAAGATTCCAAGATAATGAGCCATGCAATCAAGATAAATGCAAGTCTGATCTCGAAGCTTAAGACTTACCTCCGGATTACTGGGTTTGAAGCCGAAGGGTCTGTTCAGGTTCAGGTCCGAAGAGACCCTCCGAAAGGCTTCCTCTCTGAAGTGGAAAATAGCCAAGAGGATGGGACGTCTACCTTATCAACATCCTTCGGATATGTTTTACCATATTAGCCCTATAAGGGATACCAAAATAGTATCCACTATGTCGGTTGTAATTAAGGGGTAAAAGGTCTTTTCCTTAGAGATTTTACCAATAAATACACGCCTTCTTGCCCTGTAAAAGTCATCGAATATTAAGATATTCAATACACACTTTGAAGTATCTGAGGCTATTATCCATTTCCGGAGGCTTGGAATAGTTTACTTAAAACAAACACTTCGTTTGTTGCACACTTAATTTTCTAAACCTATTAGCATAACTTTTTTTGCACCAACAGCTATCTTTGTCATTAAGTAATTCTTCTGATATAGCGCTTGCTGAAGTGCCTCTCGGAGCTGCATGAATTCATCCCCGGAAGATGCCTCCGTTGCTCAAAGCTTATCAACTTCAGTATCAGCACCATTCGCTCCGCTCGAAGCTCTTTTATCGAAGATGTCAAACCGCCATGAACATGCTGCTCCGTTCGGAGCACTTCATCTGCTATGGCCTTCGTCCTCTGCTCTTCAAGGAGTTCTTCCTCCAATCACAGGGACTTATCTTCAGAGCCCTTAAGGGCCCTTTGGAGAATTGTAACCTTCCTTTTGGGCAGATTAAACTCGAGCTCATTGGAAGTCGCTGCCGCTCTAGCAAGGACAAATTACTGCAAAAGCAAAGTAAGTATGGTGTAATTACAATAAATTGAATGTACTCTATTTTCCTTTCGAGGGCTAGGCCTAGCTCCGATCCACTGGCCTCGCTCAACGTGGAGACCAGCTCGGAGTTGCCAACCAAGGCTATTTTCAGCCAAGAGCTGTAGGAGAGACCGAAGCCATGTCCGCTGCTCCTAAAACGGAGCCAATAGCGGGAGCCAGGATAGGGCTCTCTGGTCATCTTCGGCGGGGTATTCTTCCGAAGCATCCACCGAAGTGTCATTTGTTGATGGCATCATCATCAAGGAAGGGAGAGGCCAAGGCCAAGTTTTGCCTTTACCTCTCCCAGTGCAGGAGCCGCCGGGGCCACCTCTTCCATCGGAGTGATCGCTCTGCATAAGCGACCCCTCAGCTGAAGCAGCTCCAACAGAAGTAATCTCCGTCGTGAGAACTACCTCCCTTGTTGGTGCCTCGTCCCTAGCTGGAACTGAGGCTCCGTCTTGGGCCAAAGCCATATTGCTCCCCGAAGCATCTACAAACATAAGGTATTTGTCAATTTTCTAAAAGATATTGCCAATACAATGAAATTATTTTAGGTATATCAACAAATAAAGATTGAAGGCTTACCTCCACCTAGATTCTGAGGAAGGATTACGGGATCCCCCCAAAACTCATGCATTCTGAGGTACTCCTCGATGTCCTCCCCTGAAGTTTGGGTCGGAGTAGTATACGTCGAGGCCCTTACCTCCATCACCACTACTCCAATCACGGGTGAGCCAAGGCCTTTTGGCTCCATTCCTTGAACCCTACGGGCTCAGTTCGGATCACCACATCCTCTTCGGCCGTCGGCGTTGCTCCGACTTCCACCCGAGGTGGATCCTCGGTCTCAACCCAAGAATCCCCCTCACCACCTTCCATCAATAGAACTTCAACCTCCCTTCCTATTCGAGCCTCCGAGGTCTCCTCTTCAGACACCTCTAAAGAACAGCTCTGAATGTCGAGCAAAGCTGGAGACGCCGGAGGTGAAGGGAGTTGGCTTTCCGTGCTGCCTTCTTCACCGGAGTCTTCATAGTCTTGGACGTCCCAGCAACAACCTTCCTCTTTGTAGAGACCAGGCCTGCTGGGTCAAAGCTTGGAAGCGAAGGAGCTTCGATTCTGAGTGCGCTTCACACTAGGTTGGAGCGTTCCCAACTCCCAACAAGCTCAACCCTCTGCTGCTTCTCTACTGTTATAGGGGCCCCAAGTACCCTCTCTGCATCCTGAGCTATCTACTCCGGATCCAATGCCAATGGAGCCACTGAAATAAGGTAACAACCTGTTAAGAAAACTACAGATAGTCTATATGACTAATTTGAGTGCAGGAAGTCTCAAAGTGTTACCTAGAGCTCGAAGATCACCCTCCAAAGCGTTGTGGAAAACAACAGGCCAGTTGGCCCTGAGCGGAGGTATCCGGAGAGCGATGAACACCTCCACCAAGTCTCCAATCGAAAGGTTTAGATCCCTCATCCATGATGTGAAATGAATTTTGTGTTCTTTCATAATCCATTGTTCATCACGATCTTCATTCTTTTCACGAAGCTCTTGTACGTGTTGTTCAACATATGGTCTCATAATCGCTAACTACGCATTACACTATAATATGATTCTCTTATTGTTTGGTATCTATTGTCTCGTTTGAATTTCCTGCCTTTAGTTCCTTTACCGGCGAGTCTTCCATGGTGCCGGGACATGGGAACTCCTATTGGTTTTCCATCTCTTATGTAATCTACGTAGCACTCAATGACTTCCTCAGTCTTGTAGCCCTCTATCATGGAACCCTCTGGATAAGCATGATTTCGTACGTAACCCTTGAATATAACCATTAGACGGTCGTACGCATACATATTGTTCAGGTATGTTGGACCGAGAACAAATATTTGGTCTGCTATATGTATCATATAGTGCTCCATAATATCAAAATATGGAGGAAAGCACATCTCAAGCTGACACATAATCTCCCTCATTTGTTTACGTAATTCATTTAACTCTTCAGTGTCGATCACCTTCTTTGATATGATGTTGAAGAAGTGACACATGCGTGTTATCACCATCTTCAGAAATGAATGTTTGATTCCTCTTACTGCGATGTCGAGGAATAGCCCAAGCATAACATGACAATCATGAGTGTTGTAGCCACTCATCCTCAAATCTACTACGGAGACAATATTCTTTATATTCGTTGAGAATCCTGTTGGAACTCTAATTCCATGTAGACACCTACAGATTGATCTTTTCTTGTCAATTGTGAGGTTATAGCTAGCTGCCGGAAGGAAAATATTTCCATTGGCCCTTTCTTGTAGGTGAAGCTCGGGTCTAATTCTAAGAGTTTGAAGGTCCCTTCGTACTTTGAGTCCATCTTTTGATATGCCCGGTATGTCTAACAAAATACCGATGGTGCTTTCGAAGACATTCTTCTCACGTGCATTGTATCGATAGCATGACCAATCTCCAACTCCTTCCAATAGGGCAAATATCTAAAGAAGATTGTCTGCTTTTAAAATGGAGTGTCCTTTGAAATTTTTTCAGAGTTCTTCCTCTTCTTTCTGAAAACAACTTTGATATTATTTACCATTTTGATAGAAATTTATCGTCTCGATGTCGTGGAGGTTGTCCAAGCTCGATTGTACCGTCGAAATGGTTCCTATTTCTTCAATATTTGTGGTTTTTTCGTAAAAATCTGCGGTGTCGCATATATATCGTCTTAACGAATGATGGAAGATGCATAGATTATGTCTGGTCCACACACACTACACATGTTGTCTTTCCTTTAATCTGTCCTATTAGGGACGTACGTTCTGGGTTGTTAGCTATGGTGCAAAAGATCATGGCTCTTAGATTGAAGTCCTCTTTCTTGTGCTCATCCCCCACACACACCATGTTCCCACAGATGTTTCATATCCTCCATCAAAGGTTCTAGAAAGAAATCAATGTCATTGCCAGGTTGTTTTGGACCGGAAATTAGAGTAGTGAGCATAATGTATTTTCTTTTATGGCACAACCATGATGGAATGTTGAACAAGCATAGAAAGACTGACCACGTATTGTGTGGGTTCCTCATCTCACAGAAGGGATTCATTCAATCCGTGCTAAGTTCCATCCTGATATTTCTGGGATCGTCCGAGAAATCTGGATGGGTCAGGTCAAATGATTTCCACTGCCTAGCATCCATAGGGTGCCGAAGTTATCCATCCTTCTTTCGCCTAGTGAAATGCCATATTAATAGTTCAGCATCTCTGAGATTAGAGAACATACGTTTCAAGCGATCAATCACCGGTAGGTACCACATTACTAAGGCTGGAACTTTCCTCTCCGTCTTATATCCATGATGGTTTGCAATAACATTTTTCTTCCTCTTCTGCAATGTCTTATTCTTATTCTCGTGGTCATTGTAGTCCTCCACGGAGTCATTTGGATGTTTGTATCAACTTGCGTTGCACTGCGGACATCTCTCTAACAATCCATACTCTTTTCGATATAGCATACAGTGGTTTGGCCATGCATGAATCTTCTGAACGGCCAAAGTCAACAGACAAATCATCTTCTTTGCTTGGTACGTATCAGTTGGTAGACCATTGGGTTTCGACAAAACCTTTTTTAGGAGTTGTAAAAGATCTGAAAAACTAGTGTTAGACCATCCATTGTTGGCCTTCAGTTTCATAAGCTCAAGAATTGTGTACAACACAGTATACCGCTTATCGCATCTAGGGCGTTCCTCATAAAGAAGGTTTTTTGATGCTTTGTCAAGTGCTTCAAAGTTATCGTATCATTTGGTTGTAGTTCTCTGCAACAGCACCTCAGGCGCAACATTTCACATCAGTTCCTCCACATCAAAGGCGTCATCATCATCGTGTTGATCAACATCATATGTTATGTCGAATGTATGATCACAACCCCTTCTTTGTTGATGAGCATCTTGCGGCACATCAGAATCTTCAGGAGGGTTTTGGCCCATCTCACCGTGTTTCGTCCATATATAATAGTTCTTCACGAAACCATTTTTTAACAAGTGAAATCGTATGGTTTCACGATCTGAAAACGGATACATCGCTTCGTTTTTAAAAACATTACAAGGACAATATATTACCGCTTCACTCTGATGGGAAGCATATTGTGCGGAAGCTTCAGGAAATTCAGTTACTCTGTTAAAATATGCCACCACATCTCCGTCGTTGGACGAGTACATCCAGGACATGTGCTCCATCTAAAACATATATTATTTAAAAAAATATTAATAAATTCATTATTGTTAATTTTAGTAATTTACAAATTGAAAATATATTGAATTATTATCGCTCATAACAACATTAATTAAAAATGCTTTAATTCAAACTATGTATTAAGTAGCAAAAAATTATTAAATAAATTAACTACATTGGTTTTTCTCTCTAAACAACATAACTCTAGATCTATAATCATAAATCAAATTAAAAAAGAGATTAAAACGACGTAAAAATTTATACAAGTGGTTAATAATTTTGAGGAGGGTAATATTTGTTCATTTGGGAGAAAGAAACACTATAAATGGAAGATTATTTGAAAATTTCTATTCACAAACCCTAAATTAGTAAAATGCTAATAACTCATTATATACATGATTAAATACAAAATAAATGTGAGATTCGACATGGATTTACCTCCTAGAATGAAATCCTTCAAAAGAAATGAAAGCAAAGCCTCCCCCCTCTTTATCTAGATTTTTTCGCCATTGTACGGACAAAATTAAATGCGAACTCCGGTAGAGCTCTGGGAGGAAGAAGGTGCGCATTTATAGCCAGAATAGTAGTGGCGGTCGCAGGTGATGTCATCAATACTCTAGTGGCGGACAGCATAGCAGCGGCGGGCAGCACTAGCGCCCGCCACTACTATTGGTAAAATAGTGGCGGTCCGGGCTGACGTCAGCACCGACCGCCACTACTTTACCAATAGTAGTGGCGGGCGCTAGTGCTGCCGTCAGCACCAGCAACTCTAGTGGCGGGCATCTAATGGCCTGACACTACAATGGAAAACTCTAACGCCACTACAGTAGCGATTTGTAGTAGTGATACTCATGCACTTGGCCATCGAAGACAACAACTCAAGTTGCGTTAAAAGCAGACTTGAGTCCGAAGTCACCTCTGCCTCCCTCCTATACCATATCTCTTGCAGGGGGCCCACAAGGCTGGAGTCTTCTATAACCTCGGCATAGAACCACTGGAGTATCCAGTCGGAATACCACTGGTCGTTGATCGCCTTGACCGGGAAATTCTGCAGGTGCCCCTTCCAAAGCTGAAAGTTGACTCTCCCGAAGGCCACCAACAACTTGGAGTCCCCGGGCCCATCATGCGTCTTAGGCTGGCACGAAGCCTCGTGAGTTGCCACAAATACTTCGGACCTCCCTTCGCACCCTTTAGCTCGGAGGGCCCACTCGAAGATCGCTAGCCTGGCTATGGCATTCCGAGATACCTGCGGCAGAGTAACGTGGAACATCTCTAGCACCTCTGTCAAATAGTCTATCGAGGGAAGTTCAACACTACTACAAACCACCACTGTAGTGGCGTTGGGCAAAAACACTGTAGTGGCGGGCTATTATAAGCCCACCACTATAGTGGTTCCAGGCGCTACCTTTCCAGCGACCGCCACTACTAGTGGGTGTCAGTGCTGACGTCAGCGCCGACCACCACTAGTATAGCCACTAGTAGTGGCGGTCGCTGATGACGTCAGCACCGACCGCCACTACTATTGTCACAAGTAGTGGCGGACAAAAAACTGTCTGCCACTGCTACGCTGTCCACCACTGATGATTTGATGACATCACTTGTGACCGCCACTACTATTCTAACTATAAATACACAACTTCTTCCTCCCCGAGATCGAGGCTACCGGAGTTCGCATTTTGGTCCGTACAATGGCGACAAAAATCTAGAAAAATAGGGGGGAGGCTTTGTTTTCGTTTCTTTTGAAGGATTTGTTTCTAGGAGGTAAATCCATGACGAATATCACATTTATTTTCTATTTAATCATGTATATAATTAGTTATTAGCGTTTTACTAATTTAGGATTTGTGAATAGAAATTTTCAAATATTCTTCCATTTATATTGTTTCTTTCTCCCAAATGAAGAAATATGACCCTCCTCACTATTATTCATGACTTGTATACATTTTTATGCTGTTTTAATCTCTTTTTAATTTGATTTATGATTATAGATCTAGAGTTATGTTGTTTGGAGAGAGAAACCAATGTAGTTAATTTATTTAATAATTTTTTCTACTTAATACATAGTTTGAATTAAAGCATTTTTAAAATAATATATATGTTTTAGATGGAGCACAGGTCCTAGATGTACTCGTCCAACGAAGGAGATGTGGTGGCATATTTTTATAGAGTAACTGAATTTACTGAAGCTGCCGCACAATATGCTTCCCATCAGAGTGAAGCGGCAATATATTGTCCTTATAAAGTTTGTAAAAACGAAGCAATGTATCCGTGTTCATATCGTGAAACCATACGATTTCACTTGTTGAAAAATGGTTTCGTGAAGAACTACTATATATGGAAGAAACACGGTGAGATGTGTCAAATCCCTCCTGATGATTCTAATGTGTCGCAAGATGATCATCAATATAGAAGAGGTTTTGATCATACATCCGACATAACACATGATGTTGATCAACATGATGATGATGACGCCTTTGATGTGGAGGAACTAATGCGAAATGTTGCGCCTGAGGTGCTATTGCAGAGAACTACAACAAAGCCTAAGTTAACTTTGAAGCACTTGACAAAGCATCGAAAAACCTTCTTTACGAGGAACGCCACGGTTGCGATAAGCAATATACTATGTTGTACACAACTCTTGAGCTTACGAAATTGAAGGCCAGCAATGGATGGTCCGACACTAGTTTTTCAGATCTTTTACAACTCCTTAAAAAAGTTTTCCGAAACCCAATGGTCTGCCATCTGATACGTAAGAAGCAAAGAAAATGATTTGCCTGTTGACTTTGGCCGTTCAGAAGATTCATGCATGTCCGAACCACTGTATCCTATATCGCAAAGAGTATGAATTGTTAGAGAGCTGTCCGTAGTGCAACGCAAGTCGATACAAACGTGCAAATGACTGTGTGGAGGACTACAATGACCACCGAAAGAAGAATAAGTGGTTGCAGAAGAGGAAGAAATATGTTATTACAAACCAGCACGGATATAAGACGGAGAGGAAAGTTCCAGCCTTAGTAATGTGGTACCTACCGGTGATTAATCGCTTGAAACGTATGTTCTCTAATCCTAGAGATGCTAAACTATTAATCTGGCATTTCGTTGGGCGAAAGAATGATAGAAAACTTTGGCACGCTACTGATGCTAGGTAGTGGAAATCATTTGACCTGGCCCATCTCGATTTTTTCAGAGGATCCCAGAAATATCAGGATGGGACTTAGCACAAATGGAATGAATCCATTCGGTGAGATGAGGAACCCACACAGTACATGGCCGGTCTTTTTGTGCTTGTTCAACATTCTAGCATGGTTGTGCCATAAAAGAAAATACCTTAAGCTCACTACTCTAATTTCTGGTCCAAAACAACCTGGAAATGACATTGATATCTTTCTAGAACCTTTGATGGAGGATATGAAACGTCTATGGGAACATGGTGTCTGTGTGTGGGATGAGCACAAGAAAGAGCATTTCAATCTAAGAGTCATTATCTTTTGCACCATAGCTAACAACCCGAGATTTATGTCCCTAATAGGACAGGTTAAAGGGAAGACATCATGTGTAGTGTGTGTGGACCAGACAGAATCTGTGCATCTTCCATCATTTGTTAAAACGATATATATGTGACACCGTAGATTTTTACCAAGAAACCACAAATATCGAAGAAATAGGAGCCATTTCGACGGTACAATCGAGCTTGGATAGCCTCCAAGACATCGAGACGGTAAATTTCTATTCGAAATGGTGAAGAATATCAAAGTTGTTTTCGGAAAGAAGAGGAAGAAATCAGAAAAAATTTCAAAGAACGCTACGTTTAAAAAGCAGTCAATCTTCCTTAGATATTTGCCCAATTGGAAAGAGTTGGAGATTGGTCATGCTATCGATACAATGCACATTGAGAAGAATGTCTTAGAAAGCACCATCAGTATTTTGTTATACATACCGGGCAAGTCAAATGATGGACTCCAAGTACAAAGGGACCTTCAAACTCTCTGAATTAGACCCGAGCTTCACCCACAGGAAAGGGCCAATGGAAAATTTTTCCTTCCGTCTACTAGCTATAACCTCACAATTGACGAGAAAAGATCAATATGCAGGTGTCTACATTGAATCATAGGTCCAACAGGATTCTCAACGAATATAAAGAATATGGTCTCCGTAGCAGATTTGAGGATGAGCGGCTACAACACTCATGATTGTCATGTTATGCTTGGGCTATTCCTCACCATCACAGTAAGAGGAATCAAACATTCATTTCTGAAGATGGTGATAACACGCATGTGTCACTTCTTCAACGTCATATCACTGAAGAGTTAAAAGAATTACGTAAAAAAATGAGGGAGACTATGTGTCAGCTTGAGATGTTCTTTCCTCCATCATATTTTGATATTATGGAGCATTATATGATACATATAGCAGACCAAATCTTTGTTCTCGGTCCAACATACCTGCACAATATGTATCCGTACGAGCGTCTAATGGTTATCTTCAAGGGTTACGTACGAAATCGTGCTTATCAAGAGGGTTCCATGATAGAGGGCTACACGACTAAGGAAGTCATTGAGTGCAACGTAGATTACATAAGAGATGGAAAACAAATAGGAGTTACCGTGTCCCGACACCATGGAAGATTCACCAGTAAAGGAACTAAAAGGAAGGAAAATCATACGAGACAATAGCTACCAAATAATAAGAGAATCACATTACATTGTAATACATCAGTTGGCGATTATGAGACAATATGTTGAACAACACCTACAAGAGCTTCGTGAAAAGAATGAAGATTGCGATGAACAATTGATTATTAAACATCACAAAATTCAATTCACATCATGGCTGAGGGATCTAAACCTTTCGATTGGAGAAACCGACGAAGAGATGATGATAATTAAATTGTCTTACGGTCCATTGAGCATGGTTAAAACATGGCAAGCGTATGACATCAATGTTTTCATATTCTATAACAAAGCAAAGGATCAAAAGAGTCAGCAGCAAAATAGTGGTGTCAGAGCAGATGCAGAAGACAACACTGGACAAAAGAATGCTTACTATGGATACATCGAATAAATATGGGAACTTAACTACGGGAACTCTATAGAAATCCCTATATTTAAGTGCCAGTGGGTCAGACATCCAAAAGGTGTTTAGGTGGATGATTACAGGTTTACGATAGTTGACCTTAATAAGGTGGGTTATAAAGATGACCCTTGGATACTTGATCCTAAAGACGAGAAAAAATACATCGTTTCTCTACGAAAACAAAGAATTGTTGGAGTTGATGGAGTGGAAGATGAAGAAGAATACAATCAGTTTGATGAGGTGCCATTTTTCGTTGACATATCAAGGATCAATGTGGTTGAAGCAAAACTGTCATTTGGCAATTTGATTCCTTATCTACGCACCGATGGTGATGGAAAATTAGTGCAAGGCTAGATCATTTATGTTTAGCGTGCGTATTTGTAAAATCAATTATGTCATTTTGTTTAAGATATTGGTAATATAGGTTATTATTTAATTATAGTTAATACATGTCTAACCTAAATTCAATAAGGTATGATGTATTTTTATTGTTAAAAAAATTCAAGATCAAACGAGGTTTTAAACATCAATAAAAAAGTGTTGAAAATTTTTATTGTTTGGAGTCAGCAGCATGGTTCAAACCTCAAACCGCCTGCCGGCAGCAAGAGTCGAACCTCGAACCGCATGGCCCCAAGCGAGCCCCCCGCACCAGAAATAGGTTGGGTTTGTGCCGAGGAAGAAGAAGAAGCTCCAAACCATATCTTTCTTTTGGGTTTGGACCGGTAGTGCGTTTTGGTTTGGTGTGCGGTTCGATGTGTAAGCTGGTTTCCCTAGCCTCGACTTGTGTTTGTTTACTTGCTTTCAAATAAATGTGATGTGTCAAGTTTGGAACCTCGAACCACATGGCCCCAAGCGAGCCCCCGCACCACTGCGCTACAAAGTCTCGATCATATCGTAACAACATGACAAGTCTCGTCTTTTTTAGACTTTATTTTATTTTTTGAGGATTAAAAAACAATAAAGATACATGTTGTCGATCGAGTGTTGTGGCAACCTACATTTTTTATGATGGTTTTAAATTTATTGGATAATAACTAATAATAGAGTCAAAACATGAATATGGTTTTTCTATAAATTTTGGTTAATTATTTCATGTCTTGTAGTTCAAATTTATCTTATTTTGACTTTGAGCATAAAAACACACTTAATGAAATAAAAAAACGGTAAACTAAGAAATAAAAATACCAAATTTTTTAATACATGTTTAACGTAAATCGAGGCAGAAAAATACCAATTTTTATAAATTTTATAAGATATGATGTATTTTTATTGTTAAAAAAATTCAAGTTGAAATGAGGATTTAAACATCAATAAAAAAGTGCTGAAAATTTGAACAGAAATGAAAAAAAATGTTTGGAGGCCAGCAGCAAGGTTCAAACCTTAAATCGCCTCACGGAAGCAAGGTTCAAACCTCGAACCGCATGGCCCCAAGCGAGCCCCCACACCAAAGCGCTACAAAGTCTTTCTCGACAATGTAGGCAGCGTATGCTACATAATCCCTACTACCCCTATTAGTAGTGGTGGGCACGCTGACATCACCAGCCCGCCACTGCTATTCCATTTATTAGTGGCGGTCGGATGACGTCATCGGCCCGCCACTTCTATGTAGAGCACCAGTGGTGGGCGGATTAGTAGTGGCGGAATGGTGATGTCACCGCCCACTACTACTAAGAGAAATAGCAATGGCGGGCAGGATGATGTCAGCATGCCCGCCACTGCTAATACACCTATATAAAAGTTTTCGCTCCCATCATCCGAAAACCTAGTTTCATTTGGAAACTAAACTCCCGCGCCATCAAACTCCGCTCGTCGCTGCCGTCCCTGAGCACGTCACTGGCGCCCCGGAGCCCATCGTCGCTGCTCGCGAAGCTCGTAGCCGCGCCGGAAGCCCGTCGCCGCCCCCGGAGCACGCGACCACCGTCTTGGAGCCCATCACCACCCCTGAAGCTAGTCACCGCCACCAAGCCCGTTGGTGTCCCGGAGCCCATCGTTGCCGCCCCCAAAGCCATTCGCTGCCCCCAGAGCACGCGACCACCATCTTAGAGCCTATCACTGCCCCCGAAGCCCATCGCCATCCCAGAGTCCATCGCCACCGTCCCAGAGCCCATCATCGCCGTCCCGGAGCCCATCGCCACTAAATGTTTTGAGGAAATACGCTGGAATATTAGGATGATGTCTATCACATGCAAATTTTTTTGTGTTATATTATTTTGTTTCTATTTTTTACTGTATGAATATTACTTTTTGTGAATCCTCATAATGCATGGGTAATTAATTAAACACCAGCCATCCTTATTGAGTGCATATATAGATGAATTGAAGTTCAACACTTTAAGTGGAGATATATTGATAGCTTTGTACTGTTTGTTTCTTGTTTATTTCAGATTCAGCGTTATGTTTAATGTGCTGAGTATTATTTGTAGCAATCCCATATCAGTTATTGGGGTGCACCAAAATTAGAATAAATGCATTATATAGTGACTTTGAATCATGGCCATTATATATTGTTTCTGGCACATATGAAACTGATTGATTATTATTATATACGGAACTCACCAAGTTCGTACATTCATAAATGTTAATTAAAATAAGGAGGTTCGTCGGTGCCTATCAATCGATTACCCCGTATGTGAATATATGCATGCATGCTTGAGTCGAGGGGCTCTTTTCATAGTTTTTACCATCATTCTGATGTGTAGATCTTGGTCGAGTGTGAATATTCAAATAATTGTGATTTGGATGATTATTTGCAGCATGGACATAATGATTGCTGATAAAAAACTCAAGCAACACATAAATTTAACAAGGTTTCAAAAAAAATTGCCAATTTGTATCTAAGCAGAATCACAAGATGTCTTCTCAACTTGTTGCGTTTGGGCTAGAGCTAGTACCAGACAGTGTTGAGCGAGAGGTTGTCAGTCTCCATGGCCTCATTTAATCTAAGAACTCAAACCTAACTTATTTAGAATCTTAACCTAATTAGACTCTTAACCTAACTCTTGGACGACATGCATGTGATTGCAGTAGCAAAAGCCACCATTTCCCATATTCGGATAGGTCTTTTTTTCTCTATTGCAATTCTTTTCTTTTTCCTATTTTGCAATTCCTTTTAGAAGCCTATGATGCAAATTGTTAATGAGTTATCTCATGTATGTCATCAAATCCGTGGGACACATCCATTCCCTGCTTCAACAACTTCTTCTTTCTCATGCTGCTGGTAGAATCCAATGTAACACAATAGTACTAGAGATAGAGAGAACAACTAACACAACCAACAAGAGAGCTGTTGCTAAGAAAAGTTTTCATCCATTTCCTACCTTTGACACTATTGATCAGTTTACTACTGCTATTACTTCTGTAGCTACTATACTAATCCTCAAGTTCATCCGACATGTGCATTGTTTCATACATGAAAATATAACAGCATACCTTTTCTGCATAACCAAAATTCTAATACATTAGCCTCTTAACTATGAATAGTTCATCTATGGTGGAAGAAGGATGTTCCTTCGAGGAGCTCATCTACGAGTCTCCTGCAAAAACAAATAAAGAGGGTTCATCTAAAGGATCCTCTGACAGCGAATCTTCATACCATTCTATGGAGAATGAACATCCAGTGGAGCCTAGGAAGAAGCGAATGAGAGAAGACGCCGATGATGATTACATTCTTGAAGCTCAAGCGGAGGTAATTATTGCATTAGTAACAAGTCAGAGCGGCTTATAACCAAGGATTACATTCCTGAAGCTCACATTGTCTATCGTCGTAGGATCATCCAAAGCGAGGAAGCAAGCGCCGATTATTCCAAGTCGAGAAAAGAACAACTATTGTCCCAGCTGTTGAGTCATCTGACCCAACAGATGTTGAGCCCACTGGCACTACATCTTCTGCAAATGCAAAGAGGAGAGGAAAATGAGAGAAGAACAAGTTGCATACAGCTGTATATGAGGTTGAAGAGTGTCCCTGAAGCTACAAAAAATGAATTGTGGCAACATATAAAAGCGCATTATAAATTCCCGAAAGATCGCTTAGAAGACGCTAAAGCTACCACATTGAAGACTATCGGGAAATCTCTTCATACATTTAGGACTAAGTTGAACACACAATACCTTCAGAAAGGAGAGTCACTGCTCAATGACTACGACTTTATAACGCTAAATGAATGGAATGAATTCAAAATGCAACATTGCTCAGAAGAAGCCAAACAAGAGAGCATCATGTTCAAAGAACATAATAAGAAGAATAAGTTCCCACTTAAAGTTGGCCTAGGTGTATATAAGGAAAGGAGGATGAGTGGAGTAGAAAGGAGGAGGATGACCATTCAGCTGGGTTACCTAAACAATTTTCAGGCGCTGATAAGCACACTAAGAGATGGATCCTAGGTCGAGCTAAAAAAACACCCTAGGGCCAATATATCCTCTCCGACTCACACACTAGTGATGTATTTTAGAAAGCTAAGGAAATCGCTGAGTTGGAGAAGACTGGAAAGGTCGATCCCGAGGGATGTAATGACCAACTTACATCTGCTATCGGAAATGAGGAACATCGAGGGCGCACCAGAGGTGTCTCTTCTATAGCACCATGGAAGAATACTTTCAAGAAGCAGGATGGTGCCACATACAAGAAGCATCAAGCACTCACAGACGATGCCGCAGAGCGCCGTGCAGAGTGGGAGAGACACTTCTTTCAATTTATTAGTGAGAACACAAACATCATGCAGGCTGTAGCGGGACAGATAGTTGTGCCAGAGGTATGACTTGACGTACAAAGCAGTGTTCGATCAGTACAAGAAAAATTTCATGTAAATTATATCAAAGAGGACACACCATGTAGTCTACATGTACCGGTTAGGCGCAAAGGGCATTCCCAAGAGGCTGCATGAGGCATTGCTACGCCTGTGGATTTATTTCACAATCGGCCTATTCCTGCAGAGTATACCAAGGTTCAGGTCAATGAGATCATCAATGACAAATTTATCAATGACCCCTTGGATCTTCTAATGCCTAATGAGGGGATTGAGACAATCGGAGATGCACTGAATAACTTTGTCTTATGGGCCAGCTGAGATATCAAATTATTCAATAGGCAGTCTCCGACAAGTTCTCAGAGTAGATCGCCTATTTTCTCGTCACAATCCCCCACATATCCTTCATCTCATGATATGCAAAATATAGGATCTTTATCACCTATTGTTGAGCGTGAGATGGAGGAAGAGGCAGAGAAGGAGCCAGTGCCCGATAAAGTGGCAGATCGTCAAATGGCTCAAGAACTCGAGGAACAATTGCCCGAAAAAAGTGGAAGATCCATAAATGGCTAAACATCATGTGCCGAAGGAAGTGAGATCCTAAAGTGGCCAAGCCTAATCAAGTGGAAGAGTCAGTTCCAGCGGCCGAGCCTGATCAAGACAAAGAGTCAGTTCCAACGGTCGAGCCTCAAGTGACAGAGCCAGTGGACCAGCCTGATGAACTGAAAGAGTTAGTTCAAGTGGCTGAGCTCGAGCCCGAGAATCAACAGTCACGCCCAAAGCCCACAATCCACAAGACAATTGTTCAAGTTGGGCAATGTTCTGAGCCAAAGTCTGAAATGCTCAATTTTTTTAGTACCGTGGGGAAAACACGTTATATGCCCGTAGAGGCTCACTTAAAGGCTCCAGTACAAAAACATGGCTCACTTTCTGTGGATTAATGGACCTATGGAGACGATGATTTTATCCAGTACGAACCATGCAAACTATTCTTCCACCAACAAGTACTTAAGAGTATGAACTGGGAGTTGAAAGGATTTCATGACTGGTATCTTGAAGCCTCTTCGTTAGGAGTTAGGCAAATAGAAGTGAAGGTTCCAAGAGAAGTATTCAACTGCCCAGAGTTTAATCTTGTGCTATTTTATGATGACTTCCACTGGATGTTCCATCTGATGCGAACCGACATCACAAGCATGATACTCTGGTGCCTGTAAGTAGTTTTTACTTTGTCAATAAAAAGCAAAAATCAATCATGTCTTATATTACTAGCGTTTCAGAACATATGTAGTTTGAATTCATGTGGGGATGTGTCTAAACGATATGGGTACTTGAACCCACCATTAATAAGTCAAAGTACACTGAACCCAGTACTAAACCAGAACGATGCAAAGTACTGGAGTGCAGGTCGGAAAAAGTTTCAAAGGAAGATTTTCAATAAAGACCAAGACGCACTTAAGAAGAATAAAAGGAATTGTGCCGCGTTGTATATTGCGTGGTGCATGTTACAATGGAGGGACAAAGAAATGATAAGTGCGACATATAACTTTAAGTAAGTATACCCACAATATCCACTTAATCACGTTTTATCGATTATGAAACTAACATAATCACATATTACTTATTTCGATAGTGATCATTGTATTGCACTTCTGATATACCCAAAGAACTATAGTGTTTGGGTGCTCGACTCTCTCGACAAACCCAAAAAAGAATATGAAGATATAATAAATGTTCTTCAGAGTGCATATAAATACTACGTGGAAAGTTACATGGCCCCCATGATCCACAAAGGCTGAAAGAAATGCATATCAGAACCAACTATCCGGTAAGATTATATTTTGAAATTTCTTAATTCAAATAATAAAGCCAAACTATATATCGTTCTAACTTTGTCTATTTTGAAGTGTCACAAACAACTTCCTAGTTCGGTGCATTGCGGGTATTTTTTGGTCACATGTGTGGCCTAGGAGATCTAGTTAACTCCAGTGATGGTCCTATAATCTTAAAAACCAAGGGGTTTAGGGCATGACAATCAGTTTGACCCTACAACTGATAAGGAGACCAGGAAAAGAAATAGCGTTAGTAGAAGAGATGATTGGTTGCCGAGCCGATGACTGTAACGAGGGTAAAATAACAGTGAATGAATACATAGATCGACCATAGGGCCAATTACTACTATAGAGTGATTGGTGCGTATATGCCATCGGCTGATAGAATAAGGCAATTGCGGGTAAGGGTTGATGGGCATCTTCCGAGCGCGCATAAGATAGATCATGGAATCAAAGGTAACCTATCATCTTGTACTCTGATAGAAATAAATAAAATGTGCCAGATAACATGTTAGTATCATCAAAATCATCACAGTAACAAGATTGGACCTAACCAAGACAGAATCTAATCACGATGAACTCAACAATACTTCAAATTATCGAGCATGATTTATTTAGATGAACAATATACAAGATGAAGCTTATACAATAGAAAGAGATGTCGGACTTAACCGATGAAGCCTTAGACTATGACACCTAAATCACATCAATCTAAGAGATCAATCTGATGCAGCCTTAGACGTAGCGAATAGACCGGGATAAACCAACGATCGTACTGACCCAACCGATGCCTTCAAGAGATCGACATGATGCAACCTTAAAGAACACTGACCTAGCCGATACAACCGTTGGGGTGGTGGGACTAACCTCTTCACCGGAGATTGAAACGATGCAGCCTAGCTCCATGTGCCAAATCCTACCGGGATTAACCTAGGGAAGCCAATGGTGGCGATGCACCGAAAAGAAGTTGTTTGTAGAGTTGTGTTGTTGTTTTCCTAGCTAATTAGACATATATTTATAGTCCGGAGACTTTTTATCAAAGTAATCTACATTGTAACCGATTTTGGATCATCCTCATATTCCATCCTTCATCGACTCCTTCATGTCCAGTCAAATTGTAACCACATGGATGGACTTCTTTGACCATCTTTGACCGGACTTCTTTGATTTCTTTTGACCATGTGGCATCTTTGGCGGGCCTGTGCTTTACCAAATCTCGGCGTAAATACATAGCCCTCTTGAAAAGGAGTCATCTTAAACTCTAAAGTGTCTTCACTTATGAATGGGGATAAGTTAGCAACATTGAAGGTTGTCCTCAAACTATACCTTGCTGGAAGATATATCTTTTAAGCGTTATCATTGATCTTTGCATTAAAACGAAATGGTCCATCTTCTCGAGGCAATAATTTGGATTCGTGCTGATTAGGGAAGTGATCCTTGCGCAAGTGTATCCACACCAAATCTCCTGGCTCGAATATCACTTTCTTCCAATGTTTATTCATACTTGTAGCCTTGCGTTTAGCCTTTAATTCGATTTCTTCCTTGTTCTTCTCGTGTATCTTTTTTACATACGCTGCACGCTTGGAAGCTTCCATATTGGTTCTCTCTAGTAATGGAAGGGGCAACAGATCAATTGGAGAAATAGGTTTGAAACCATATACAATTTAAAAACGACACAAGTTAGTTGTAGAATGTACTGCCATTGTTGGCGTAAAAGATTACGCTAACAGGTTTCTGTAGATTAGAAACTAACAAACGAAGTGTTTGCGAAGTGAACTGTTCTAAGCCTCCGAAGGGATAATAACTTAGAATAGTTCGGATGTATGTATTGAATAACTTGTATTCCGTCCTTCTTACAGGGTGAAATGGGGGGTATTTATAGGCCCAAATATTAAGGAAAAGACCTATTTACCCCTCTATTACAACCGACATAGTGGAAACTATTCGGTACCCTTGATAGGACTAATATGGTAAAAGACTAATCTAATAATATAAAAGATAAATCTTCCATCTTAGCTGGCAATAAAGATCTCAAAAAGCCTTAGTTCGAAGATATACTTCGAACCAATGCCTATCTTCGTACTTCGAGCTTGACTCAGGGTATCTTCGAAGATGGACGTCTGGAAACCTTCGAATCCATTATCTGCTTTTCTGCTGTTACGGCAATGACCCCGAAGATGGGATATTTTCCCCCAACAGTAGCCCCTCGAATACGCTTCTCCGTTTAACCTGTAATGTTAGGAGAGCAGTATACGAAAGGAAAAAATAACCAGGCATAGGGGTTATTAGATTTTAATTTATCTCCGAAATGTACGAAGATATAAAACTCCGAATCAGTCTTAAGACAATTACTTTCGAACTATCTTAAAACCGACTCAGGAAGTTCGAAAGTCTTTTAGACTTAGAAGAAATAGCCGTTAGCTTTCCTTTTCTAATGGAAACCGTAGAATGCGTTAATTTCGGAGAAAAGTAATGGGCAGGAATGTGAAATGGCATGGACTAACGGTAAAAATGTAAGGTCTAGGCTATAAATAGAGGGCCTAGAACATTCCTGTTTACCTTTCCACTGCTCTCTTGCAAACAAACACCTTCTGAGCCCTTTGAGTCCTTCGAGCCCTTTGAGCCCTAGCCTCCATTTTTCCTCCAAAGCAACCCAGTAACTTCAATGGCGAAAACCAAGAGTTCTGGAGCCCCTTCGGCCTTGGCTCGGCAGCAGGCGGCTGCAGCAGCAGCGGCTGCGGCGTTGGCGACGGCGCCTCCAACACCCGCAACAACATCCATGGCGGCAGGAGGGGGAAATCCCCAAAATGTTGATGATCGAGGTCTCTGCCCGCCATCAACAAAGTATTTGGATCAATCCTTTCAACTGGGATCTTCTACCTGCAAGAGAGAAACATTGGCGCTCGCGGTGGAAGGGAAGATTAGTACCGGAGTCATGATCCGCATGCCTGGAAAAGAACTCATCCCATCGCCAAGGCCCGGAGAAGTAGTCGTCTTCGAAGCCTTCTTCGAAGCTGGCTTAGGCCTTCCGACAGTGGACTTCTTGGCGGAGGTACTTGACTTATTTCACGTCACTCTTCCTCAACTGTCTCCGAATGCAGTAGCTCGTTTGGCTATCTTCGAATGGGCGTTGAGGGCCGAAGGTTGTGAGGGGAGAGCAGAGATCTTCGCTGCGCTGCACAGAGCTTCATGCCAGCCAAAAACCTTCGTAGGCCCTGGAGGTGAAAAAGTAGTAGTAGTCTTCGGGAGTATTAACTTCAGGCTTCGGGATGAATATGCCCTTCAATTTCCTGCTAAGGCCATCAATGCAAGATGGTATACCGACTGGGTCATGAGGTGGTTTTATGCCGAAGTTGGGGCGAGCAATCCTCTGGCCGGACCTCTGAAAGAAATCAAATTCCGGAAGGAAGCCCTAGTGCATCCAGACCAAGGTCAGCTCGAAGCTCGTCTCAGCCTGCTTCAGAAAATCAGTCGGAGGTTGAGCATGCGAGACTTAGCCGAAGAATTCCTTGGGTTACAAATATCTCCGCTTATGGCCAACTGGCCTATCTTCTTCGAAGAGGATTCGGAAGGCGGTCTCCGAAAAATCACTTCGACTTCGAGCCCTACAGGTAACTTCGAAGACAACATGTATTATGCATATTCATTCGAAGAAAAAACTAACTTGATTCATTTTTTAGCATCTTCAGCCCCTATTACTTCGGAGCAAATTGTAAGGGCTCCGGAGAAGATTTTGGGCGCTCCAACTCCGACCGAAAAAGAATGGAGAATCAAGTTGGTCGGGAGTTGAGAGAGATTTAACAGAGTGTGGGGAATGCTGGAAATCGTTCCGCCCCCTTTGATGGATTGTGTGCCTTCGGAGAAAGGACCCAAAAAGAGGAAAGCTGAAGCTGGGACTTCGAGCTCTGCCAAGACTCCGGTGAAGAAGGTGGCTCGGAAGCCAAAAAATCCTGCACCTTCGAGCTCAAGGGCTTCAGTCTCTGATTCCCAAGAGGACTGCACAAGCCGAAGTACCTGCGAACGTGCCAGAGTCTCAAGATAACCTTGAGCAACCAAGTACTTCGGCAGTTCAAGGAAATTTACCTCAGGACGAAGTTCCTGTGAATGAAAGTGGGGTCGAAGTTACTATGGATTTGATTCCTGAAGAGGCAACAAGGACTGCTCAGGACGATGCTCCTGCAGTTGAAGACTTAACGGCTGATTCGGACGAAGATCTCGCCTTCGATCCGCCGAACAGTCCGATGATTACCCCTCGCCAAGATGTCGAAGGTAGACTTCGAATAACTCTTTCATGTTTATTATGTGTATTTATACAATGTATAATACTTTTTATTTTATTTTTACAGAGTCCACTCCGGTGGAAGAAGTCCGACAGGAAGAAATAATTCCTGGACCTTCGACGACTTCGGAGCCAACCCAGAGAGCTACTCAAATGGGACCTGGAAGAGGCAAAATGAATATAGAACCCCTCCCTGCTGCGAGTTCCGGATCAACTCCATCTGATTCAACAGACGAGAGCCAATCTTCCGAGGAGGGCCAGTCTCCAGAGGCTCCGAAGACCACAAGCCAACGCTTCGGCCCTTCGCTGGACGAAGATGACCAACAGGCAATAAGTATGCTCCCCCTGCTAGCTCCTTTCTTAGGGCAAACAACTGGTCTTCGGACTTTGCTCGAACCTTTGGATCGAGCTAGCCGCGACATAGGGGACACCAACTGTTGGACCGAAAATGGCGACCAGAGGGGGGGTGAATGGGAGCTTTTAAAAATTTCAGACTAAAAACAGCCTTCGGTTTTAATTCTGTCTTCTGCGGAACAGGCTTCGAACACTACCTTCGAAGATCGGGTTCGGAGGTGTTTTGACAACTCCGAACACAGGCTTCGCAGGAGCAAAAGTTCGAAGCCAAGAAGACTTCGCTCCACTCACTACCCTCGAAAATGTACTCTGCTAAGTCAGTGCAGGCTCCGCACACAGGGTGCTTCGAGCAAGCTTCGCACTTCACCCTTCGCAAGAGTGGACGACCCTCTGCGGACTTCGACCAAGTACTTGGCAGCAGCAACTGGTGCTGGGCTTCGTACACGAATGTCTAAACGCACGCTAACAGACTTCGCTAGTAAGCAGCGAGGTCTCACCTCCTGTTACACAGAGCGAACGCACGCTGAAAAGCATACTTCTCACAAAACACACTTCGCCTAGACAGGCTTCGGTGCACTAAAACTAGCGAGGTATGCAAAACGAGCTCAAACAGAAAAACAACACAGAAGCAGGGCTTCGCCGCTTGAACAAGGAACACAATAAAAATGAACTCTGGATGAATACAGAGAGGTGGTGGCTGGTACAAGAGCTCAACAGTAAATGCTCAAAGTGTTAAATGTTACCTACCGAGCCCCCATATTTATAGCCCACGGTTCACCCGAAGGAATTGACTACTTTACCACTAGGGTTTACATTGGTTTTGTCTCTACAGAACTGAGGGGTACAAAAGGTAGTCAACTTTATTGGAGGCTTCTCTGTCAGCCTTTGCAGAGGGGACAGCGCCAGCTTTTTGCAGAGCAGACACTGTCAGACTTGCAGCCTTTGACCTTTCTGAAGCCCCCTTAGAACGCGAGGGGTGCGATAGCTTCGGTGAGAAGCCTGGAGCCAGATGGCCTTCGCTTCACCGAAGTCAACCTTTGATACAGTGACGGTTTTGAGCCGAAGCCGTCAAAGCCCTTGGGCCTTCGCACCAACACCTCCGGAGTGGACCACCACGGCTTCGCAGGTTCGCCCAGCTCGAACTCCGTCAGTCCGTGTACCGAAGTCATGCAGGCCGAAGTGCCACAAGACAACCACACTCCGAAGCCCCACCTTCGGAGTACCACCCTTCGAAGTCCCTCCTTCGTCCAAGGCCTCCGCACGAAGCATTCCATGAGCCCTTCGTCGCAGTGTCTCTCCCCGAGCACACTCCTCGACGAGCCTCACCCGGACCATACCTTCGATGCACCTGAACTTCTGAGACCTTCGTCGGGTACCTTCGAATGTCTCCCTCCGGAGAACACTTCGAACTCCTTACCTCCGCAGAGGACTTGATCCACCAAACTTCGAAGTCACTCCATTCGGAGTACCTTCGAAGTGCCTCAACTCTGAGGACTTTGTCTCGGAGTACCTTCAACCGGAGCCACGCTCCGCACTCTCTGCCTTCACATGGTGCACCTCGACCCGAGGACCGACCTGGACCCCTTCGCAGCCACCGTGATGGAGCTCCCTGCTCCCCTGGCATCAAGCCTCCCGCTTGACCCAGGTTCACCTGCTACGAACCTGTCCGTCGCCTCCGAAGTCCCTGCGCACCACAGACAAACAGACAAGTGTATCCAGTACTCCGGAGACCTCTCCGGGTTAGAAACCTCTGGTACACACTCCGGTGTACCGCCCAAAGTACCAAAGCCTTCTGTACAGACCCAGTCATCGTGTACTGTCGGACCCATCTGACACGCACACTCTGTTGCATCAGCTGCAGCAACCAAACCACCGAACACCCTTCGGTGAAACCACCTCCGAACACCCTTCGGAGGTCCAACCTCCGAACCCCCTTCGGAGGTACCCCTTCGAACCAGAGGGTAAAAGCCTGTCAATCACTCATCACAAACACTGAAACCAACCCTTGGTTTCTCAATCTCCCCCTTGATGAGTGCATTGACAACCAACTTCAAGTCCAAGAAAAATTAAAAGACTTTCAGCATACAAGTGACCATAAAAACTCAGAAACGAGCCGAAACATGTCACTTGATAAAAGAATTTTCTTCCCCCTTTGTAAAAGAGAAAAAGCCCCTTTGGCAAATCTCAAGATAAAAAACTCCCCCTGAGTTAAGTTTTCCCCCTTTGGCAACAGAAAACCCAATTTTCTCTCCAGCTCAAAAATTTCTCCCCCTTTAGAGCAGAGAACGTAGCAATTTCTCCCACTTTGGCAATGCAAGCATCAAGGAGCATGAAAAAGATGCATTGCTTGGAAATGAGCAGAATTGCAAAGACATATAAAGCAAAAATATGCCAACAATAACACCAATGATCATGGGCTCAACTCCAATTAACATTCTCTAAAAACATGATGAAGCATGTGATTTGATCATTTTTGAAATAAAAGCATCACCACATAGTCAAGGAAACTAGACAAGTAAGAGCAGGGACTGCGCAAAGCTAGTCAATATCTACTCTAGACAGACAAGTCCAGTTCAAATGGAGCATGAAAATCAAACTTGATGATCAATGAATTTTGTTGTTCTTTTCTTAGTGCCAGGGGTTATTTGTTTGTCCACCTTATACTTTCCAATCCGGCCAAGCCTAGGCATGAAAGCCATTAGAAGCTTAAAGCAATGATTTTGGCATACACTACACTATCCCAGTTCAGACCAATGTGCAATGGTAAGTGTTGGCGTAAAAGATTACGCTAACAGGTTTCTGTAGAAAAGAAACTAACAAACGAAGTGTTTGCGAAGCAAACTATTCTAAGCCTCCAAAAGGATAATAACTTAGAATAGTTCGAAAGTGTGTATTGATTCACTTGTAATCGGTCCCCCATTACAGGGTGAAATGAGGGGTATTTATAGGCCTAAACATTAAGGAAAAGACCTATTTATCCCTCTATTACAACCGACATTAAGGAAACTATTCGGTTTCCTTAATAGGGCTAAAATGGTAAAAGACTAATCTAATAGGATAGAAGATAAGTCTTCCATCTTAGCTGGCAGAAAAGATCTTGAAGGGCTTTGGTTCGAAGACATACTTCGAATTAAAGCCTGCCTTCGGGCTTCGAACCAGGTTCCAAGCCACCTTCGAAGATGACCTTCGGACTATCTTCGAACTGGTTGACTGTCTTCATGCTGCTTTGGCAATAACCCCGAAGATGAGATATTTTCCCCCAACAGTAGCCCCTCGAATACGCTTCTCCGTTTGACCTGTAACGTTAGGAGAGCAGTATACGGAAAGAAAAGATAACCAGTCATAGGGGTTATTGATTTTTGTTTTATCTCCGAAATACATGAAGATATGAACTTCGAATCAGTCATAAGGTAATTACTTTTCGAACTATCTTAGAACTGACTCAGGAAGTTCGAAAGTCTTTTTAGACTTAGAAAATATAGCCGTTAGTTTCTGTTTCTAACGGAGTTATACGAGGCGTTATTTTCGGAGGAAAATAACAGGCGGGAATGCGAAAGGGCAGAGCCCAAACGGTAACAAACGGAAAGTTTAGGCTATAAATAAAGGACTCCAGAACTTACTCGATTACCTTTTCACCGCTTGTTCTCAGTCAAAAGCCTTCTGAGCCCTTTGAGTTCTTGAGCCCTAGCTTTCGAGTTCTTGAGCCCTAGTTCCCACTCTCTCAGATCAATCTAGCGATTGCGATGGCGAAGACCAAAGGCTCTGCACCTCCTTCGACCTTGGCTCGTCAACAAGCGGCTGCGGCAGCGGCAGCGGCAACAGTGACGGCGACGCCTTCGATCCAGGCGACAACTTCCATGGCGGCAAAGGGAAAAAATCCCGAAATCGCCGATGATCAAGGTCTGTGCCCTCCATCGACCAAATATCTAGACCAATCCTTTGAATTAGGATCTTCAACCTGCAAAAGAGATTCCCTGGCAATGGCAGTAGGAGGAAATATAGGTGCGGGAGTTATGATTCGAAAACCAGGGAAAGAAGCAATCCCATCACCAAGACTCGGAGAAGTCGTAGTGTTCGAAGCTTTTTTCGAAGCAGGCTTGGGCCTCCCCGCTGTAGATTTCTTGGCTGAAGTCCTCGACTTGTTTCATGTAACCCTCCCCCAGCTGTCTCCGAATGCTGTAGCTAGATTAGCTATCTTCGAGTGGGCTTTGAGAGCCGAAGGTTGTGAGGGGAGGGCTGAAATCTTCGCAGCATTGCACAGAGCAACTTGTCAGCCGAAGACCTTCGTAGGCTCCGGAGGTGAAAAAGTAGTGGTTGCCTTCGGAAGTATCAATTTTAGACTTCGAGATGAATACGCTCTGCGATTCCCTGCTAAGGCCATCAATGCTAGATGGTATACTGATTGGGTGCTGAAATGGTTCTATGCCGAAGTCGGGGCAAGCAATCCTTTGGCCGGACCTCTTAGAGAAATTCAGTTCCGAAAAGAAGCTTTGGTGCGTCCTGACGAAGGCCAATTCGAAGCCCGTCTGAACTTGCTTGAAAAAGTTAGCCGAAGACTCAGTATGCGGGACTTGGCCGAAGAGTTCATCGGTCTTCAAATTCCTCCGTTGATGGCTGACTGGCCTATTATCTTCGAAGATGATTCCGAAGGTGGTCTTCGCAGAATTAACTTGACTTCAAGTCCTACAGGTAACTTCGAAAACAACATGCATTAAACATATTTACTTCGAAGAAAAACTGACTTGAATTATTTATTTTATAGAATCTTCAGCCCCTGTTACTTCAGAACAGATTATAAGGGCTTCGGAAAAAATCTTGGGTGCTCCAACTCCGACCGAAAAAGAGTGGCGAATTAAGCTGGTTGGGAGTTGGGAAAGATTTAACAGAGTATGGGGAATGCTGAAACTCACTCCTCCCCCTCTGATGGATTGGGCACCTTTGGAGAAAGGGCCTCAAAAAAGGAAAGCCGAAGCGGGAACTTCAAGTTCAGCAAAAACTCCGGTGAAGAGGGTGGCTCGGAAGCCGAAGAACCTCGCACCTTTAGATCCTTTACCTTCGAGTTCCAGAGCTGCGAACGTACCGGAGTCCGGAGAAAATGTTGATCAACCAAGGACTTCGGTAGTTCAAGAAGATGTAGCTCAGGACGAAGTTCCTGTGGATGAAAGTGGGGTTGAAGTCACTATGGCTTCGATTCCCGAAGAAGCAGCGAGGACTACCCAGGACGATGCTCCTGTAGTCCATGATTTAATGGCTGATTCGGATGAGGACTACACTTTTGATCCTCCGATCAGTCCTGTACTCGATATTCCAGAGAATGTCGAAGGTAAATTTTACTTAATTCTTATCAATTTTTGCAAAATTATACAATGTGTAATATTTTTGTTTTTTCAGAGCCTCCTGTTGTCGAAGTATCCCTCGAAGATACAATTCAAAGACCTTCGACAACTTCAGGGCCACAACCGGGAGTTGCTCTACCGGGGCCTGGAAGAGGAAAAAGACACATCGAGCCTCTCCCTGCTCAAGGATCGACTTCATCTGAGTCAACAGACGAAAGTGAATCGACTGAGGGGAGGCCATCTTCAGAAGTTCCAAGGGCCTCGGAAGAGCCCTCCGGATCCTCGCTAAGCAGAGCTGATCAGAAGGCTTTAGCACTGCTTCCTCTCATAACTCCATTTTTGGAGGAGAAAACCGGACTTGGGACTTTGGTTAAACCTTTGGGTGAAGCCAGTCGCAAAGTCGGGGAAACAGAGCTGGTAGCCCTTTTAAGCAGAGTGAAGGGTTCGGAGCTTAACCTTGCTGTGGAAAGAGCAGCTTATCAGGTATAAAGCATCTTCGAACCAAATAGCAAATTACATATGAATAATTTCTTATTTCATTTTTTCTTTTTTTTTTTAGCAAGCAGTCTTAGCCCGCGCTGCAGCTTTATCGAGCGAAAACGAAATTGCTCAACTTCGGGAAGAGAACGAAACTCTTCAAAGGAATTTTAACTTCTCCGAAGGTCGAGTAGCTCAAATGGACAATGTAATCTTAGCTGAGCGAAGGGCTAGGCAAAGCTTGGAAGCTGCAAAGAAAGAGCTCGAAGCAGAAAGAATTGTGCTTCGAGCGGAGATTGAAAGATTGCGGACGGAGGATGCTGCGAAGGACTCCGCACTCGTAAGGCTACAAGAAGAGGCTGGCCAACTCCGAACTCAAAAGAATGCTTTGACTGCGGAGAACGCTAGAATCTCCGGAGTTTTAACTGAAACAACTTCGGCCAAGGATATGCTTATTGAAGAAAAGGTTAAGTCCGAGAAGGTGGCTTCGGAGGTCATCGAACAAATGTTAGGTGTCTTGGAGTACTTCGGTACTACTGGATCACTACCTTCAGATGACAATGTAACTTTGCTGCGCCGGCTAAAGAGGATCCAAGGAGCAGCGAAGCAAATGAAGACGGCAGGCATACGTTATGGAGAACTCTCCGGACAAGTGTCTGCCCTTGGAATACTTCGCTACTACGAGGATTTGGGCCGAGCAATTACTCTGAGCGCAGAGGGCTCTATCATCTTCGACGACGACCGACTTCTAAAACCTTCCGAAGGTGTAGCTGCTGCTTGGCGAGCCTTCCAAACTTCATGGAGAGCCGAAGGTCGATCTGCGATCAAGGCTTGGATTGATGAAGGCCAACGCCAGAAGCAAGTTCGGAGCCAAGCTTCGAGCAGTCAGCCTCCTCCGAACCCGCAGGTTTAGGATTATTTAGGATTTTTTGATTATGTAAAGCTGATGCTTGTAAATATTTATCAATGAAAATCTTGTTTGTCATATTTTTAGGCTTTGCCTCTTATGGAAGATATCGAAGTGTTAGAGCTTAACAGCGAACTTCGCTCACTGTGGAACACCTTCGAACTTCTAAAGAGTTATAAACGTTCTCGATTCCTTATCCCTCGAGATGACTCCGGCGTTATTGCGCCCGAAGTAATCAAAGACGTATTGTCTTATATTAAAGAGGAAAATAAAGAGAGCGACGCAAACACCTCGTCTTCTGAAGACACTAATTGGTCCGAAGACGAAGGTGAAGCCCAAAATAAAAGATCTGAAGATCTTAGAAGCTGGGAGAGAAGCCCCGAGCGGCTTCGAACTTGGGCCGAGCTTCAACAAGAACAGAAGGATTTTAGAGCTTCGAAGGGGAGGAGGAGAGTTAAACGTAAAGTTCTTAGAACTTCCGATGTTGGAACTAGTCGTTCCACCCCTGGCTTTCGGGACCGAAGAGGTCTCCGATTCCTTCTTGGTATAGATACCAATTTTTCATAATGTAATCTGTAAACATATTTGTTTTAATAATGAATGCCGATTTAAAATTGTCTCCATATTTACTAGCCCCTCTTTGGGTATAAGCAACTTCGAACTGTATTCAAAGATGGTTATGCGCAAAGAAAAAACTTCGGAGTACAATTTTGTGGGGGTTCGGAGCCCCTCTGTCGTTTTAAAGATCTTTTGAAATCTTATGAAATATCTTCGACTATTTGTAGTCAGAAGAATGGTAACTTGGTACCTTTGTTTGCTTTGCGAAAGAAATCAATTAAGATAACTTCGATGACACTTTAGTGTCTTAAGAAATTTGTCACTTTGGACTTATAAGAACAGACATTCGAAGCTCATGGCTTAAATGCTGTTTTGCTTTAGCCATCCTCGGCTGTTTTTTGCAGAAATCTACCAGCCGGAGCTTGGATTTCGCAGAAATTGTAGCCATCTTCGGCTATTTTTTGCAGAAGTCTACCAGCCGGAGCTTAGACTTCGCAGAATTTGGCCACTTGGGCTCTTTTTTGCAGAAGTCTACCAGCCGGAGCTTGGACTTCGCAGAATTTGGCCACCTTCGGCTCTTTTTACGGAAGTCTGACAAGCTGCAGCTTGGACTCCGCAGATTTTGGCCACCTTCGGCTCTTTTTACGGAAGTCTACCAGCCGAAGCTTGGACTCCGTAGATTTTGGCCACCTTCGGCTCTTTTTACGGAAGTCTACCAGCCGAAGCTTGGACTCCGTAGAATGTGGTTTTGGGCTCTTTTACGGATGCCTACAAACCGTGGCCTGGGCTCCGGATTATGTCAGCCCCCACACCGGAGGCTTCGACTTTATGGGTACGAAGTCCAGAAATACATCCTAGCTTGATAACACTTCCCTCTCGAACGACTTCTGTCCCAGCGCGTCCGCTCGGGAGACTAGGAGCGTCAAGGGGAAGGTTAAACCACAAGGTGTATGCTTTATTAATTTAGAGGTGATTACAAGCGAATTACAAGGAGCCCTTATGCGAAGTATCGCTTTAGGTGCTCCGCATGCCAAGTGTGTGCTAATTCTTCACCTTCTAAATTAGCTAATTTAAATGAACCAGGGCGCCCCGAGCGGACGATTAGATATGGACCTTCCCATTTATTTCCTAACTTCCCTGGTGCTATAATGCTTCGTAGAAAAAGATGACCCGGTCTTAACTCGCTGAGCTTAACCTTCGGGTCATACCAAGTCTTCGTCTGCTGATGATACTTTGATAAATTAGCTACAGCTCGAAGCCTTGTCTCTTCTGACAAATCTAACGAAGCTTGTCTTTCTTCTTCGATGTCTGGTTCGGTGCTGCGAAGTGATCCTCCTTTGAGCTCCGTTGGAGTCATAGCTTCATCTCCGAATAGTAGTCTGAACGGAGTAAAACCTGTGGACCTTGTTTGCGTAGTCCGAATGGACCACAGAATCTTCGGAAGCTCTTCGGTCCACAGTCCCTTTGATAATCCTACTATTCTTCGATTTAGCCCTGATAAGATATTTCCATTGGCTCGCTCAACTGCTCCATTTGACTGAGGATGTCTCACTGCAGCAAAACATAGTTGAATGCCTAGGTCTTCGCAAAACTTCCTGAAGGGTTCTGCGTCGAACTGTGTTCCATTATCAACTGTGAGATATCTAGGCACTCCGAACCGGCAAATAATGTTTTTCCAGAAGAATTTCTGTACATTATTCGAAGTGATAGCTGTTAAGGGCTCTGCTTCTACCCACTTAGAGAAATATTCGATAGCTACCACTGCGAACTTTAGATTTCCCTTTGCTAACGGAAAGGGACCAATTAGATCCATACCCCATCTGGCCATAGGCCATACCGGAGCAATGACTTGAAGAGCTGTTGGTGGGCGATGACTCCGTCGACCCATCCACTGGCATCCTTGGCAAGTGCGGACTAAGCTCTCCGCATCAGCTGTTATTGTGGGCCAATAAAGCCCCTGGCGAAGTGTTTTTCCTGCCAGAGCTCTAGGGGCTAAATGACTTCCACAAAGGCCTTCGTGAATTTCTCGAAGAATTTCTTGGCCTTCGGCTTGAGATATACATCGGAGTAGAGGGGAACATACTCCGGCCTTGTATAATATACCGTTGATTAGCTGATAATTTCTTGCTCTGAGCTTTAATCTTGACAATTGGGGCTCTTCGGGCAAATTTGTTCCTCCTTGCAAGAGTTCTATGATTGAATCTTTCCAATCTGCACTAGGAATGCATAAAATCTCTGCAGAAGTAACTTGAGGCACCGAAGGTATATTGAGCTCCTCATAGAAAGCTTCGTCGGGCACATCCACAGCTCCGGCAGCAGCCTTCGCTAAAATGTCCGCTTGCACGTTTTCAGCTCTTGGTATACTCCGAATGGAAATACCCTTGAAATGTGCTTCGATCTTGCGAATTTCTTCCAAGTATTTTGCAAGCTGTGGATGTCGGACTTGAAAACTTTTGTCTACGTGCCCTGCTACTATCTGAGAGTCTGTCTTTATAATTATCCTTGTAGCCCCTAGAGCACGTGCTTTCCGGAGTCCAAATAATATTCCTTCGTACTCCGCTATATTATTGGTAGACTTAAAGTTGAGTCTTGCGGAGTACATTGCTCTTTGTCCTGACGGTGAAATTAATACTGCCCCAATGCCTGCTCCGGATGCTTGAAAAGCCCCATCGGAGTAAATAGTCCAGACTCCGTCATCTGATTTCTCCGGAGTCAACTTCGTAGGTGGAGTCCACTCTGCTACGAAGTCTGCTAGGACTTGAGACTTGATAGCTGTCCTTGCTAGGAAAGATATGCCGAAGGGTGCTAGTTCTACTGCCCACTTTCCAATTCTTCCAGTGGAATCTTTGCTTCGGAGCATATCTCCTAAAGGATACGAAGTTGGTACAATTACATTGTGAGCTAAAAAATAATGTCTTAGCTTCCTCGAAGCCATTATCAGAGCATAAACGAACTTCTCAAGTTCGGAGTATCTTGTCTTCGCTCCTGACAATGCTTCGGATACAAAATAGACAGGATTTTGGACCAACTTCCCATTGATATCAGCTTCTCTGACAAGGACTGCGCTGACTGCCGAGCCTGTGGCTGCAAGATACAAAAGTAGGGTTTCGTCCGCAATGGGCACCGTAAGTGTAGCAAGATTGCTGAGATAATCTTTAATATCTTCGAAACTTTTCTGACACTCCGGTGTCCATGCAAAATCTTCGGACCCTTTCAAAGCTTTAAAAATTGGCAAACTCCTCTCTGCAGACCTTGATAAAAACCTGCTAAGTGCGGCCAGATTGATTTTGATTTTGATTTTGAAAAGAAAACATCATGCACATGAATGTCTCAGATTGATTAAAAAGAGCTGAGCTGACACGATTTCATGAATTATAAGCAGGCATATGAGTGCAAAAGATGTAAATGCAATTTCACACATAATGAGCATATGCAATACAGTTAAAGGCAGCTCCCCCTCACAAAATGTCGTAAGGGTGACAAATACCAAGTTCCCCATGCAAGTAAGCAAATCGAGAAGCATCGAGGGGTTTCGTGAAAATATCAGCTAGCTGGTGTTGGGTATCAACATATTGAAGTTCAATATCACCCTTCTCATTGTGATCTCTGAGAAAATGATACCGCACATCAATGTGTTTGGTTCTGGAATGCTGAAACGGGTCGTTGGCAATACAAATAGCACTAGTGTTATCACAGAAAAGTGGAACACTCTTATAATCTAACCCGAAATCTCGCAAAGTGGAAGCCATCCACAAAATCTGAGAGCAACAGCTAGCTGCAGCAACATATTCGGCCTCAGCCGTCGATTGTGCAACACTAGACTGTTTGCGGGAAGACCAGCAAACCAATGAAGTACCCAAAAAATGACAAGTACCAAAGGTACTCTTCCTATCAATTATACACCCAGCAAAATCCGCATCGGAATAACCTCGAAGACATAAAGATGAAGATGCTGAATACCATATGCCAAATTCGAGGGTATGTTTGAGATACCTTAGGATGCGCTTGACCGCTTGGCGGTGCGAAACTCGTGGTGAAGCCTGAAAACGAGTGCACAGACACACAGCGAAGTGTATATCCGGCCTCGTAGCAGTCAAGTAGAGGAGGGAGCCGATCATGCTTCGGAACTCATTCTGATCTACGGCTTCTCCATCTTCGTCGGGGTCCAATGCTACAGATGTAGCCATTTAGTGGCGAGGGGCTTCGCATCGGACATATCAAACTTCTTGAGCAGGTCCTTGGTGTACTTCGTCTGGTGGACGAAAGTATCTTGTTTGCTTTGCTTGATTTGCAAACCAAGGAAAAATGTAAGCTCGCCCATCATGGACTTTTCAAATTCCCTGCTCATGGTATTTGCAAACTCGGCAACCAAAGCATGAGAAGAGCCACCAAAGATGATATCATCCACATAAATCTGAACCAGGAGGAAATCTTTGCCATGCTTGAGAGTAAACAGTGTTTTATCAACAGAGCCCATCAAATACCCCCGCTCAAGCAGAAAAGACTTAAGTCTATCATACCAAGCCCGAGGGGCCTGCTTGAGTCCATAAAGAGCCTTATGAAGTTTAAGGACTTTATGTGGGTACTTGGGGTTTTCAAAACTAGGGGGTTGTTTTACATAAACATCTTCACCTATGAAGCCATTAAGAAAAGCACTTTTGACATCCATTTGATAGAGTTTGAATCCCCGGGATGTCGCAAAGGCAAGCAAAATTCTAATGGCCTCAAGGCGAGCAACAAGTGCAAAAGTTTCAGTAAAATCAATCCCTTCTAGTTGAGAAAAACCCTGAGCTACAAGTCTAGCCTTGTTTCTAACTATAGTCCCATCCTCCCCTTGTTTATTTTTGAAAATCCATTTTGTTCCAATGAAATGAACATTTGGTGGAGGATCAACTAATGACCAGACTTGGTTTCTCTCAAAATTTTCAAGCTCTTCATGCATGGCATTGATCCAACTAGAATCAGAAAGTGCATGACTAACATCTAAGGGCTCGAAAGAAGCAACAAAAGCGGAATCAATGAAATGAGCATGAGAACGTGTTACCCTTTGATCAAGCTCACCAATGATCTGCTCGGGAGGGTGCATCCTTTGAACATGGTGTGGAGCCTCGCGGCGGGATGCAGTCTCCCCCTCAACTTGTGCGTTGGAGTGGTCCAAGATGACCGATGTCGAGGTAGTTGCTTCGGGACCTCGTGCCGAAGTGGTCGTAGCGGGGTCAGCTTCGGGGGTCGATGTCGAGGGTAGTAGGGGTTCATCCTCGAATTCTCCGGGATCTTCTTCTTCGAATAAGGCCTGTTTCATGTCGTGTTCATTTGCCTGTTCGAAAGCAGAACTAACAGAGGGGGTTGATTCATCAAAAGTCACATCACATGACTCGATGACAGTGTTAGTTTCCAAATTATAAACACGATAAGAATGACCATGAGTAGTGTAACCCAAAAAGATCCCGTCAGAAGATCGCGACTCAAATTTATCTAAATTACCACGTTTTAGGATGAAGCAGCGACAGCCAAATACTCGAAGATGAGTAACCTTGGGCTGTCTCCCATAACGTAGCTCATAAGATGTCAAGTTTAAAATTGAGCGCAAAAAGATTCGGTTTGAGATGTAACATGCAGTATTCATGGCCTCAGCCCAGAATTTCCTAGGAGTCCTATGCTCATCAAGCATCGTCCTAGCCATCTCAACCAAAGTGCGATTTTTCCTCTCAACAACACCGTTCTGTTGAGGAACCCGCGGAGCAGAGAATTGATGTTCTATGCCATGCTCCATGCAAAAGTCAACAAAGAGACTATTTTTGAACTCAGTGCCATTATCACTCCGAATGAATTTCAATGCACCAGGGAGTTCAGTAAAAAGTCTCAAAGCCAAGCTCCGAAAGTGTGAAAACACTTCATCCTTGCTGGCAAGAAAGAAGACCCAAGAGTAGCGAGAGAAATCATCGACAATAACTAGTACATACCACTTGCCACCTAAAGAACTAACCCGAGAAGGACCTATAGTGTCCATGTGAAGAAGTTCTCCGAGTTGTTCAGTCATCACTGTGGTGACTGGCGAATGTGAAGCGGCAATCATTTTTCCATGTCGACACGAAGCGCAAACTAAATTCTTCTCAAACTTGAGCTTGGACAATCCTCGGATCAGGCCTAGGGCACTCAAACGAGCGAGCAACTCAAAGCTCATATGCCCTAGTCTCCTATGCCACTTCCAAAGCTCAGAAGTCGAATGTGCAACAAAACAATGAGAAGAACCAGATGACTTTGAAAAATCAGCTCCAAAAACTCTCCCAACTCTAAATATCTTACACACCACAACGCCATCAGAATTGAGCACTTGCGAAGTATTGCGATGGAATCGCACTTCGAAGCCCTCATCAAGCAACTGAGATACAGACAGCAAATTGTATCCCAGGTTCTCAACCAAAGCAACATCTTTGAGAGTGAAATTCGAATTAATTCTTACCACACCTTTACCTTTCACTCTACTCCTTCGATTGTTTCCGAAGGTGATATGTTCCCTTTGCTTGGTTGTGGTGAGGCTGGAGAACCATGCTGCATCTCCAGTCATATGGCGCGAACAACCGGAGTCCATGATCCATGTGCCCTCCAAGCCTCGATCTGTCATCTACACATGATAAGAATATCTCGATCGCTCAGTGCTAGGGTGAGTGAAATAATGACGAGGCATCCAGCACTGAGTGACTCGAGTAGTAGGCACAGAAAAAATAGACGGTCTACGCACATGATAATCGGAATGATGCAAAGTGCGAGGTCTACCTATATGCTGTGATCGAACAACATGTCGAGGTCTCCTACTCTGACGAGGTACAAAGCTACTCGCCCGAGGTCTACCACCATATGGAACATGGTGAACACCTCGAGGAGCAAAACCTCTTCGAGAAGCACGAGGAGCCTCAAAAGCAGGACGATAGTAAAACTCAGACTCATGCATACCTAAAGATGGGTAATGCATGTCCCGGTAACTCATCGCCTGAGAGCGTCGCTCATCCTTGATGCGACGAAAACAGAACCCGACCAAATGACCCGCCCGCTGACAGTAGGAACAGTGAAAAACTCTCATAGGGGCACTCTCATCGGTCATAGGAGCAACTCTCACAGTCTCCTTTGGCTTCTGCTGAGTGGTTTTCTTGGGAGGATTTTTCTTGGCAGGAGGTGTGGTTTTCTTTGGTGGTTGGGTAGGCTTTTTAGCTGATGGAGTGTCTAACAGAGCTCTCTCTTTCTCTAAGGTAGTGGGAGAGGTAAAAACAGTTTTGGTATTACTGTCTGAAGGAATCTTCTCAAAACCCAAACCTAGAGCTACCCCTGCTCTGTCAGCACACAACTTGGTCTTGGCCAAGAGCAAATCCACCCTACCCTTTCCCTCAGTGCATTTATTAACCACAGAAAGAAGGTATTCATTTTCAGTCATGAGGTTTTCAGCTCGCTCTCTAACAGTGCCAAGCTGGTCCTTAAGGGTAATGCAAGTGTCACAAACAGGTTGCACATCCTTAGAACTACCGGCCCTCTCCAATCTAGCCTCTAAATCATGAACATGCTTATCACGTAAATTAATGCTTTCGCGTAATAAAGAACAGTTCATGCATTCAATAACATCATGAGGTCTAGAATCCACCACCAAAAGCTGCTTCTGTGCAGTCTCAAGCTCTGAAAGAGTTTGAGCATGTACAGAACGCAACTGAGCAAGCTCACCCATGACAACAGAACATGACTCACATTCAGCATCATTAAATTTAGACTTAAGCATGGCATATTCAGTAGAAACAGATTCTAGCCTAAGTCTAAGGTCTTTTCTTTCTCTAGCGGCTTGCACAAGTAATCTATCCTGACCAAGAACTACTTCATTCAGTTCATCTAATTTAATTAATAGCTGATCAGATGATAGAGTTACCTCAGATGAGTCAAGCTCATCGCCGCTGTGATCGCTGTCGGCCATGAAGCAAAGGCCGGTGAAGTCTCGTCCCTTCTTGTCCTTCTTGTCCTCCTTCCTTGGGGACTCCTCCTCCTCAGAGCTCGACTCCTCAGTTGAGGAAGTGTCGATGTCGCTGAGAGCAGCAACAAAAGCTCTGGAAGCGGCTTTGGCTACTTTCTTAGCCATCTTGCCACGCTTGCCCTTCACAAAGGGTTTCCTCTCCTTGTGGTATTTGGGGCGCTCACTCTCATCTCTCTTCTTGAGCTTAGGACAATTGGCCTTAATGTGAGAGGTGTCGCCACATTCAAAGCAACCACTAAAACCACTTCTCCTCTGATCCCGTCTTTCATGATGAAAACGGGTGAACCTTCTGGCAATGAGAGAAAGCTCATCATCATCCAGAGTGTCCACCTGCTCCTTTGTGACGGAGACCAGGGAGGACAAAGCAAAACCATCTGCAAGAACACAAGTACCAGATGTGCTTGGTTCTGCAGCGGTGCCACGGCTAGTGCTAGAAACCAATGCCAATGGTTGTGGCAAAGAGCTTCTGTGCACAGCAAGAGATGCCTTGGCAATCTTTGTGGACTTCAGCTTGCTAAAGAGCTCATCACAGGTCAATGTGTCATAACCCGTGGACTCCTCAATGTTGGATATCTTTACTTCCCATATGCTACGGTCAAGAGCATAGAGAAGCTTGATAGCCCTATCGTGATCACTGTAAGCAAGCGTCCCGTTGGACCGCAAGTTTCTCACTATCGCATCAAAGCGAGAAAACATGGCATCTATAGATTCACCAGGTGCCTGCACAAACAGCTGATACTGTTGGTTGTATGTGCTCTGGCGCCTAGCCTTAATCTGTGTAGAGCTCTCATGAAAAATAGTGAGTGTTGTCCAAATCTCCCTAGCAGTCCTAAGGTGTTGCACCCTATCAAACTCACTCCGGCTCAACCCAATGAACAATATATTCCTGGCCTTGGAGTTGGCATTATACTGATCTTTTTCTGTTTGAGTGGTGCGAGTATCAGGGATGGAGTATTGTGAGTCCACAATCTCCCAAATTGCATTTCCTTGGCTTAGAAAGTAAGCCTCCATGCGCACCTTCCAGTAAGCAAAATCAGTCCCATCGAACAGAGGAATTTTACTGCCTCTATCCATGTCGCCACTAGATCACAAAACTGGTTAAGGTCAACTGGTGATCTTAACCTACTCTAATACCAATTGTTGGACCGAAAATGGCGACCAGAGGGGGGGGGTGAATGGGAGCTTTTAAAAATTTCAGACTAAAAACAGCCTTCGGTTTTAATTCTGTCTTCTGCGGAACAGGCTTCGAACACTACCTTCGAAATTCGGGTTCAGAGGTGTTTTGACAACTCCGAACACATGCTTCGCAGGAGCAAAAGTTCGAAGCCAAGAAGACTTTGCTCCACTCACTACCCTCGAAAATCTACTCTGCTAAGTCAGTGCAGGCTCCGCACACAGGGTGCTTCGAGCAGGCTTCGCACTTCACCCTTCGCAAGAGTGGACGACCCTCTGCAGAATTCGACCAAGTACTTGGCAGCAGCAACTGGTGCTGGGCTTCCTACACGAAAGTCTAAACGCACGCTAACAGACTTCTCTAGGGACTGAGACACGATAAAAACACGGGCTTCGATCAGGGCTTCGATAGTAAGCAGCGAGGTCTCACCTCCTGTTACACAGAGCGAACGCACGCTGAAAAGCACACTTCGCACAAAACACACTTCGCCTAGACAGGCTTCGGTGCACTAAAACTAGCGAGGTATGCAAAACGAGCTCAAGCAGAAAAACAACACAGAAGCAGGGCTTCGCCGCTTGAACAAGGAACATAATAAAAATGAACTCTGGATGAATACAGAGAGGTGGTGGCTGGTACAGGAGCTCAACAGTAAATGCTCAAAGTGTTAAATGTTACCTACCGAGCCCCCATATTTATAGCCCACAGTTCACCCAAAGGAATTGACTACTTTACCCCTAGGGTTTACATTGGTTTCGTCTCTACAGAACTGAGGGGTACAAAAGGTAGTCAACTTTATTGGAGGCTTCTCTGTCAGCCTTTGCAGAGGGGACAACACCAGCTTTTTGCAGAGGAGACACTGTCAGACTTGCAGCCTTTGACCTTTCTGAAGCCCCCTTTGCACGCGAGGGGTGCGATAGCTTCGGTGAGAAGCCTTGAGCCAGATGGCCTTCGCTTCACCGAAGTCAACCTTCGATACAGTGACGGTTTTGAGCCGAAGCCGTCAAAGCCCTTGGGCCTTCGCACCAACACCTCCGGAGTGGACCACCACGACTTCGCAGCTTCGCCCAGCTCGAACTCCGTCAGTCCGTGTACCGAAGTCATGCAGGCCGAAGTGCCACAAGACAACCACACTCCGAAGCCCCACCTTCGGAGTACCACCCTTCGAAGTCCCTCCTTCGTCCAAGGCCTCCGCACGAAGCATTCAATGAGCCCTTCGTCGCAGTGTCTCTCCCCGAGCACACTCCTCGACGAGCCTCACCCGGACCATACCTTCGATGCACCTCGACTTCTGAGACCTTCGTCGGGTACCTTCGAATGTTTCCCTCCGAGAACACTTCGAAATCCTTACCTCCGCAGAGGACTTGATCCACCAAACTTCGAAGTAACTCCATTCGGAGTACCTTCGAAGTGCCTCAACTCCGAGGACTTTGTCTTGGAGTACCTTCAACCAGAGCGACGCTCCGCACTCTCTGCCTTCACCTGGTGCACCTCGACCCGAGGACCGACCTGGACCCCTTCGCAGCCACCGTGATGGAGCTCCCTGCTCCCCTGGCATCAAGCCTCCCGCTTGACCCAGGTTCACCTACTACGAACCTGTCCGTCGCCTCCGAAGTCCCTGCGCACCACAGACAAATAGACAAGTGTATCCAGTACTCCGGAGACCTCAACGGGTTAGCAACCTCCGGTACACACTTCGGTGTACCGCTCAAAGTATCGAAGCCTTCGGTACAGACCCAGTCATCGTGTACTGTCGGACCCCTCCGACACGCACACTCCACTGCATCAGCTGCAGTAACCAAACCACCGAACACCCTTCGGTGAAACCACCTCCGAACACCCTTCGAAGGTCCAACCTCCGAACCCCCTTCGGAGGTACCCCTTCGAACCAGAGGGTAAAAGCCTGTCAATCACTCATCACAAACACCGAAACCAACCCTTGGTTTCTCACCAACTTAGTGGCCATTCTAAGTAAAGCGGACAGGTCGGAGCTCAACGCTGCTATAGAATGTGCAGCTTACCAGGTACGAAGCATCTACGAAATAACATAGAATTCGCCTACGAATAAATATTTACCTTGGTTTTTTCTTTTTGCAGCAAACTGTCTTGGCCCGAGCTGCGAATATATCTAATGATGAAGAGATCGCTCGTCTTCGGGAAGAAAATAACGTCCTTCAAAGGAATCTTAGCATCTCTGAAAGCCGAGTGGTTCAAATGGATAATATAGTGTCAACGGAGCGCAGGGCCAGACAAGGTTTGGAGGCTACGAATAAAGAGCTCGAAGCAGAAAG
Source organism: Zizania palustris (assembly GCA_019279435.1). Lineage (NCBI taxonomy): Eukaryota > Viridiplantae > Streptophyta > Magnoliopsida > Poales > Poaceae > Zizania > Zizania palustris. The sequence goes on along the minus strand of JAAALK010000283.1, from coordinate 101,214,037 downwards.
AATTGTGCTTCGAGCAGAAATTGAAAAAATGCGGGCGGAGCACGCTACTGCGGGGATCGAACTTGTTAGACTCTAAGAGGAAGCTAGCCTGCTGCTGAACCAAAATAATATTTTGACCACTGAAACGGCTAGACTTTCTGGGGTTCTTGGAGAAGTAACTTCGATGAAGGATGCGCTGAACGAAGATAAGCTGAAGTCCGAGAAGGTGGCTGTGGAAGTTATGAATCAGTTGCTAGGTGTCCTGGAGTACTTCGGTACTACTGGGACACTTCCTTCTGATGATAACATTTCTCTTCTGCGCCGGTTGAAAACGATCCAAGGAGTGGCGAAGCAGATGAAGACAGCGGGCATTCGATACGGAGAACTCTCCGGACAAGTGGCTGCTGTCGGCCTACTTCGCTACTACGAAGATCTGGGCCGATCGATAACTCCGGACGCAGGAGGGGGCCTAATTACCTTCGACGACGAGTGACTTCTGACTCCTTCCGAAGGTGTGGCTGCTGCCTGGCGAGCCTTTCAAACTTCATGGAGAGTCGAAGGTCGTTCAGCGATCAAGGCTTGGATCGACGAAGGTCAACGCCAGAAGCAAGTTCGGACCCAAGCTTCAAGCAGTCAGCCTCCTCCGAACCCGCAGGTTTAGAAATACCTTAGGATTTTTGGCTATGTAAAGCTTTATGCTTATGGACATTTATCAATGAAAATTTGTTTATCATATTTTTAGGCTTTACCTCATACGGAACATATCGAAGTGTTAGACCTTAACGACGAACTTCGCTCATTATGGACCACCTTCGATCTTCTAAAAGCTTATAAACGTCCTCGATTTTTAGTTCCTCGAGATAGCTCCGGTGTAATTGTGCCCAAAGTAATCAAAGATATACTGTCTTATATTAAAGAGGAAGAAAAAGAGGTTAACTTAAACACTTCGTCTTCTAAAAACGTTATATGGTCTGAAGATGAAGATGAAGTTCGAAGTAAAAAACCTGAAGAACTTGGAAGCTGGGAAAGGAGCCCCGAACGACTTCTAACTTGGGCCGAGCTTCAACAAGAACAGAAGGACTTTAGAGCTTCGAAGGGAGGCAAGAGAGTTAAACGCAAAGTTGTTAGAAATCCCGGCGCTGGAACTAGTCGTTCCAACCCTAGCTCTAGAGACCGAAGAGGTCTTCGATTCCTTCTTGGTATAGATACCAATTTTTCATGATGTAATCTGTAAACATATTCGTTCGAATAATGAATACCGATTTAAAATTGTCTCCATATTTACTAGCCCCTCTTTGGGTATAAGCAACTTCGAACTGCATTCAAAGATGGTTATGCGCAAAGAAAAAACTTCGGAGTACAATTTTTTGGGGGTTCGGAGCCCCTCTGCAATTTAAAGATCTTTTAAAATCTTATAAAATGTCTTCGACTATTTGTAGTCTGAAGAATGGCAACTTAGTACCTTTTTTTTGAAAGAAATCACTTGAGATAACTTTCAAGATACCTTAGTATCTTAGATAATTTGTCACTTTTGACCATGTTAACAGACATTCGAAGCTCATGGCTCAAACTCTGTTTTGCTTTAGCCACCTTCGGCTCTTTTTTGCGAATTCTGTCGAACCAATGGTTCGGAGTTTGCAATGGTCTCTTCGGACTCTTTTTACGGATGTCTACCAGCCAATGGCTTGGACTCCGTATGTTTTGGCCACCTTCGGCTCTTTTTGCGGAAGTCTACCAGCCAATGGCTTGGACTCCGCATGTTTTGGCCACCTTCGGCTCTTTTTACGGAAGTCTACCAGCCAATGGCTTGGACTCCGCATGTTTTGGCCACCTTCGGCTCTTTTTACGGAAGTCTACCAGCCAATGGCTTGGACTCCGCATGATGTGGTTTTGGGCTCTTTTACGGATGCCTACGAGCCGGTGGCTTGGACTCCGGATTATGTCAACCCCCACGTCGGAAGCTTCGAACCAATGGTTCGATGTCCGAAAATACGATTCAGCTTCATGACACTTCCCTCTCGGTCAACCACGCGGTTCCAGTGCGTCCACTCGGAAGCTGGAAGTCTATGAGGGGAAGGCATTATCTGAACCATATGCTTTATTAATTCAGAAGATGATTACAAGTGAATTACAAGGAGCCCTTATGCGAAGTATCGCTTTAGGTGCTCCGCATGCCAAGTATGTGCTAACTCTTCACCTTCTAAATTAGCTAATTTAAAAGAGCTAGGATGTCCTGAACGAACAATTAGGTATGGACCTTCCCATTTATTTCCTAACTTCCCTGGCGCTATAATGCTTCGTAGAACAAGATGACCCGATCTTAGTTCATTGAGCTTAACTTTCGGGTCAAACCAAGCCTTCGTCTGCTGATGATATTTTGATAAATTTGCCACAGCTCGATGTCTTGTTTCTTCTGATAAATCTAGCGAAGCTTGTCTTTCTTCTTCAATCTCCGGTTCGGTGCTGCGAAACGATCCTCCTTTGAGCTCCGTTGGAGTCATAGCTTCATCTCCGAATAGTAGTCTGAATGGAGTAAAACCTGTGGACCTTGTTTGCGTAGTCCGAATGGACCACAAAATCTTCGGAAGCTCTTCGGTCCACAGTCCCTTTGCTAATCCTACTATCCTTCGATTTAGCCCTGACAAAATGTTTCCATTGGCTCTTTCTACGGCTCCATTAGACTGAGGATGCCTCACTGCAGCAAAACATAACTGAATGCCTAGATCTTCGCAAAACTTCCTGAAAGGTTCTGCATCGAACTGTGTTCCATTATCAACTGTGAGTTGTCTAGGCACTCCGAACCGGCAAATGATGTTCTTCCAAAAGAATTTCTGTACATTGTTCGAAGTGATGGCTGTTAAGGGCTCTGCTTCCACCCACTTAGAAAAATATTCAATAGCTACCACTGCGAACTTCAGATTTCCCTTGGCTACTAGAAAGGGACCAATTAAATCCATACCCATCTGGCCATAGGCCATACCGGAGCAATAACTTGAAGAGCTGTTGGTGGGCGATGACTTTGTCGACCCATCCACTGGCATCCTTGATAAGTGCGGACTAAGCTCTCCGCATCAGCTGTTATTGTAGGCCAATAAAGCCCCTGGCGAAGTGTTTTTCCTGCCAAAGCTTGAGGGGCTAAATGGCTACCGCAAAGGCCTTCATGAATTTCTCGAAGAATTTCTTGACCTTCGGCTTGAGATATACATCGGAGTAGAGGGGAACATACTCCGGCCTTGTATAAAATACCGTTGATTATTTGATAATTTCTGGCTCTAAGCTTCAATCTTGACAGTTGTGGCTCTTCGGGCAAATTTGTTCCTCCCTGTAAAAGTTCCATGATCGAATTTTTCCAATCTGCACTAGGAATGCAAAGAATCTCTGCAGAGGGAATTTGTGGCACCGAAGGTATACTGAGCTCCTCATAGAAAGCTTCTTCTGGTACATCCACAGCTCCGGCTGTAGCTTTTGCTAAGATGTCCGCTTGCACATTTTCTGCTCTTGGTATACTCCGAATGGAAATACCCTTGAAGTGTGCTTCGATTTTACGGATTTCTTCTAAGTACTTTGCAAGCTATGGATGCCGAACCTGGAAACTTTTATCTACGTGCCCTGCTACTATCTAAGAATTTGTCTTTATAATAATTCTTGTAGCCCCTAGAGCACGTGCTTTTCAGAGTCCCAATAAAATCCCTTCATACTCCGCTATATTATTGGTAGACTTAAAGTTGAGTCTTGCGGAGTACATTGCTCTTTGCCATGAAGGCGAAATTAATACTGCAATGCCTGCTCCGGATGCTTGGAAAGCCCCATCGGAATAAACAGTCAAAACTCCATCACTTGACTTCTCAAGAACCAAATTTGCAGGTGGAGTCCATTCTGCTACAAAATCTACTAAAACTTGCGATTTGATTGGTGTCCTTGCCAGAAAAGATATGACGAAGGGTGCTAGCTCAACTGCCCACTTCCCAATCCTTCCAGTGGAATCCTTACTTCGAAGCATATCTCCCAAAGGATACGAAGTTGGTACAATTACATTGTGTGCCAAAAAATAATGTCTTAATTTCCTCGAAGCCATTATCAGAGCATAAACGAACTTCTCGAGTTCGGAGTATCTTGTCTTCGCTCCTGATAATGCTTCAGATACAAAATAAACAGGATTTTGGACCAACTTCCCATTGAAATCTACTTCTCTGACAAGGACTGCACTGACAGCAGAACCTGTAGCTGCAAGGTAAAGGAGTAGGGTTTCGTCTGCAGTAGGCACCGTGAGTGTAGCAAGATTACTGAGATATTCTTTAATATCTTCGAAGCTTTTCTGACACTCTGGTGTCCATGCAAAATCTTCGGACCCTTTCAATGCTTTAAATATAGGCAAGCTTCTCTCCGCAGACCTTGATAAAAACCTGCTAAGTGCTGCCAGACGCCCAGTCAGCTTTTGCACTTGCTTTAAATTCTCCGGAGGAGCCATCTTTTGTAGCACAGTTATCTGAGTAGGGCTAGATTCAATCCCCCTGCTTGAAACTAAATACCCTAACAACATTCCAGCCTTAGCTCCGAAGATACATTTTTCGGGGTTAAGACGGATCCCACATGCTCGAAGGCTATTGAATGTTTCTGCTAAGTCTAGGCTATGTTGGTGCTTTAAAGCACTCTTTATTACAATATCATCCATATAGGCCTCCACATTGCGACCTAATTGATGACCTAGAGCCTTAGAAACTAACCTCGAAAAAGTAGCCCCGACATTTCTTAAGCCAAAGGGCATTCTTACATAACAAAAGACTCCCGAAGGAGTTACAAAGCTTGTTTTGATCTCATCTTCGCGCTTCAACCATATTTGATGATAACCAGAATACGCGTCAAGGAAGCTTAATAACTCCGAACCTGCGGTGGAGTAGACCAATTGATCAATTCGGGGCATGGGGTAGGGGTCACGAGGGCATGCTTTATTAAAGGATGTGAAATCGATGCACATGCGCCACTTTCCGGAAGACTTCTTTCTGACGAAGACTGGGTTGGCTAACTATTCTGTGTGAGCCACTTCTCTGATAATCCCAGCCTTCAACAATTTCTCAACTTCGTCTTTTGCTAGAGCAGCTCTTTCTGCAGACATTTTCCGGAGTCCTTGCCGAACAGGACGGGCCTTCGGGTTTACAAGTAAACTATGTTCAATGATATCCCGATCGACTCCGGTGATATCTTCGTCAGACCAAGTGAAGACATCTAAATTCTCTTCCACCACCTTTTCCAAGGAGGTTGCAACTTCTGGAGGTAAATCTTTACCAAATTGAAATGTATATTCTTTACCATCTTTAACAATGACTTTCGCTGCAATCTCTCCTTCAGGACTTGGCCTCGGAAAGGACTTCGTTGAAGCTTCGGAAGGGGCTGAAAATTTTTCTTGATTATCTTGCACATTGTTTACTTGTCTTGGATCAAGAGGGGGGCCATGACCATATTCCGCTCTCCGAGCGATAGCTTGATCTCCGAAGACAGTCAGGACTCCTACTTGTGTGGGCATCTTCATGCACAAATAATTGTGATGCGCCATAGCTCCGAACTGGTTTAGCATGCCTCTTCCGAAGATGAGGTTGTAAGCATACGAGGCATCTACAACATCGAAGATTACTTCCTCAGTTCGGGCCAACAAACCTTCTCCAAAGGTAACTTCCAGGCCTATTTGGCCGAGTGCATCAAGCGGAGGTCCTGCGAAGCCTTGCAAAGGACGAGCCGCTGGAAGGAGATGCTTTCTGGAGATGCACAATTGATCGAAGGCTTGAACAAAAATGATGTCTGCCGAACTACCTCCGTCAATCAATACCCTTCGAACTTCAGTGCCCGCAATATCAGCAGTGATAACAAGTGGGTCTACATGCGGGAACTTAATGCCAGCTGTATCCTCCACAGAAAAGGATATCAGTACATGAGACCACTCCGGCATAGCAGCTGCAGACGACGAAGTCCCAATATGGCCTACTTCTCTGACGTAGTCTCTTCGTTGTCTTTTTGACATGCTTCCGAGGGTACCTCCTTCGGAGATGGGGAGGACTACTCTTTTCCCTCGGTCTTGCCCTTCCTCTTGCTTCGGAGGTGGCATAACATTGGCCACTGGAGGATGTCTTGCGGCTTCAAAGTTTTCTATCCGTGCCACAGCCTGGACCGGCTCCGGGCGCGCTGCAGCTGGAACTCGGTCGGTAGTACCTCAACTCGAAGTTCTTTCTAAATACTCTCCTCTTAGAGTAAGTATAGCCTTGCAAGTATCAGTTGCATGGCTTCGATTTTCACCATGGATGCAGCAGAAAAGGGTCTCGCCTTTGCCAACCGTTTTCCCTGGCGGCCTCCAGCCGCTGGCCTTGTTCCCCGAAGACTATGGAGCTCTCTGTGTAAACTTCTGTGGGGGTGCAATATTCAAGACTTCAGAACGAGGGTGCTTTTTCCCCCTTCTCCGATCATGTTGAACTTCGAAGACTGGTTCTTGCGGCTGTGCCGAAGTTTTTACGTCTACTTTAACTTCTTGCAATATGGATGAAGTAGCTGCAGTTCTTCGAAGCCAACCCTCTTCCGACCTCGCATACTCCTCGAAGTATGACATCAGCTGAGAGACTGAGGATATGCTTTTCCGATGAAGCTTATCCAGGAGGCCTTGATGAGTGACGCCTTCCCGAGCTGCATCAACTACCGAAGATGCAGACAACCCCCGGATCTGCGACTTCGTATGAGCGAAGCGCTTGAAATATTGCCTCAATGTCTCTCCAGGGAGCTGCTTCACCTGGAAAAGGCTTCCCGTTGACATTGGAGGCACGAAGGTGCCTTGAAAATTGCTTACAAACTTCTTCTTCAGCTGCCCCCATGAATTAATTGATCCTGGCTTTAAAGACCAGAACCACCTTAATGCCACTCCTTGAAGAGCTAAAGGGAAGCACTTTGCCATGGTGTCTTGAACTCCTCCGCTAGCTTCAATTGCTAGGGCATAAGAACGGACAAACTCTCTGGGATCTTCATCTCCAGCATACTTACAGAGCTTCGAAGTCTTAAACTTCGGATCAAAGTGGACTTTCTGTAGCTCAGGATGCAGCGGAGATTCATTATCGAAGGAGGCGTTCTCCGGGGCTTCGGGATAATCGGGTTCATCATCTTCGGGCACTTCTGGGATAGCTGGGATGGCTTGAGAGCGAAGCCTGTTCGCAGCTTCTTGCCGCCATCTTGCTACTTCAGCTTGAAGGTTGGCCATTTGAGTGGCCATATCTCCAAGATTGTCTTCATCTCCTCCGGAAGGATCTTCCGGGTCTTGAGAACCAAGGGGATCAGTTCGAAGTGGGATTGAAGGTGGAAGAGGGACTCCGGGTGGTCGAAGTATAGAAGGAGTTGGCGGAGGAACTCTGTATGGTCGCGGGATGGACACTCCTTCCGGAGTTTGAGGAGGAGGGAATGTCGAAGGCCCTCCGACTTCAACCGTGTCGGATGGTGCCTCTCCGGAGATCCGAGAGGACCTCCGAACAGGGTTACGAGGTGCGCTCCGCTTAGGAGGCATGATGTAAGAAGTTGGTAGAGAACAAAGTTTTTTGGACTAGGTTCCCCACGAACGGCGCCAACTGTTGGCGTAAAAGATTACGCTAACAGGTTTCTGTAGATTAGAAACTAACAAATGAAGTGTTTGCGAAGTGAACTGTTCTAAGCCTCCGAAAGGATAATAACTTAGAATAGTTCGGATGTATGTATTGAATAACTTGTATTCCATCCTTCTTACAGGGTGAAATGGGGGGTATTTATAGGCCCAAATATTAAGGAAAAGACCTATTTACCCCTCTATTACAACCGACATAGTGGAAACTATTCGGTACCCTTGATATGGCTAAAATGGTAAAAGACTAATCTAATAATATAAAAGATAAATCTTCCATCTTAGCTGGCAATAAAGATCTCAAAAAGCCTTAGTTCGAAGATATACTTCGAGCCAATGCCTATCTTCGTACTTCGAGCTTGACTCAGGGTATCTTCGAAGATGGACGTCTGGAAACCTTCGAATCCATTATCTGCTTTTGTGCTGTTACGGCAATGACCCCGAAGATGGGATATTTTCCCCCAACAGCCATGTTATAAGCAAACTCTACATGTGGCAAACAATCCTCTCGACTCTTCAAGGTACTTTTCACCATTGTTCATAGCAACATTGATAATGTGTGATTCACCACTTTAGTTTGTCCATCGATTTGAGGGTGACAAGTTGTTGAGATCAAGAGCTTGGTGTTGGGGAATAGGGAAGCTACGCTAGCCGATAATTTCAAAAATTCACCCCAATGCCCAAGAACCATGTGCGTGAGGGATCATAGATCGGTACCTTCTAGCACAAGACACACTAGGTGCAACAGAAGAAGATGTCGAGGAAGAGCGTCCTCACCTCGCTCCGGCCATTCCCTGGTGATCCAGTCGACAAAGACGATAACAGTGTTCATGTGAAGAAGCCCAGGAGCACCGCTATTGAAGCAGCACCTCCACGGTATCCACACGTACATGGATGAGATCCTTCCAACACCGGCATCCTAGCACCGCACGTTAGAAATAAGAGATTATCAATCTCAACTTTTGAGGTCAAGAAAGGGAGAGAGGAGGAGTTCTTGGTGGCTAGGGTTTACATGTTATCTAAACTATGAATAACTTCATCTCCAAGACCTCCTCCTCCTCTCTTTATATAGAGGTGAGAGCCTTGGTCTCCAACAATTCGAGACCCAACAAATTGGCCTCAAACAATTCAAGACCCAACAGATCCAATCTGTTATGCCCACGTCGGAATTTCTGATCTGGGCTCCCCGACTCACATTCCACGTAGCATCATAACTTTCGATACCCTTATCGAAACTTCCGATCAGTGTAATTTTTAACGATGTGCATCGGAACATCCGGTTTCAACTCGCTGTCTCTAAATTAGAAATTATCGGAACTTCCGATACCATATCAGAACTTCCGATTTGAGCTCACTATTTCATAAAAAAATAAATTATCAGAACATCCAATACCATATGAGAAACCAAGTGGGGTTTGCACTTTGGTTTTATCTTAGTGATGAGTGATTGACTAGTTTGCCTAGTTCAGGGTTTGGGACTTGTGATTGCCTGATTGAGTTCACTAAAGGGATTAGTGTGTGTTCTGCATGGAGATTTGTGTTTTGCTTGTCTCATTGATGCTAGACGATCAAGGAAACCGAGTGAAGTAGAGGAAGATCTTGGGGTATACATGGAGATGAAGCAAGACATGGATGGATGGATGATCAAGACAACGTGTTGACCAAGTCAGTTAAAGGGAGGCTAGTGCAACTAACAAGGCGACTAGAGGGATCGAGAGCGGGAGAGACTTGCTAGCGATCGAGTTCGCAGATTGGTGACATGTGTCGAAGATCCGGAGGGCTTTGTCGGTTTTGGCTCAAAATGGTCGTATCAAGATTGAAGTGCCCTGAAGCGAAGCCGTAGTCACTATGAAAGCATGGAATCGGGACAAACTACCTTTAGATAGAATTTTTGTTTTTAGCCTTGTGGGCCTTCAAGTCTATAAAAAAACCTAGGGGTATTTGTGTCTTTTCCTATTTTTGAATTTCCTATAATAGGCCACCTTGTCCTACGGTTTGTACCAACTCATCCACTTTCAAATCAAGTTCACTTTACCAATTTCTAGAAATTCTCTACTATTCATTACTATTCTTCCAGATTTTCTCACCTCTGCCACGAAGAAGTTATGCTCTCCGGAAATGCTTTGTGAGCAGTAGAATTGGTTTCTTTAGTTTTTTTCTTCTCTTGAATACAAGATCCTCTTGGAACTCTGTTCTAGCCTATGGCATGCTGCGCCAAAGGATTTCGAGGGCGGCGCTGGGAGTGTGTTTGCGGCGCATGTGGCGCTGGGCTCGGCGCGAGGCGAAGCCTAAAGGCTCGAGCAGCGCTGGGCGGGAGGAAGTGAAGTCGTTTGGGCGCTCATTTTTCTTCCCGCGTGAAGGTTGCTACCACAGTGCAGAGCACCACTTCGCTACGCGTGTTGTTCCTCTGTGGCTGTTGCATCAACATAGCTTTGTTTTTAGGACCGGGTTCTCCATCGATTTCAAGCTCGCAGGCCGTACAACAGTCAATAGGAATTAACACTTCACAAAACAATTGCGTAGTACAATAATCTTATTTCTTGATCCTCGTGCAATTGATTTAAATTCAGATTGCAACATGCGTGTCTATTGATATATATATATATATATATATGATCCAAGTGCATGTCTTGTATTTGTTTAAATGTTGGTGAACTCTAGATGCTTAATATGAAATATTTGTGATCAATAGATGTTTTTCCTAGCACTTATGGCATGCATGTATAGTCTGTGAATTGTAATAATCTGCCTTGTGTTCTTTGTATGCGTGTATTTTCAATTAGGACATCGGTTTGTTTTTGAAACCTAGATTATTTGCAGTGCTTGTGATCTCTCAGATTGTCACATCATATTATATATGACAGGAGATTGATAGCACTTGCTTTCTCTATTATTTCACTGTGTTAACTCATTTGCTTATGTTTATACTTTTAGAGGTGCATTGGGTTTTTAGAAAAGGCCATCAATTGGAAATAATTTATTGAGGCACCTATTGACCCCCTCTAGTCGTCTATTTCGGTTCTACAATTGGTATCAGAGCAGGTTAGATCACTAGTTGACATTAACCGGTTTATGATCCGTAAGCAACATGGACAAACACAACAAGATTCCACTATTCAATAGGTGTCGAACCGAGAGTAGCGACTAGAGGGGGGTGAATGGGCGCCTCAAAAATTATTTAGAATTGATGGCCTTCACTCAAGGTTTCGGCGAGAAACTTCTCCCTCGAACACTCCAGCGAGTTCGAGCGCCGTGCGAGCACACAAAAAAGACACGCGCCACCTCCCGATTCCACCTTTGCATAGTTCGTTGCTACAGGATTCTACCACTGTATACAGCCTCATGGAGGAGAACGAAATAAGGTGGGGAAAGGAAGGAGGCTAGAGGAATAAGAAGGGTGATTCACAAAATTCCCAAAACTAATTTCAGAAAATGAACTCAGTTTTTTCATTGAATGCACTACAAGAAAACAAAAACTTTTTGTCGGCTAAAATAACTTCTGTCGGTTTTTTTAAAAACCGACGGAAGTTATGTAACTTCCGTCGCCCTTCCGTCGGCCTCAAGGAACCGACGGAAGTTAACTTATATTCCTTCGGTTCAACCCTCAACCGACGAAAGATGATTTTCCCCCAAAATCGCGCGTGCTCTATTTTTCCCCATCCCGGCCCACGCCTAGGTTTTCCAGCTCCCCACTCTCTCCCTCCGCCTGCCTCCCCGCCTCTCTCCCTCCGCCCGCCTCCCCTTCTCCGCCTCCCCGACTCTCTCCCTCTGCCCTCCTACCCTTCACCGCCTCCCTGCCTGCCCGCTTCCCGGTGGCCACCTCCGCGCCCTCTGCCCACCTCCCGCTGGCTGCCTCCGCGTCCTCTAGGTGGCCGCCTTCGCGCCTCCCGGTGGCTGCCTCCCCACTGCCGGCCATTGGGGTGTTGTTCGATATCTCTGACTCCAAGGTGCCGGTGATCCAGTCGCCCGTGCGGTCCGAGGAGCTGGTGAGGGAGCTCGTCCCCATCGATCTCGATAAGCTCCAGTTCATCGAGGAGTCTCTCACAATTCTACGTAGTGAGGTAATGCACATACATTTTTTTTGTTATGGAAGGCCCCTTTATGTTATGTTTTTTGTTGTATGAAATTGAATTTGGGGTTCGTGATGAATTGAACTAGGTAAATCAGTTATATGAGCCGACTACCGTCGCCTAACAGGTATTGTGAATTGGCTTTCATAAACACTATGCATGTGAATGAGCTGACATTTTGGGGTCCTTATTATTCTTGTACACCTAGTCACCCACATGGTTGAAAAATGTAGATTATGTGCTACAGAAGATATCGGGAACTGTGGTCTGTGGAACTTGTTAAGTTTATCATGAGTGTTAGCAAGTTGCCATTGCACATTTCCATACTATCCTCTTTCCTATCCTTTGATTTAAGTGTTTGTGATAATTGTTGTTTCAAATAGCCAAGATCCACTTTATTGCACATTTGCACAATTCAGTTAAGACCGTCCCATAGTCACTGTGTTGCAGACTTGCTTGTGGTCAGCATCTGTATTTTGGTATGATGATATCTATATTGGTTTGCTTGGTTTTATTTGTGTGTGCCTACTTGGATAATTTTCTCTCATCAAATAACTATTGGGGAACATCAACTTATAAGTACCATTTTGTGATATGTACTGTATTAAATTCAGTTTTCTACGATAGGGGGCTATTTATATCCAAGTTCACATGATGCGAAAAGACTAAATACCCCTTAGGGTTATACAAACGCGACGTAAAATATAAAAGTACGAACATGCGCTTAAACTTTTTATAGACGCGACGCACAGACTCTGAACCCTATTGGGCGAAAATACTTCATCCCCAAGATCTTCAAGGTTATAAGAAAAAGACAATTTACTAGACCGAAGTCTAAGACTTGACTCCAGCCTGGCATATGATCAAACTCGGAGCGCATAGTTGCCAGCGAGGATAGAAGACTTATCTTCTTTCTAATCAGATTAGTCTTTTACCATTTTAACCTTACTAGGGGTACTGAAATAGTTTCCACTATGTCGGTTGGAACTGAGGGGTAAAAAGGTCTTTTCCTTAAGATTTTTACCTATAAATACCCCCTTCTTCCCCTGTATTAGGCATCGAATTGCTTCGAGCTATTATCCTATTCGGAGGATTGAAATAGTTTGTGAGAAACCAAGGGTTGGTTTCAGTGTTTGTGATGAGTGATTGACAGGCTTTTTACCTCTGTTCGGAGGTTGTACCTCCGAAGGGTGTTCGGAGGTGGTTTCACCGAAGTGTGTTCGATGGTTTGGTTGCTGCAGCTGTTGCAGCGGAGTGTGCATGTCGGAGGGGTCCGACAGTACACGATGACTGGGTTCGTACCGAAGGCTTCGGTACTTTGGGCGGTACACCGGAGTGTGTGCCGGAGGTTGCTAACCCGGAGAGGTCTCCGGAGTACTGGAAACACTTGTCTGTTTGTCTGTGGTGTGCAGGGACTTCGGAGGCGACGGACGAACATAGCAGGTGAACCTAGGTCAAGCGGGAGGCTTGATGCCAGGGGAGCGGGGTCATCCATCACGGTGGCTGCGAAGGTGGTCCGCGTCGGTCCTCGGGTCGAGGCGTGCCAGGAGAAGGCAGAGAGTGCGGAGCGTGGCTCCGACTGAAGGTGCTCCGAGACAAAGTCCTCGGAGGCGAGGCACTTCGAAGGTACTCCGAATGGAGTGACTTCGGAGTTGGATGGATCAAGTCCTCTGCGGAGGGAAGGAGTTCGAAGTGTGCTCCAGAGGGAGACATTCGAAGGTGCCCGACGAAGGTCTCAGAAGTCGAGGCGCATCGAAGGCATGGTCCGGGTGAGGCTCGTCGAGGAGTGTGCTCGGGGAGAGACACTGCGACGAAGGGCTCATGGAATGCTTCATGCGGAGGCCTTGGACGAAGGAGGGACTTCGAAGGGTGGTATTCCGAAGGTGGGGCTTCGGAGTGAGGAAGGCTTCGGAGTGAGGCTAGCTCCGGAGCGAGGTTGTCTTGTGGTGCTTCGGCCTGCATGGCTTCGGTACACGGACTGACGGAGTTCGAGCTAGGAGGAAGCTACGAAGCCGTGGTGGTCCACTCCGGAGGTGTTGGTGTGAAGGCCCAAGGGCTTTGACGGCTTCGGCTCAAAACCGTCACTGTATCGGAGGCTATCTTCGGCGAAGCGAAAGCCACTAGGCTCAAGGCTTCTCGCCGAAGCTACCGCACCCTCGCGTGCGAAGGGAGGCTCTGGAAGGTCAAAGACTGCAAAGGCTGACACTGTCTGCTCTGCAAAAAGTTGACGCTGTCCCCTCTGCAAAGCTGACAGAGAAGCCTCCAGAATAAAGGTGGACTACCTTTTGTACCCCTTAGTTCTGTAGAGACAAATCCTTTGTAAACCCTAGGGGTAAAGTAGTCACTTCCTTTGGGTGAACTGTGGGCTATAAATATGGGAGCTCGCTAGGTAACATTTAACACTTTGAGCATTTTACTGTTGAGCTCCTGTAGCCACATACCTCGCTGTATTCATCCTGAGTTCAATCTTTTGTGTTCCTTGTTCAAGCGGCGAAGCCCTGCTTCTTTGTGCTTTTTGCTTGAGCTCGCGTTACATACCTCGCTAGTTGTAGTGCACCGAAGCCTGTCTAGGCGAAGGTTGTTTCTGTGCGAAGTGTGTTTTTCAGCGTGCGTTCGCTCTGTGTAACTTGAGGCCAGACCTCACTGATTACTAGCGAAGCCCCGATCGAAGCCCGTTTTGCTTCCTGTGTCGAAGCCCGTAGCGAAGTCCGTTTGTGTGCGTGTAGACCTTCGTGTACGAAGCCCAGCACCAGTTGCTGCTGCCAAGTACTCGGTCGAAGTCCCCAGTAGGGTGTCCACTCTTGCGAAGGGTGAAGTGCGAAGCCTGCTCGAAGCACCCTGTGTGCGGAGCCTGCACTGACTTAGCAGAGTAGATTTTCGAGGGTTGTAAGTGGAGCGAAGTCTTCTTGGCTTCGAACTTTTGCTCCTGCGAAGCCTGTGTTCGGAGCTGTCGAAGCACCTCCGAACCAGACCTTCGAAGGTTGTGTTCGAAGCCTGTTCCGCAGAAGACAGAACCAAACCGAAGGCTGTTTTTAGCCTGAATTTTAAAAAGCTCCCATTCACCCCCCTCTGGTCGCCGTTTCCGGTCCAACAATTGGTATCAGAGCAGGTTAAGATCACCAGTTGACCTTAACCGGTTTTGTGATCTGTTGGCGACATGGATAGAGGTAGTAAAATTCCTCTGTTCGATGGGACAGACTTTGCATACTGGAAGGTGCGCATGGAGGCTTACTTGTTAAGCCAAGGAAATGCAATTTGGGAGATTGTGGACTCACAATACTCCATCCCTGATACTCGCACCACTCAAATAGAAAAAGATCAGTATAATGCCAACTCGAAGGCAAGAAACATATTGTTCATTGGTTTGAGTCGGAGTGAGTTTGACAGGGTACAGCACCTTAGGACTGCTAGGGAGATTTGGACAACACTCACTATTTTTCATGAGGGCTCTACTCAGATTAAGGCCAGGCGCCAAAGCACCTACAATCAACAGTATTAGCTGTTTGTGCAGGCACCTGGTGAATCTATAGATGCCATGTTTTCTCGCTTTGATGCGATAGTGAGTAACTTGCGATCCAACGGGACGCTTGCTTACAGTGATCATGATAGGGCTATCAAGCTTCTCTATGCTCTTGACCGTAGCATATGGGAAGTAAAGATATCCAGCATTGAGGAGTCCGCAGGCTATGACACCTTGACCTGCGATGAACTCTTTAGAAAGCTGAAGTCCACAAAGATTGCCAAGGCATCTCTTGCAGTGCACAGAAGCTCTTTGCCATAGCCATTGGCATTGGTTTCTAGCACTAGCCGTGTCACCACTACAGAACCAAGCACCTCTGGTACTTGTGTTCTTGCAGATGGTTTTGCTTTGTCCTCCCTGGTCTCCGTCACAAAGGAGCAGGTGGACACTCTGGATGATGATGAGCTTGCTCTCATTGCCAGAAGGTTCACCCGTTTTCACCATGAGAGACGGGATCAAAGGAGAAGTGGTTTTAGTGGTTGCTATGAATGTGGCGACACCTCTCACATTAAGGCAAATTGCCCTAAGCTCAAGAAGAGAGATGAGAGTGAACGCCCCAAATACCACAAAAAGGAGAGGAAACCCTTTGTGAAGGGCAAGCGGGGCAAGATGGCTAAGAAAGTAGCCAAGGCCGCTTCCAGAGCCTTTGTTGCTGCTCTCAGCGACATCGACACATCCTCAACTGAGGAGTCAAGCTCTGAGGAGGAGGAGTCCCCACGGAAGGAGGACAAGAAGGACAAGAAGGGATGAGACTTCACCGGCCTTTGCTTCATGGCCGACAGCGATCACAGCGGCGATGAGCTTGACTCATCTGAGGTAACACTTTCATCTGACCAGCTACTAATTAAATTAGATGAGCTGAATGAAGTAGTTCTTGGTCACGATAGATTACTTGTGCAAGCCGCTAGAGAAAGAAAAGACCTTAGACTTAGGCTACAAACTATTTCTACTGAATATGCCATGCTTAAGTCTAAATTTGATGATGTTGAATGTGAGTCCTGTACTGTTGTCATGAGTGAGCTTGCTCAGTTGCGTTCTGTTCATGCTCAAACTCTTTCTGAGCTTGAGACTGCACAGAAGCAGCTTTTGGAGGTGGATTCTAGACCTCATGATATTATTGAATGCATGAACTATTCTTTATTACGCGAAAGCATTAATTTACGTGATAAGCATGTTCATGATTTGGAGGCTAGATTGGAGAGGGCCGGTAGTTCTAAGGATGTGCAACCTGTTTGTGACACTTGCATCACTCTTAATGACCAGCTAGGCACTGTTAGAGAGCGAGCTGAGAACCTCATGTCTGAAAATGAGTACCTTCTTTCTGTGGTTAATAAATGCACTAAGGGAAAGGGTAGGATGGATTTGCTCTTAGCCAAGACCAAGTTGTGTGCTGACAGAGCAGGGGTAGCTCTAGGTTTGGGTTTTGAGAGGATTTCTTCAGACAGTAAGACCAAAACTGTTTTTACCTCTCCCACTACCTTAGAGAAAGAAAGAGCTCTGTTAGACACCCCACCAGCCAAGAAACCTACCCGAGCTCAAAAGAAAACCACTCCTCCTGCCAAGAAAAATCCTCCCAAGAAAACCACTCAGAGAAAACCCAAGGAGCCTGTGAGAGTTGCTCCTGTGACCCATGAGAGTGCCCCCAGGAGAGTGTTTCATTGTTCCTATTGTCAGCGGGCGGGTCATTTGGTTGGGTTCTTTTTTCGTCGCATCAAGGATGAGCGACGCTCTCAGGCGATGAGTTACCAGGACATGCATTACCCATCTTTAGGTATGCATGAGTCTGAGTTGTACTATCGTCCTGCCTTTGAGGCTCCTCGTGCTTCTCGGAGAGGTTTTGCTCCTGGAGGTGTTCACCATGTTCCATATGGTGGTAGACCTCGGGCTAGCAGATTTGTACCTCGTCAGAGTAGGAGACCTCGACATGTTGTTCGTTCACAGCATGTAGGTAGACCTCGCACTTTGCATCATTTTGATTATCATGTGCGTAGACCGTCTACTTTTACTGTGCCTACTACTCGTGTCACTCAGTGCTGGATTCCTCGTCATTATTTCACTCACCCCAGCACTGAGCGATCGAGATATTCTTATCATGTGTAGGCGACAGATCGAGGCTTGGAGGGCACGTGGATCATGGACTCCGGTTGTTCGCGCCACATGACCGGAGATGCAGCTTGGTTCTCCAGCATCACCACAACCAAGCAAAGGGAACATATCACCTTCGGAAACAATCGAAGGAGTAGAGTGAAAGGTAAAGGTGTGGTAAGAATTAATTCGAATTTCACTCTCAAAGATGTTGCTTTGGTTGAAAACCTGGGATACAATTTGCGATTTCATCGAAGTGCGATTTCATCGCGATACTTCGCAAGTACTCAATTCTGATGGCGTTGTGGTGTGTGAGATCTTTAGAGTTGGGAGAGTTTTTGGAGCTGACTTTTCAGAGTCATCTGGTTCTTCTCATTGTCTTGTTGCACATTCGACTTCTGAGCTTTGGAAGTGGCATAGGAGACTAGGGCATATGAGCTTTGAGTTGCTCGCTCATTTGAGTGCCCTAGGTCTGATCCGAGGATTGCCCAAGCTCAAGTTTGAGAAGAATTTAGTTTGCGCTCCTTGTCGACATGGAAAAATGATTGCCGCTTCGCATTCGCCAGTCACCACTATGATGACTGAACAACTCGGAGAACTTCTCCACATGGACACTGTAGGTCCTTCGTGGGTTAGTTCATTAGGCGGCAAGTGGTATGTATTAGTTATTGTCGACGATTTCTCTCGCTACTCTTGGGTCTTCTTTCTTGCCAGCAAGGATGAAGTGTTTTCACACTTTCGGAGCTTGGCTTTGAGACTTTTCACTGAACTCCCAGGTGCATTGAAATTCATTCGAAGTGATAATGGCACCGAGTTCAAAAACAGTCTCTTTGTTGACTTTTGCATGGAGCATGGCATAGAACATCAATTCTCTGCTCCGCGGGTTCCTCAACAAAATGGTGTTGTTGAGAGGAAGAACCGCACTTTGGTTGAGATGGCTAGGACGATGCTTGATGAGCATAGGACTCCTAGAAAATTCTGGGCTGAGGCCATGAACACTGCTTGTTACATCTCAAACCGAATCTTCTTGCGCTCAATTTTAAATTTGACATCTTATGAGCTACGTTTTGGGAGACAGCCCAAGGTTACTCATCTTCGAGTTTTTGGCTGTCGCTGCTTTATCCTAAAACGTGGAAACTTGGATAAATTTGAGTCGCGATCTTCTGACGGGATCTTTTTGGGCTATACTACACATGGTCATTCTTATCGTGTTTATAACTTGGAAACTAACACTGTCATCGAGTCATGTGATGTGACTTTTGATGAATCAACCCCCTCTGTTAGTTCTGCTTTTGAACAGGCAAATGAACAAGACATGGAACATACCTTATTTGAAGAAGAAGATCCCGGAGAATTCGAGGACGAACCCCTACTACCCTCGACATCGACCCCCGAAGCTGACCCCGCTTCAACTACTTTGGCACGAGGTCCCGAAGCGACTACCTCAACATCGGTCATCTTGGACCACTCCAACGCACAAGTTGAGGGGGAGACTGCATCCCACCGCGAGGCTCCACATCATGTTCAAAGGATGCATCCTCCCGAGCAGATCATTGGTGAGCTTGATCAAAGGGTAACACGTTCTCATGCTCATTTCATTGATTCCGCTTTTGTTGCTTCTTTCGAGCCCTTAGATGTTAGTCATGCACTTTCTGATTCTAGTTGGATCAATGCCATGCATGAAGAACTTGAAAATTTTGAGAGAAACCAAGTCTGGACTTTAGTTGATCCTCCACCAAATGTTCATTTCATTGGAACAAAATGGATTTTCAAAAATAAACAAGGGGAGGATGGGGCTATAGTTAGAAACAAGGCTAGACTTGTAGCTCAGGGCTTTTCTCAACTAGAAGGGATTAATTTTACTGAAACTTTTGCACCTGTTGCTCGCCTTGAGGCCATTAGGATTTTGCTTGCCTTTGCGACATCCCGGGGATTCAAACTCTATCAAATGGATGTCAAAAGTGCTTTTCTTAATGGCTTCATAGGTGAAGATGTTTATGTAAAACAACCCCCTGGTTTTGAAAACCCCAAGTACCCACATAAAGTCCTTAATCTTCATAAGGCTCTTTATGGACTCAAGCAGGCCCCTCGGGCTTGGTATGATAGACTTAATTCTTTTCTGCTTGAGCGAGGGTATTTGATGGGCTCTGTTGATAAAAAATTGTTTACTCTCAAGCATGGCAAAGATTTCCTCCTGGTGCAGATTTATGTGGATGATATCATCTTTGGTGGCTCTTCTCATGCTTTGGTTGCCGAGTTTGCAGATACCATGAGCAGGGAATTTGAGATGTCGATGATGGGTGAACTCACCTTTTTCCTTGGTTTGCAAATCAAGCAAAGCAAACAAGGTACTTTCGTCCACCCGATGAAGTACACCAAGGACCTGCTCAAAAAGTTCGACATGTCCGATGCGAAGCCCCTCGCCACTCCAATGGCTACATCTGTAGCATTGGACCCTGATGAAGATGGAGAAGCCGTAGATCAGAAGGAGTTCCGGAGCAAGATTGGCTCCCTCCTCTACTTGACTGCCACGAGGCCGGACATACACTTCGCAGTATGTCTGTGCGCTCGTTTTCAGGCTTCACCACGAGCTTCGCACCGCCAAGCGGTTAAGCGCATCTTAAGGTATCTCAAACATACCCTTGAATTTGGCATATGGTATTCAGCATCTTCATCTTTATGTCTTCGAGGTTATTCCGATGCGGACTTTGCTGGGTGTAGAATTGATAGGAAGAGTACCTCTGGTACTTGTCATTTTCTGGGTACTTCTTTGGTTTGCTGGTCTTCCCGCAAACAGTCTAGTGTGGCACAATCAACGGCTGAGGCCGAATATGTTGCTGCAGCTAGCTGTTGCTCTTAGATTTTGTGGATGGTTTCCACTTTGTGGGATTTCGGGTTAGATTATAAGAGTGTTCCACTTTTCTGTGATAACACTAGCGCTATTTGTATTGCAAACAACCCGGTTCAGCATTCCAGAACCAAACACATTGATGTGCGATATCATTTTCTCAGAGATCACAATGAGAAGGGTGATATTGAACTTCAATATGTTGATACCCAACACCAGCTTGCCGACATTTTCACAAAACCCCTCGATGCTTCTCGATTTGCTTACTTGCGTGGGGAACTTGTCATTTGTCACCCTTACGGCATTTTGTGAGGGGGAGCAGTTTTAGATGGATGTGCATTTGCTAATTGTGTTGAAATTTGCATTTACATCTTTTGCACTTATATGCCTATCTATAATTCATGACATCATGACAGCTCAGCCCTCTTTAATTTATCTGAAACATTCATGTCCGTGATGTTTTCTTTTCAAAGTCAAATCGTGCTCACTACTTAGTCCTGAATCTAGCATGTTTAGGCAGGACTGCTTTAGCTATCTTTTATCTGCTTGATAGCAAGACACCTTTTCTTTGGATGCTAAAAATTGCAACTTGAAAAATTGTTCTACATCTTCATGGATATTCATAAAGTACCAAACAATTGGTTCACTTGGTTAAAATCAAAAATTCCATGATTTTCATGCCTTAAGTTAAAAGATCCAGGTGGGTTTGTTTGTCGCACTACCCTATTCTAGACTGCTTACCATTGCACATTGGTCTGAACTGGAATAGTGTAGTGTATGCCAAAATCATTACCTTAAGCTTCTTATGGTTTTCATGCCTAGGCTTGGCCTAATTGGACAGTATAAGGTGGACAAACAAATAACCCCTGGCACTAAGAAAAGAACAACAAAATTCATTGATTATCAAGATTGCTTTTCATGCTCCATTTGAACTGGACTTGTCTGTCTAGAGTAGAAATTGGCTAGCTTTGCGCAGTTCTTGCTTTTACTCGTCTAGTTTCCTTGACTAAGTGGTGATGCTTTTATTTCAAAAATGATCAAATCACATGCTTCATCATGTTTTTAGAGAATGTTAAATTGAGCTGAGCCCATGATCATTGGTGTTATTGTTGGCATATTTTTGCTTCATATGTCTTTGCAATTCTGCTCATTTCGAAGCTTTGCATCCTTTTCATGCTCCTTGATGCTTGCATTGCCAAAGGGGGAGAAATTCCTCAAAAGGGAGAGACTTGCTTCGTTCTCTGCCGCAAGGGGTATAATATCCAAAGGGGGAGAACATTTGACATAAAGGGGGAGAAGGTTCTTTATTGCCAAAAGGGAAAACATAACTCAAGGGGAGTTTTTATTGCCGAAGGGGCTTTTTACTCTTTTGAAAACAGGGGAGGAAAATTCTTTTATCAAGTGACATGATTTGGCTCTTTTCTGAGTTTTTAATGGTCACTTGTGTGCTGAAAATTTTTAAATTTTCTTGAACTTGGATTTGGTTGTCAATGCACTCATCAAGGGGGAGATTGAGAAACCAAGGGTTGGTTTCAATGTTTGTGATGAGTGATTGACAGGCTTTTTACCTCTGTTCGGAGGTTGTACCTCCGAAGGGTGTTCGGAGGTGGTTTCACCGAAGTGTGTTCGGTGGTTTGGTTGCTGCAGCTGTTGCAGCGGAGTGTGCATGTCGGAGGGGTCCGACAGTACACGATGACTGGGTTCGTACCGAAGGCTTCGGTACTTTGGGTGGTACACCGGAGTGTGTGCCGGAGGTTGCTAACCCGGAGAGTTCTCCGGAGTACTGGAAACACTTGTCTGTTTGTCTGTGGTGCGCAGGGACTTCGGAGGCGATGGACGAACGTAGCAGGTGAACCTGGGTCAAGCGGGAGGCTTGATGCTAGGGGAGTGGGGAGCTCCATCACGGTGGCTGCGAAGGTGGTCCGGGTCGGTCCTCAGGTCGAGGCGTGCCAGGAGAAGGCAGAGAGTGCGGAGCATGGCTCCGACTGAAGGTGCTCCGAGACAAAGTCCTCGGAGGCGAGGCACTTCGAAGGTACTCCGAATGGAGTGACTTCGGAGTTGGATGGATCAAGTCCTCTGCGGAGGCAAGGAGTTCGAAGTGTGCTCCGGAGGGAGACATTCGAAGGTGCCCGACGAAGGTCTCAGAAGTCGTGGCGCATCGAAGGCATGGTCCAGGTGAGGCTCGTCGAGGAGTGTGCTCGGGGAGAGACACTGCGACGAAGGGCTCATGGAATGCTTCATGCGGAGGCCTTGGACGAAGGAGGGACTCCGAAGGGTGGTATTCCGAAGGTGGGGCTTCGGAGTGAGGAAGGCTTCGGAGCGAGGCTAGCTCCGGAGCGAGGTTGTCTTGTGGTGCTTCGGCCTGCATGGCTTCGGTACACGGACTGACGGAGTTCGAGCTGGGAGGAAGCTGCGAAGCCGTGGTGGTCCACTCCAGAGGTGTTGGTGCGAAGGCCCAAGGGCTTTGACGGCTTCGGCTCAAAACCGTCACTGTATCGGAGGCTATCTTCGGCGAAGCGAAGGCCACCAGGCTCAAGGCTTCTCGCCGAAGCTACCGCACCCTCGCGTGCGAAGGGAGGCTCCGGAAGGTCAAAGACTGCAAAGGCTGATACTGTCTGCTCTGCAAAAAGCTGACGCTGTCCCCTCTGCAAAGCTGACAGAGAAGCCTCCAGAATAAAGGTGGACTACCTTTTGTACCCCTTAGTTCTGTAGAGACAAATCCTTTGTAAACCCTAGGGGTAAAGTAGTCACTTCCTTTGGGTGAACTGTGGGCTATAAATATGGGAGATCGCTAGGTAACATTTAACACTTTGAGCATTTTACTGTTGAGCTCCTGTAGCCACATACCTCGCTGTATTCATCCTGAGTTCAATCTTTTGTGTTCCTTGTTCAAGCGGCGAAGCCCTGCTTCTTTGTGCTTTTTGCTTGAGATCGCGTTACATACCTCGCTAGTTGTAGTGCACCGAAGCCTGTCTAGGCGAAGGTTGTTTCTGTGCGAAGTGTGTTTTTCAGCGTGTGTTCGCTCTGTGTAACTTGAGGCCAGACCTCACTGATTACTAGCGAAGCCCCAATCGAAGCCCATTTTGCTTCCTGTGTCGAAGCCCGTAGCGAAGTCCGTTTGTGTGCGTGTAGACCTTCGTGTACGAAGCCCAGCACCAGTTGCTGCTGCCAAGTACTCGGTCGAAGTCCCCAGTAGGGTGTCCACTCTTGCGAAGGGTGAAGTGCGAAGCCTGCTCGAAGCACCCTATGTGCGGAGCCTGCACTGACTTAGCAGAGTAGATTTTCGAGGGTTGTAAGTGGAGCGAAGTCTTCTTGGCTTCGAACTTTTGCTCCTGCGAAGCCTGTGTTCGGAGCTGTCGAAGCACCTCCGAACCAGACCTTCGAAGGTTGTGTTCGAAGCCTGTTCCGCAGAAGACAGAACCAAACCGAAGGCTGTTTTTAGCCTGAATTTTTAAAAAGCTCCCATTCACCCCCCCCTCTGGTCGCCGTTTCCGGTCCAACAGTTTGCTACACAAACTCTTCGTTTGTTAGTTCTTAATATTCAAGAACCTGTTAGCGTAATCTTTTACGCCAACAGTTGGCGCCGTCCGTGGGGAACCTAGTGCAAAAACTTTGTTCTCTACCAAGTTTTTAGAGCCATGCCTCCTAAATGGAGTTCAGGTGGTAGTCCCCTTTGGAGGTCCCCTCGGACCTCCGGAGCAATATCTTCGAATACGGTTGAGGTCGGAGGAACTTCTGTAGTCCCCCCACCTCAGACCCCTGAAGGGAATATTCTTCCTCGAACATACGAAGACCCTCTAGGGTCTCCATCTATGCTTCGAATAGACGGAGCTCCTCCTCCAGCTCCGACTATACTTCGAACTGACCTATTCAGTTCTCAAGACCAGGAAGCTCCCTTCGGAAGAAATGAAGATAGCCTTGGCGACATGGCGACCCAGATGGCCAGTATCCAAGCCGAAGTGACAAGGTGGAGGCAAGAAGCGGCAGATAGGCATCATCCTCAAGTTATCCCTGTCATTCCGGAGTTGCCTTAAGACGATAATCCTCTTTTTTATCCTAAAGCCCTCGAGAATGCTTCCTTCCATAGCGAGTCTCCGCTGCACCCCGATTTACAAAAGGTGCGCTTCGACCCCAAGTTCAAAACTTCAAAGCTCTGTAAGTACTCCGGGGAAGAAGATCTAGGGGAGTTCCCTTGTTCCCATGGCCAAGTGCTTCCCCCTTGTGGACGAAGAAGTTGCTTTGCGTTGGTTCTTGTCTTTGAAGCATGGATCAATTAAAACTTGGTAGCAGCTATGAAAACAATTTATAATTAACTTCCAGGGTATTTTTGTGCCCCCTATGTCTAGAGAACCTTTGAGACAGTTCTTTAAGTGCTTCGCTCATATGAAGTGGTAGATAAGAGGTGTCCGCATCATCTATCGTCGATGCAGCCCGAGAAGGAGTCACTCATGTAGGCCTCCTTGACAAGCTCCACTGGAAGCAGATATCCTCTGTAGCACAGCTGATGGCTTATTTCGAAGAATATGCTAGGTCAGAAGAAGGATGGCTCCAAAGAACAACTTTGTCTTCACCAGTTATCCAAGAAGTCAAGCTCGAGGTGAAGACTTCAACACCTTCGCAAGGACCCAACTTTGACATCCAGCATGACACGCGTCGAGGGGAAAACCATCCTCGCTCTGAAGTCTTAAAGATTGCTCCTTCTCCACAAAAATTTTCCCCCGGAAATCCACAGGCTTTAGGAAAAAAGGTCAGCGGCTAGAGGCTGCTAGGGAAGCCAGCTGGCAAGGGCCAAGCCTACTTCTGCTGTGTTCACGGCGAAAACTGAAGCCATGCTACCGATGCATGCAAGTCTATACTAGCTTTAAGAGGCCAGTACCTCGAAATGTGCTCTGGTCGAGGCACTACTGACCGAGTCCCCCCCCCGAGGCATGTTCGGAGCCTGTGCAGGCTGTTGTACGTGTACACAACTTCGACCCCCCAAGACAACTTTTGGTGGCCAGTGTTATGCCACCTCCGATGCAAGAAGATGGCCAAGACCAGGGCAAAATAGTGGTCCTTCCTATCTCCGGAGGAGGAACTCTTGGCAGCATGTCAAAGAGGCAATGGAGAGAGTATGTTCGGGAAGTAGGTCATATTGGAACCTCTTTGTCAGCAGCTGCAATGCCCGAGTAGTCCCATGTGCCTATATCTTTCTCTGCAGCTGATGCAGCAGGTATAAAATTCCCCCATGCGGATCCCCTTGTCATCACTGCCGATATTGCAAGAACAGAAGTTTGGAGAGTGCTGGTAGATGGCACAAGTTCGGCAGATATTATCTTTGTTCAAGCCTTCGATCAGCTCTACATCTCTCGGAAGTATCTCCTCCCCATAGCTCGTCCACTTCAAGGCTTCGCAGGACCTCCTCTTGATGCCCTCGGCCAAATAGGTCTTGAGGCTGCCTTCGGAGAGGGGCTCTTGGCAAGGACATAGGAAGTAATTTTCGATATTATGGATGCCCCTTACGCTTATAATGTCATCTTCGGAAGGGGTATGTTAAATCAGTTCGGAGTTGTGGCCCACCATAATTATTTATGCATGAAGATGCCTACGCAAGCAGGAGTACTTACTATTTTCGGTGATCAAGCCATTGCGCAAAGAACAGAATACGGTCATGGCCCCCCTCTCGATCCAAGACAAGTGAATAATGTGTAAGGCAATTCGGATGATATCCCTATTTCAAGTGAATCTTCGAAGAAATCCTTCCCAAGGCCAAGTCCTGAGGGAGAAATCGTAACGAAGATTATTGTAAAGGACGACAAAGACTATCCCTTTCAGTTCGGCAAAGATTTGCCTTCGGAAATCGCTACTTCATTGGAAGAAGTAGTTGGAGAGAATTTGGATGTCTTTGCTTGGTCCGATGAAGACATTCCGAGAGTTAGCCGAGATAACATTGAGCATAGTTTGCTTGTAAACCTAAGGGTTCGGCTTGTTCAACAAGGGGTTTCGAAAGTTATCAACAGAAAGGGCAAGCCTTGATAAGGCAGAAGTGGAGAAATCGTTCAAGGCAGGGATTATCCGAGAAGTAGCTCATACGACGTGGCTAGCCAACCCAGTCTTCGTCAAAAAGAAACCCTTCGGAAAGTGGCGCATGTGTATTGATTTTACATCTTTGAATAAAGCATGCCCACGTGACCCTACCCCATGCCCCGAATAGATCAATTAGTTGACTCCACTGCTGGTTCAGAGTTATTGAGCTTCCTCAACACGTACTCCGGTTATCATCAAATCTAGTTAAAGCGTGAAGATGAAATCAAAACAAGCTTTGTAACTCCTTCGGGAGTCTTCTGCTATGTAAGAATGCCCTTTGGCCTGAGAAATGCCGGGGCAACCTTTTCGAAATTAATTGCTAAGGCTCTAGGTCACCAAATAGGCCGCAATGTAGAAGCCTATATGGATGATATTGTAATAAATAGTGCTTTAAAGCACCAGCATAGAATAGACTTAGCGGAAACATTTGAGATCCTCCGAGCATGTGGAGTCCGCCTCAACCCCAAAAAATGTATCTTCGGGACTCAAGCTGGAATGTTGTTAGGGTATCTATTTTCGAGTAGAGGAATCGAAGCTAGCCCAACTCAAATAACTGCATTGCAAAGAATGGCTCCGCCAAAGAATTTGAAACAAGTACAAAAGCTTACTAGACGCCTTGCAGCGCTCAGCAGATTTTTAGCAAGGTCCGCAGAATGAAGCCTGCCCATTTTCAAAGCAGTGAAAGGGTCCGAAGATTTCGCATGGACACCGGAGTGCCAAAAGAGTTTTGATGATATTAAAAATTATCTCAGCAATCTCGCAACACTCACCGTGCCCACGGAAGATTACACCCTTCTTCTTTACCTTGCAGCTACCGGCTCCGCTATCAGCGCAGTCCTTGTTAAAGAAGTTGATTTCAATGGGAAGTTGGTGCAGAATCCAGTATATTTGTATCCGAAGCTTTATCTGGAGCAAAAACAAGATATTCTGAGCTCGAGAAGTTCACTTATGCTCTGATAATGGCTTCATGGAAATTGCGACATTATTTTTTAGCGCATAATGTAATTGTACCAACTTCTTATCCTTTGGGAGATATGCTCTGAAGTAAAGATTCCACGGGGAGAATTGGAAAATGGGCCATCGAGCTAGCACCCTTCGGCATCTCCTTTGTTGCAAGGACAGCAATCAAGTCACAAGTGGTGGCAGACTTTGTAGGAGAGTGGACTCCGTCTGCAGTATGGGCTCTAGAAGAATCAAGAGAAGGAATTTGGACTATATACTCCGATGGAGCTTTTCAAGCATCCGGAGCAGGCATTGGAGCAGTGATAATTTCTCCTTCCGGGCAAAGAGCGATGTACTTGGCAAGGCTCAACTTTAAGTCCACCATTAATATAGCGGAGTACGAGGGAATTTTGTTAGGACTCAGAGAGGCGCGTGCTCTTGGTGCTACAAGAGTTGTTATAAAAATAGATTCTCAGATTGTAGCAGGGCACGTTGATAAAAGATTTCAAGTCTGGCATCTGCAGCTTGCAAAATATCTGGAAGAGATCTGTAAGATTGAAGTATCTGCTAATCCGCGTAAAAGATTGATACCTTCGCCCCTACTGCAACACATAGCAGAAATTCGGTCCTCAGGCCGAATTGGTACTTTGAATCTACTCTTTGCAGGTTTCCACGTTCAGAGCTACTTCGCCGGAGGTGCCCGAAGCTGAGGGATTTGTTTCCGAGGGTGCAAGAACACCCCTCTGTGAGAGTACTACTTCGACCGCCCGTGCCACACCGTCACACTGTTGTAGGTTTGACCAAGTCCCACACGCCAACACGCTCTGCAACAGGCTTTGTCACGACAGGCTTCGCCACGCTTGTACCCCGCGTCAGATGAAGTTACTCCTGAGCATTGCATCCAAGTCATTATTCTGTATCTTACTTTATCGGAGACTTCGCGCTGAGCCCCACTGTTCGGAGGTGATTGTCTCGTCCAGATTGGTTCGGAGTTCATCTTTGGCCATATCAGTCCGAACGCCGAAGGTACCTTTCGGTGGGACACTTTGGACTAGACACCGAAGGTACCCCTCGGCGACACTCTTCACACTATACTTTGAATCAGTAAGGCTCCGCTCGACTTGCTGATTTGTTCTGTCTAATACATTTGTTTCAGCTAATTGGATTATTTCTGTGTGATCTGATTACCTGGCGACTCCACCCCCTTACCATGGTTAAGGGTAGTCAGAACGTGACGTCGGTGTTCTATTACGCTTAGGCTTGTCCCTAAGTATCCGCACACTTTTGGATCGTCGAACTGACCCAAGTGTGGGGGCACGTTTTCGTGTCAACGCCTCCATCTTTATTTATTTTAGAAAGGTACTTTACAATTGATTACAAGGAGCCCCTAAGCATGCCATATGATCCTTAAATTAGCTTTAATTCTTCCCCTTCTAAATTAGCTAATTTAAAAGATCCAGGGCGCCCTGAGCGTAGGATAATATATGATCCTTCCCATTTGTTTCCTAGCTTCCCTGGAGCAATTACACTTCGCAGCACCAAATGACCTGGTCTAAGTTCATTCACTTTTATCTTTGGGTCGTACCATGCCTTTGTTTGGTCTTGGTACTTCATCAGATTGGTGATAGCTCGAAGGCTTGTTTCTTCTGACAAGTCTAGTGAAGTGTTCCTATCATCATTATCCTCTGGCTCCATTACACGAAGGGATACACCTTTTAGCTCTGTGGGAGTCATGGCCTCATGTCCGAATAGCAGTCTGAATAGGGTGAATCCTGTGGGCCTAGCTTGAGTGGTTCGAATGGACCATAAAATCA
This sequence comes from Zizania palustris, assembly GCA_019279435.1. Lineage (NCBI taxonomy): Eukaryota > Viridiplantae > Streptophyta > Magnoliopsida > Poales > Poaceae > Zizania > Zizania palustris. The sequence continues at coordinate 101,185,092 of JAAALK010000283.1, read as the reverse complement.
TAGGAAGCTCTTCAGTCCACAGCCCCTTTGCCAACCCAACAATCTTTCGATTCAAACCAGATAGAATATTTCCATTTGCCCACTTGATGACTCTGTTGGATTGGGGGTGGTGAACTGGTGCAAAACATAACTTGATGCCCAAACCTTCGCAAAATTCTTTAAAAGGTTATGCTTCGAATTGGGTTCCATTGTCGACTGTTAACTCCCTAGGCACTCCAAACCTGCAAATAATATTCTGCCAAAAGAATTTATGTACATTTTTTGAAGAGATAGTCGTTAAGTGTTCAACTTCGACCCATTTAGAAAACTATTCGATTGCTACCACCGCAAAATTCAAGCTACCTTTTGCCATTGGAAAAGGGCCGATGAGATCCATTCCAAATCATGCCATTGGCAATACCGGAGCAATAACTTGAAGAGGTATTGTTGTAGCAATTGTGTTAGCTACAGCACAGGTTTTGTATGTGTGTATGGTGTGTAAAATGAACCTCGAAGGGTTCTCTTTGAAGGATAAAAGATTTATACTGGTTCGGACCTCCCCTAAGGGATAATAGCCATACATCCAGTTTGTGGTTGATTTGGCATAATATGCCTTAGTGGAGTCTACTGAATCTCGGGGCTCTCATGGCCCTGGGAGCGGCTAACTAGTTACAAGGGCTTGGCCCTGCTTTTATAGGCACACAGGCCAAAGGAAAAGACCAAAATGCCCTCTATAAGGCATAGGCTCATAGGGGCAAAAAGGGAAAAGGATCTAGCTACTGTACAAAGTGCTTTACAGCTTTACAGACATGTCAGATAAACGTCACTTCTTGACCAGCTAAACGACATACTAGGGGCAGAGGGGCCCCGGTATGACTTTTACACTGTAGCGAGGTACAAATATCTTCTGGGTTCGGAGTAGGGGCCGAAGCTCTTCAGGCGGAGGCTGCAAGGAAGGCCTTGAAGTACACTCTGAAGTGGGCTTCGAAGTATACTCCGAACTGGGTTCTTGGAGACTTAGCTTTGAATTGGCTGGAAAGGGTCTGGAGACTGACTCTGAGGAGCTCCAAAAGGAGCTCGACGGTTAATTCCGAATAGAGCTCGAAGGTTAACTCCGATGTTAGCCCGGAGGATAACTCCAAAACTAGCCTAAGATTTAGCTTCTGCAAAATTCAAAGGGATCTTGGGGGCTTCGCTCTGGAGGGCTCCGAAGGGGTTCGGAGCCCTCGCTCCAGAGGGCTCCGAAGAGGACCTTGAAACTTAGGAATATCTTCTCCAAATAGCAACATGCTTCGATAGTGTTGGGCTCCAGGTCGAAGGCTATCGGAGGCTAACGTCATTTGGCCCCTGTTCAAGTGAAAACTTATTCCCCCAACAGGTATCGGTGGACGATGGCCCCGCCTAACCATCCACTGACATCCTTGGCAGGTTCGAACCAATGCTTCTGCATCTCTTACAATTGTTGGCCAATAAAGCCCATAGCTAAGTGTTTTCCCCGCTAGAGCACGAGGGGCTAAATGGTTGCCGCACAGGCCTCCGTGAATCTCCCAAAGTATATCTTGTCCTTTGGGTTGTGAGATGCATCGGAGTAGAGGAGAAGAGACTCTGACTTTATAAAGTATTCCACTAACAAGCTTATAATTTCAGACCCTTGATTGGAGCCTTTGAAAATCTGTACCTTCTAGCGAAGTTGTATTGTTTTGCAAAATGTCCAAAGTTGAAGTCCACCAATCAGTGACTAGAATGCAAAGGACTTCTATGGAGTGTAGTTGATGCACCGAAGGTTTAACAAGTTCTTCATAAAAGGCACCTTCTAGGACGTCTAGTGCTCTGGCTACAGCCTTCGCTAAGACATCTGAAAGCTGATTATCCACTCGAGGGAGGCTTCGAATAGAGATTCCTTTAAACAATGCCTTCGTCTTGTGGATTTCTTCTTATATATTTTGCAAGATGTGGATTCCTAGCTTGGAAGCTCTTGTTAACATGTCCTGCAATAACTTGGGAATCTATTTTTATTATAATTCTAGTTGCTCCAAGTGCTCTTGCTTTTCGGTGACCTAGCAGGATTCCTTCGTATTCTGCAATATTGTTAGTGGACTTAAAGTTGAGCCTTGCAGAATACATAGCTTTTTGCCCTGATGGTGATATTATTATGGCTCCAGCACCAGCACCAAATGCTTGATAAGCTCCGTCATAAAATATTGTCCATAGCCCTTCGGAGGTTTCTTTCGGAGCCCAAATTGCGGACGGAGTCCATTCGGCCACAAAGTCAGCAATAACTTGGGATTTAATAGCTGTTCTTGTAGTGAAGGAAATACCAAAGGGGGCTAGATCGACAGCCCACTTTCCAATCCTACGCGTGGAGTCTTTGCTCCGAAGCATATCACCAAGGGGATACGAGGTAGGGACAATTAAATAATGTGCTAAGAAGTAATGCCTTAACTATCGTGATGTCATTACCAAAGCATAAACAAATTTCTTTAGCTCGGAGTATCTGGTTTTCGCGCTAGACAAAGCTTCTGAAATGAAGTATACTGGGTTCTGCACCAATTTTCCCTTGAGTTCTATTTCCCTGCCCAGCACTGCACTTACTGCGGAGACCGTTGCTGCAAGATAAAGAAGGAGAGTTTCTTCTAGGAGGGGCACAATAAGTGTTGATAAATTTCTGAGATAATCTTTAATATCATCAAAGCTTTTCTAGCACTCCGGCGTCCATTTGAAACTATCAGACCCCTTTAGGGCTTTGAATATTGGGAGGCTTTGCTTTGTTGATCTGGCTAGGAATCTCCTGAGGGTTGCGATGTGTCCCGTCAGCTTCTATACTTGCTTCAAATTTTCTGGTGAGCCATTCTTTGCAGTGCACTTATCTGCATCAGGCTAGCTTCGATTCCTCTGCACGAAACTAAGTACACTAGCAATTTTCCTGCTTGCGCCCCGAATATACATTTTTCAGGGTTGAGGCGGACTCCACATGCTCAAAGGCTCTCAAACGTTTTTGCTAGGTCTAGACTATGCTGATGCTTTACAACACTTTTTATTACAATGTCATCCATATAGGTTTCGAAATTTCGGCCTATTTGGTGACCTAGAGACTTAGCAATAAGACGTAAAAAAGTAGACCCGACATTCCGCAGGCAAAAAGGCATTCAGACATAACAAAATACTCCACAAGGTGTTATGAAACTTTTCTTGGCTTCGTCTTCGCGTTTTAACCAAATTTGATGATAACCGGAGTATGCATCTAGGAAGCTTAAAAGTTCAGAGCCAGCCATAGAATCCACATGTTGATTGATACGGGGCATAGGGTAGGGGTCTCGGGGGCATGCTTTATTTAAAGAAGTGAAATCAATGCACATATGCCACTTGCCGGAGCCTTTCTTCTTGACGAAGACGGGGTTAGCCAACCACTCCGTGTGGGCCACTTCCCTGATGATTCCAGCTCTCAACATTTTTTCTACCTCCGCTTTGGCGAGGTCTTCTCTTTCAGTTGACAATTTATGGAGCACCTGGCAAATTGGTCGAGCCTTAGGGTTGACGAGTAGACTATGCTCAATAATGCTCCGGTCTACTCTGGGGATATCTTCGTCGGACCAAGTGAAGATATCTAAATTCTCTCGAACTACTTCTTCGAGTGAAGTAGATATTTCTGAAGGTAGCCCCTTGCCAAATTGAATTGGTTATTCTTTGCCTTCTTTGAGAATCATCTTTGTGATTACATCACCTTCTAGGCTTGGCTTGAGGGAAGGGCTCTTCGAAAGGTCTGAGGACCTCGAATCTTCCTCTGAGTGCTCCAGCACATTGTTCACTTGCCGAGGATCAAGAGGTGGGCCGTGGCCATACTCTGCTCTCCGAGCTACAGCTTGGTCTCCTAAAATTATAAGAACTCCACCTTACGTGGGCATCTTGAGACATAGATAATTCTAATGTGCCACCGCTCCGAATTGGTTCAGCATTCCCCTCCCGAAAATTGCGTTGTAGGCGTACGGGGCGTCGACGACATTGAAGATGACTTCCTCTACTCTAGCCAGGGGCCCCTCTCCGAAGGCAACTTCAAGGCCTATCTAGCCGATGGCATCGAGAGGAGGACCTACGAAGACTTGGAGTGGGCGGGCTGCTGGAAGCAAGTGCCTTCGGGGAATACACATTTGTTTGCATGCTTGGATGAAGAGTATATGAGCGGAGCTTCCACCATCCACTAATATCCTTGGGACTTCAACTCTTGCTATGTAAGCTGAAACGACAAGGGGGTCAGCATGGGGGAATTTCACCGCGACAACATCATTGGCAGAAAATTAAATAGGTACATGGGACCACTCGGGCATTTCTGCAGCCGAGTTGGAAGTCCCTATATGCCCTACTTCGCAAACATAATCCCTTCGTTGACGCTTCGACATATTACCAAGGGTCTCCTCTCTAGAGATGGGTAGGACCACCTGCTTGCCACGATCTTGAGGGTTCTCTTGCTTTGGTGGTGGCATAATCTTAGTCACCGGAAGCTGCATTGGTGCTTCAGAGTTGCCAGCCCACCCCATAGCTTGTACAGGCTCCGATCATGCTGCTGGAGTAGTTCGATCTACAGTGCCTCGCCCTGAACTTCTCCCTAGGTACTCGCCTCGAAGAGTCAGTATAGATGTACAGTCTTTTGTAGCATGGCTTCTGTTTTCACCATGTAAGCAAGAAAAGAGAGTCTGGCATCGGCCAGCCGGTTTTTCTTGTGGCTTCGAGGTACTAGCCTTATTATCTTGAGCCTATTGATAGTTGAAAGGCATCTTTGCAGCGGAGGGAGCAATATTCAATACCTCGGAGCGGAAGTGTTTCTTTCCCCTTCTGTGATCATTAGGGAGATTATCGAAGGGGGCTTGCGGAGGATTAAGGACATATGACTCTGGCTTCACTTCTCAAAGGAGGGCTTGCGCAGGCAGCACAATTCTTTGGAGGCATCCTTCTTCTGCCTTGGCATACTATTCAAAGTATGCCATTAGCTGCGTTACGGAAGACACCAGCTTCCGTTAAAGTTTGCTAAGGAGGTCTGGAGTTAAAACACCTTCGCACGCCGCATCCACCACTGAAGATGTAGACAAGCCTTTTATTTGGGACTTGGTGTGGGCGAAGCATTTGAAGTATTCCGGAAGCGTTTCTCCTGCTTGCTGCTTCACTTAGAAAAGGCTTCCAGTAGACATCAGGGCTATGAACATCCCCTGGAAATTACTCACAAATTTCCTTTTCAATTGTTCCCACGACTTGATTGATCCTGGCTTTAGAGACCAGAACCAACGAAGGACCACACCTTCCAATGCAAGGGGGAAACATTTTGCCATTGTATTCTGGACCCCTCCGCTAGCTTCTATTGGAAGGGCATAAGAACAAGAAAAATCTCCAGGGTCAGACCCTCTGGTGTATTTGTGTAGCTTCGAGGCTCTAAACTTAGGATCAAAGCGCACCTTCTGCAAGTACGGATGCAAAGAGGATTCATTGTCGAAGGAAGCATTCTCGGCATCTTCTTGGACTTGAGGAGCTTCGGGATAATCATCAGGGTCGACATCTTGATGAACTTCTGAAGCAGGAGGGATGGCTTGAGGGCAAATCATGTCCACAACCTCCTGCCTCCATCTTGCTACTTCCTCCTGAAGCTACGCCACCCGGGCAGCTGCATAATCAGTTCGAAGCACTGACGGAGCTGCCCAAGGAACTCTGGCTGCTCGAGGTCTAATGACCACTTCGGGGGAGGATCAGTTGCTAGACTCCGCTTGGGAGGCATGACTTATGAAGCAAGGGTCCGAAGACCAGAGGCATCGAACGATTAAGGAAGGTGAGGACAGGCCTTTGAACTATACTTCAAAGTCGCTTGTCGAAGGGTGCGCGGAATCTCGAGACTCCGAAACTCCCTCCACAAGCATTCTTAGAAATACAGGTAGTGGCAAAGAACTAGCTTTTAGAATTAGGTTCCCCATGGATGGCGCCAACTGTTGGCGCAACGGATTATGCTAACAGGTTCTCTAAGATTAAGAACTAACAAACGAAGTGTTTGTGAAAGCGGACTATCTCAAGACTCCGAAATGGATAATAGCTCGAAGTAGTTCGAAGTTGTGTATTGAATACCTGAATATTCGATGGCTGTTGTAGGATGAGAAGGGGGTATTTATAGGTAAAAACTCTATGTAAAAGACCTTTTTACCCCTCAATTACAACCGACATAGTGGAAACTATTTCAGTAGCTCGAATAGGGCTAATGTGGTAAAGTATGTTCGAAGGAGGTAGACATAGTAGACATCCCATCCTTCTGGCTGTTTTCCACTGTGGAGGGGAAGCCTTCCGAGGGTATCTTCAGACAAGAGTCTGGACGGACCCTCCGACTTTAACCCTTCTAGTTTGTAGACAAGCCTGGGACTTGGAGATTATGATTTGTCTTTGTCTTGTAATCTTGAAGATCCTCGGGATGAAGAATTTCCCCCCGATGCAGTAGGTATGAAGGTTTACCAATGTTTTGAAGCTCTCCCTCCAAAGCTCTTTGAAAGACAATAGGACAGTCAGCCTGAGAGGAGGTATCCGCAGGGCGATGAACTCTTCAGCCAAGTCCCACATGCTCATACGCTTGGCCACCGAAGACAATAAGCCAAGCTGTGTTTAAAGCAAGCTTGGGTATGGAGTCACCTCTGCTTCCCTCCGGTACCATATTTCTTGCAGGGGACAGGCAAGCTTGGAGTCTTCTCCTACCTCGACATAAAACCACCGAAGTATCCAGTCCGAGTACCATCGCTTATTGATCGCCTTCACCGGAAAATTCTTAGCATGTTCTTTTCGGAGTTGGAAGTTAACAATCCCAAAGGCCACTAACCACTTGTAGTCTCAGGGCCCATCATGCAGCTTCAGTTGCCACGAAGCTTCATGAGTAGCCGCGAAGACTTTGGACCTCCCTTCACATCATTTAGCTTGGAGGGCCCATTCAAAGACATCTAACCTTGCGATGGCATTTGGAGACAACTGTGGTAAGGTGATGTGGAACATATCTAACACTTCGGCCAAAAAGTCTATCGCAGGAAGGCCTAGCCCCGCTTCAAAGAAAGCTTCAAAGACGATGACTTCTCCACTCCTTGGCGTCGGGGTCACTTCTTCTCCAGGAACCCGAGTCCTCATTCCCAGACCCAGCTTCCCATTCACAGCCTCCTCAATGGATTCCGCTAAACAAGTTGATCGCCCAAGAAGGAAAGTTTGCTACAGTGGCTTCTTAGAGGGTGGATGGAGTTGCCACAGATTCTTTGGCCAAGAACCCCCCAGAGCTCCCGCCATCGCCGATGCTGCAGAAGAAGCCCAAGCTTGCCTCTACACCAACGTCCCCATCGCCGTCGGCACTCTAGAGCTGGTCCTTGCCATCGAAGGGATGCTCGAAAGTAATTGGAGAGAAAGGTTGAAGATGGAACTATGGAGAGGCTTAGAACCAGAGCTCTATAAAAGCTCTCCGTCTGTTGACACGGAAACATGCCCCCACACTTGGGTCAGTCCGGCGATCCAAAACTGCACGGATACCTAGGGACGGGCCTAAGCGTGACGTAACACCGACGCCGCATTCCGACTACCCTTAATAGTGATAAGGGGGTGGAGTTGCCAGGCAACCAGATTACAAGAAATAATCCAATTAGCCGAAAGAAATAGATTGAACGTGTTAAAATCAGCAAACCAGTCGGAGTCCTCCTGGTTCGATGTCTGATGCGAACGGTGCACCGAAGGGTACCTTCGGCGCCTGATGCGAAGTATTCCGCCGAAGGGTGCTTCGGCGCTCGGTGCGAAGTGCTCCGCCGAAGGGTGCTTCGGCGTTCAGACTGATCCGGCCGAAGATAGACTTCGAACGGATCTAAACGCGGTGATTACCTCCGAACAGCGGGGTTCGGCGTGCGATCTCCGGTGCAGCGGGTTTCAGAGTGATGATGGGAAGGCCACACGTGGGTGTCGCTTCGTCTGGTGCGGTGTGTAGTCGTGGCGAAGCCTATCACGACGAAGTGTGCTGACAGAGTGAGGAGCGATGCTGAATAGCGTGGGCCTCATGGCTCCAGATGTGATGAGTCATTGTCAACGGTAGTCAAAGAGGACTGAAAAGAGAGAGAAGACCTGTTGCATCTGGGTCGCGTGTGACTCAGGTACACGGGCAGCGAGCGACTGTCGGGTAGAGGGTCCGTGAAGTCGGGCTGGCCCAATCCGGGTACATGGGCTAGGAGCAGCAGAGAATCCACTGGGCTGTTGACCGGGATTGACTCAGGTACACGGGTGGCGAGCGATTGCCGGGCTGAGGGAGATGCGGAATCGGGCCGGCCCAATCCGGGTACCTGGTGCGAAGACGGTGGACGCTTTGTCAGTTTCGGCGCAAAACTGACGACCGTTGATTTCGGATCTGACCGTCCTAAGGCGAAGCCGTAGCTGCTACGAAAGCTCCGCATCAGGACAAGTTACCTTTATTTAGGTTTTTACTATTTTGCCTTTAGGCCCACAGTCTGTCAGTCGAGTCTGTAAAAATCCTAAGGGCATTTCGGTCTTTTCCATTTTTATTTAGCGTCTGTAAAAAACCCTAGGGGTATTACTGCATTTTTCCATTTAATGGGCTGCCTATAAATAGGCTCCAATATCCTAGGGTTAGGGCACCCCTTTTTAAGAAATCACTTTACCAATTCTGGAATCTTGAGGGTCATTTTTTCCTCCTTCCCCACTGTTCATCAGCGCCGCCAGCTCTTCTGATTGATTTTTTCCTTCCTCCACGGTGCTTCTCTCGAAAACCAGTGGCCGGTTTTATTCGAGGATTCTCGGCTAGGTGCATCGTCGTGCGGTGGCGACCCACGGTCCAAGCGGCAGCATCTAGGCGGAGTGTCAGTGACGCGTGTACATGCTGCAGCAGTGGATCGGCTCAAGCGTGGCGCCAATTGTTTTGGCACGGGAGAAGCTGTGCTCGGTCTTCGGCGGAGGAGGCGTGCGACTATTTGCTGCTGAGTGACGGCGTGCAGATGCAAGCGGCGGAAGGCATTTGGTGCTGAGGTGGCCCATTCAGCATGCACACAGTGCAAACGCATGACAGCAACACATGAATGCAAAACAGTGCACATGACATGTTCGACAGAATGTGCATAGGAGACAGCTAGAACAATAATCTTGTCTTTCCTCGTTTTTCGTGCACATGCATTAATTTTCTAGATAGATTAAATAGCAGCAAGCACTTTATTTTCAGATTGCACTATAAATGTTTATTGATTTATCTTTATATCCTTAGTGCGGTTTAAAATTTTTGTGAGAACAGTTTATCATCTACTTTTATTTTTTTGTTTGATTTAATGCCTGAGAATTATTGATAAAGTGTCTTGTGGTGCTTGAAATATCCATGAATTAATTGATCTGTTAATCTGCCTTTAAGCACTGTGTTGGTATCTTTTCTATTAGGACACTGGTCGTTTTTAGACTAGATTATTTTTAGCTCTGTTGATCTGTTTTACTTTTCGCTGTTAATTTGTTGAGGTGCGTTCGGTGTTGGGAGCAGGCCATTGATTCGAAAGAATTTTTCAGGCGCCCATTCACCCCCCTCTGGTCGCTACTTTCGATCCTACAAGTGGTATCAGATCTTGGTTAGGGTTTTTCCATACCTTAACCGGTTCTAAACCCCAGTAGTGATCATGACGTCTCCTGGCAAGGTCCCATCCTTGGAAGCTTATGGCTATAATTATTGCAAGACTCGCATGTGAGCCTATCTGATGAGCCAAAGCTCAGACATCTGGGACATCTGTATTCACGCTACTTTCACAGTGTTGCCTGTTGATGAGCGTGATTCTCCGGATATCATTGCCCAACATCAGAACAACAACAAAGCGGTGAATATTCTGTTTTCTGGATTAGGTCCCACTGAATTTGAGCATGTTAGCCACCTCTCCAGTGCGAGAGAAATCTTGGCTACCCTCCAGGCACACCATGAGGGGACAGCCCAGGTCAAGGCTCGACTCTATCAGACCTACCGGCGTGAATATGAGAATTTCACACAGAAGCCGGGTGAATCTGTTGAAGCCTTGTTTGGTCGCTTTCAGTCGATCATCAACAAGCTTCGGGACAACAAGGGTGAGGGTGGTCAGTTAGTCTCAGATCACGAGCAGGCCCTCAAGGTTCTCCATACCTTGGACCCAAAGATCTAGGAGATCAAGGTATCCTCTATCATTGAGAGCTCATCTTATGATACCTTGACCATTTCTGAGTTGTTTAGCAAGCTGAAGGCCACCGAGGTTGATACCCAGTTGAGATCAAATCTCACTGGCTCTGGATCAAAGTCTCTGGCCCTTGCTACACCTTCTGTTGATCCCTCTTCTGTGAGCTGTGCTGGGTTCTATTTGATGTCTATCACTGAGGATCAGCTTGAGTCGTTGGGAGATGATGATTTGTGTCTTTTTAACAACCGGGTGCATCGTGTTTATGACAAAAGGATGTTCAAAAGACATGGCACAAAGACCGGATGCTTTGAGTGTGGTGATCCAGGACATTTCATCGCCGACTGCCCCAAGCACAATGGACACAAGAAGGGCACCGGTGGTGGCTTCCACGACTCCGGCAAGCACGAGAGCTCCTCCTTCAACAAGGGCAAGCAAAAGACCAGATTCTTCAGAAAGGCCCTGAAGGACTACAGGCGAGAGAACAAGAAGCGTGACAAGGCCTTCTTCGCCGAGATGGAGAAGAGCTACTCCAAGCGGTCCACGTCTTCTTCCTCTTCATCGAGCTCAAGCGATGAGGAGATTGTCATCAGGAAGGGGAAGGACAAGGACGATCCGGCAGGCCTCTGCTTCATGGCCTTCGGGGACAGACCGAAGAGCCGCTCACATCAGCACCGAAGATCCCGCAAGAGCTTCTGCTCAATGGCTCTTTGGGATAAGGAAGAAAAGAGCTCCTCCGATGACTCCGACGACGACGACAACAAGGTATCATCCTATGAACGCAAAATTGTTGATTTACTCGAGAGCAATCATCAGGAGTTGAAATATCGGGAAAAACTGCTTAGGGGGGCCAAGAAGAGGATAGATGAGATAGAGAGTGAGCTTGCCGTAGCCAACAGCAGAATTGAGAGTCTATCTTCTTCCCCCTGCTTGGGTGATAGCAGTGAGTGCCCGAAGTATGAGGTGCTTCTGTGTGACCTGTCAACTCTGAAGTACAGGTACACAGAAAGGGTTGATGAGAGGGACGCTTTGGCCACTGAGCTTGAAAGCGCTCAGCTGGAGCTGAAAGATGCTCAAGCCACTGTCGTCGTACCCTGTGCTGATTGCCCATCTCATCTTGCTAGTTTAGCTGAGCTGAAAGCCAAGGGCAATGAGCATCTGGGTGATCTGGAAAGAATGAGAGCTGAGCTTGCGCAGACTAGGCTAGAGCTTGAGACATTGTCAGTTCCACTCACTGTCTGTGAGAACTGTCTGTCTCTTAGACTTGAGTTGATTAAGCTGAAAGCCGAGAAGTCTGTCCAGGTAGATAGTGAGTGTGAGACCTGCTTGTCTCAGGTGGATGTACTAGCTTCCTTGAGAGAGGAGCTAGCTGATTCTCAGAATGAGAACTTTTACCTCTGTTCTATCCTGAGTTGGATCAGTGCCAGAGAGCCACAGCTCGGCATGATGATCCAGCAGTTCAAGAGGCAGGATGGGTTTGGGGTAGGTTACACCTACACCAAGGCTGACTTTGAGAGTGCCATTAGTCGAGCAGTGGAGTGGAGTAAAATGACTCCTGAGCAGAGATACCCTAAGACTCACTCCACTGAGTCTTCCCAGGCTTGTCAGCACAAGGATGGAGAGATCCATGAACCACCCAAAGCTCAACCCAAGAAACCCATCTGGGTTCCAAAGCCCAAACTCCTCCACACTTCTCTAGACTCTCTTCCTGGACCCTCTCAGCCCAAGAAGACAACACCAAACACCACTAAGCCCAAGAACCCCAAGCCTCAACCACATCCCAAGAAGCCCACCTATCATTGTGAGTATTGTCAGAGAGACGGGCATCTTGCGGAGTTTTGCTTCAGGAGGAAGCGGGTTGAGAGAGCAGAGAGAGCTCGTGGTGGTCAGGAGCAGTTCTACCAGCAGGGTGGTAGACTGCGTGTTCCTCGACGCGGGGAGAGGCTGGAGGCCAGGCCGTGTCGTGTAGGTGGTGGTAGAGGAGACGACCTTCTTGCTCGTACTATAGTTGGTGGTGGTCGTTCCGGCAGAGCTCCAGGACGTTTTGGCTACGGTCCTGGACCTCGTGGCCGAGGCTTTAGGCAGAACCGAGGACCATGCTTTGAGCCGCGTTTCGGTCCAAACTTTTCTGATGATTTCTGCTTTCCGTCTTTTGAGCAGATGGCTCGACACTGGTTTAGCTCTTTTGCTAAACCTGGTGCCGGACCATTTGCTCCCACTTACAGCCAATGATTGTGCAGGATCGGGGATTGGAGGACATTTGGATCATGGACTCAGGGTGCTCTCGCCACATGACGGGACATCGCAGATGGTTCTCCAGTCTCACTCCCCCGAGCTCCAAAGAGTACATCACCTTCGGGAACAGTGGTCAAGGGAAAGTAAGTGGCATTGGCTCAATTTGCATTTCAGACCATTTTTCTTTGAAGAACGTTGCTTTGGTTGAAAACTTGAACTTCAATTTGATCTCTGTTTCGCAACTTCTTGTGGATGGTTTGGAGGTGCATTTTAAGAAGGGCATTTCTGCTGTGATTGATTCTAGAGGGTCTTTGGTTTGCCAGATCTTACCTTTCGGTAAAGTTTTTCGAATTGACTTCTCTAGTTCTTTTGGCCCTTCCCGCAGTTTGATTGCTGGATCTTCTTCTGAGCTCTAGAAGTGGCATAGGAGGTTAGGTCATTTGAGTTTTGATCTGCTAGTCAGGTTAAGCTCTATGGACCTCATCCGAGGATTGCCCAAGCTTAAAATGGAGAAAGATCTAGTTTGCCATCCCTGTCGTCACGGGAAAATGGTTGCCGCTTCTCACTCACCTGTGACTCAGGTGATGACTTCGTATCCAGGCGAGCTGTTACACATAGACACTGTAGGTCCAGCTCGGGTACGCTCAGTCGGTGGGAAGTGGTACGCACTTATGATTGTTGACGATTTTTCTCGTTTCTCGTGGGTTTTCTTCTTGGAGTCTAAGGATGAAACTTTTCATTTTGTTCATGACCTGATTTTGAAGCTGAAAAATGAGAACAATGGTCGGATGCGAGCAATTCGCTCCGACAACCGCTCTGAGTTCAAGAACTCTCAGTTCGTCAGCATCTGTAGTGATCAGGGTCTTGACCATCAGTTTTCTGCTCCTTACACTCCCCCACAGAACGGCGTTGTGGAACGAAAGAACCGCACGCTAGTCGAGATGGTCAGGACGATGCTCGATGAGCATAGGACTCCTAGGCGTTTTTGGGCTGAAGCCATGAACACGGCTTGCTATCTGGCCATCCACATTTTTCTTAGAGCTTACCTTGGTAAGACATCATATGAGTTGCGGTTTGGTAGACAGCCCAAGGTGAGCCACTTGCGAGCGTTTGGCTGCAAGTGCTTTGTGCTCAAGAAGGGAGGGCATTTGGACAAGTTTGAGTCCCGTTGCTGGGACGGAGTTTTTCTTGGTTATGCATTGCATTCTCGAGGTTTCCGTGTTTGGAACCTCGAATCCCAGCAGCTTGTCGAGACTTGCGAGGTTTCTTTTGATGAGTCCTTGCCTTCTTTAACTCCTTCTTTTGAGCTTTCTGGTGATGGTGAGCTCGGAGAGTCCATCTTCGAGGAAGATGAGGATACTCCAGCTGCTGATGAGGGTGGGCCTTCTGCACCTCCTGCAGAGCCAACACCTTCTGAGACTTCGACTGAGGACGAGGGCAAACCTCTGATCACTTCTTCCACTTCGATCGAGCCCCCTCAATCGAGTCCAGAGGTGCCAGCTGCTGACTCCGGTGAGGTGACTTCAGATCACCAGGGATCCCAAGCAGTTCAACGTGATCACCCCTCAGAGCTCATCATCGGTGATGTGTCTACAAGAACTTTGCGTTCATCTGTTGACTCTCTTGCTGTGTTTACTGAATCTGCTTTTGTTGCATCTTTTGAGCCCAAAGACATTTCTCATGCTCTTTCTGACTCGAACTGGATTAATGCCATGCAAGAAGAGCTTGAGAATTTTGTCCGCAATCGGGTTTGGACACTGGTTGAGCTACCACCCGGATGCAACCCCATAGGCACCAAGTGGGTGTTCAAGAACAAGCAAGGTGAAGATGGGGTTGTGGTGCGCAACAAAGCTCTACTAGTTGCCCAGGGTTTTTGCCAGAAGGAAGGTATTGATTTTGAAGAAACCTTCGCTCCTGTTGCCCGTCTTGAGCCCATTCGCATTCTCTTAGCTTTTGCCGCTTCGAAGGGTTTTAAGCTTTTTCAAATGGACGTCAATAGTGCTTTTCTGAACGGGTACATAGAGGAGGAGGTTTATGTTAGGTAGCCCCCCGGTTTTGAGAACCCCAAGTTTCCTCGACATGTTTTTAAGTTGCAAAAAGCTTTATACGGGTTAAAGCAAGCCCCTAGGGCTTGGTATGACCGGTTAAAGCAGTTTTTGTTGGGGAAGGGCTTTGTGATGGGTTCTGTGGATAAGACACTCTTCTTGCTCAGAGATGCTTCAGATTTTTTAGTCGCTCAGATATACGTGGACGATATTATCTTTGGCGGTACTACTAATGATCTTGTGTCCAAGTTTTCTGAGCAGATGCACAGCGAGTTCGAGATGAGCCTCATGGGTGAGCTGAAGTACTTTCTAGGGCTCTAGATCAAGCAGACCTAGGACGGCACCTTCATCCACCAGGGTAAGTACACTCGGGACATGTTGAAGAAATTCGACTTTGGTGGAGAGTTGAAGCCTCAGATGACCCCAATGGGTACATCTGGGGGCCTGGACAAGGACGAGAGTGTCATCAAGGTCAACGAGAGAGAGTTTCGAGGGATGATCGGTTCGTTGCTGTACTTGATGGCGACAAGGCCAGACATATAGTTTGTCGTGGGACTATGCGCGCGCTTCCAGTCTTCACCACGCGCATCTCATCGGCAGGCTGTCAAGCGCATCTTCAGGTATCTCACTTATGCGCCTGATCTTGGTCTTTATTATTCAGCATCATCATCTCTTGATTTATCTAGCTTTTCGGATGCTGACTTTGGTGGGTGCCGGTTGGATCACAAGTCGATTTCCGGTACTTGCCAGTTTCTTGGTTCTTCTCTTGTCTCTTGGTCTTCTCGAAAGCAATCTGGAGTTGCTCTTTCGACCACTGAGGCTGAGTATGTAGCTGCTGCTAGCTGCTGCTCACAGTTGGTTTGGATGATTTCCACTTTGAGAGATTTTGGGTTGTTCTTTCCTACCAGATTTCCTTTGTTTTGCGACAGCACCAGTGCAATTAGTGTAGGGAAAAACCCATGTCTCCATTGAAAAACCAAACACATTGATGTGCGCTTTCACTTTTTGCGAGATCAATATGAGAAAGGTGTCATTGACCTTGTTCATGTTGATACCCATCATCAGTTGGCTGACATTTTCACCAAACCCCTAGATCAGTCTACTTTTGAGCGTTTACGAGGGGATTTGGGTGTTGTGTATCCTTTCTAGGATATTTTGCGCCAGTTTTCTTTCTTCTTTACTCTTTTCTTGAGTCTTTTTGTGTGTGTTCATATCATACATATTCACATATCACACTTTTGAGCCTGCTTCTGTTATATGATTGAACTGCTTTACTTATTCTAGCTGGTACATGCTTTTGATTACATGTCAATGATCATGCTTTGGTTAAGTTCACTTGATATGTCTGATATCTGTCATATGCATGGCTTTTATGCTTTAAACTTAAAAAAATGATCACCATTGCTTTTGGTAACTAGCATGTGTAGGCTGAGTGCTTTTGCTATCTGTTACATGCCCTGTAGCTAGTTCCTCACATAGATGCAGATATGCAACTTGGACACCTTTATGCTTTATCATGGAAAATGTGCTATAAAAATGATAAGAATCAAAAATGAATGAAAATTCCATGCCTTTTTATGCTTGAGTTGAAAAGATCCAAGTGGGTTTGTTTTGTCACATTGCTTTGTTCTGGACTGCTTACCATAGCACTTTGGTATGAACTAGGACAGTGTAGTGTATGCCAAGACCAATGTCTTAAGCTTCTGATGGTTCAGTTCTGGCCTAGGCTTGACTTGGTCGGTTAGCATAAGGTTTGACATGCAAATAACCCTTGGCAAAAATGAAAAAGGAAAATGAAAAAGCCTGAACATTTAAAAGATAACAAATTTCCTGAAGCACTTTGTTTTGGACGATGCTTATCTTGGTAGATATCAGTTAGCTTCTGCATCTCATGCTTTACCTTGCTTGTTAACTAGAAAATGTGGTGATGCCTTTGTTTGCAAAAACTGAAAAATGCATGCTAATGACTTTCTTTATATATCATCTGTTGTACTGATCATGCCATGTGTCTTAGACAATATGTCTTTTGCTATGCTAGCTAGATGTTGTAATTGCAGTTAATCATATCTGAGAAGCATGCTTTCTACACTCCACCCGCACCCCAGTTGCATTCATTGCATATTTTGAGGGGGAGTTGCATTTCAGGGGGAGTCTGTGTCTTAGAGTGCTTGATGAGTTCACTTGTCAACAAGGGGGAGAATTTTTGGTATAAGAGTTTAAGGGGGAGTTTTGGCTTTCTCTGGGATTTATTTCAGGGGGAGTTTTTGCCCCGTTTGTCCTTACTCTTTTGATATCCTTGTTGATGTTTCTGAGACTGCACTCGTTTTGAGCTTTTACCTTTGGTTAACCACAATGACCGTTTCTTGCTTTTGTTCGGCTTTTGGTCATTAGGGTTAAACTTTTACTTTATTTTCTTCTTCTCTGTTTTCTTATGTTTTGTTTTCGTGTTTCCACAATTGTTCGCAGGTACTGAAGAGCAGATGAAGTGAAGTGTTGACAATGCACTCATCAAGGGGGAGATTGAGGAGCCATGCTGAATAGCGTGGGCCTCATGGCTCCAGATGTGATGAGTCATTGTCAACGGTAGTCAAAGAGGACTGAAAAGAGAGAGAAGACCTGTTGCGTTTGGGCCGCGTGTGACTCAGGTACCGGGGCAGCGAGCGACTGTCGGGCAGAGGGTCCGCGAAGTCGGGCTGGCCCAATCCGGGTACATGGGCTAGGAGCAGCAGAGGATCCACTGGGTTGTTGACCGGGATTGACTCAGGTACACGGGTGGCGAGCGATTGCCGGGCTGAGAGAGCTGCGGAATCGGGCCGGCCCAATCCGGGTACCCGGTGCGAAGACGGTGGACACTTTGTCAGTTTCGGTGCAAAACTGATGACCGTTGATTTCGGATCTGACCGTCCTGAGGTGAAGCCATAGCTGCTACGAAAGCTCCGCATCAGGACAAGTTACCTTTATTTAGGTTTTTACTATTTTGCCTTTAGGCCCACAGTCTGTCAGTCGAGTCTGTAAAAAATCCTAAGGGCATTTCGGTCTTTTCCATTTTTATTTAGCATCTGTAAAAAACCCTAGGGGTATTACTGCATTTTTCCATTTAATGGGCTGCCTACAAATAGGCCCCAATATCCTAGGGTTAGGGCACCCCTTTTTAAGAAATCACTTTACCAATTCTGAAATCTTGAGGGTCATTTTTTTCTCCTTCCCCACTGTTCATCAGCACCGCCAGCTCTTTTGATTGATTTTTTCCTTCCTCCACGGTGCTTCTCTCGAAAACCAGTGGCCAATTTTATTCGAGGATTCTCGGCTAGGTGCATCGTCGTGCGGTGGCGACCCACGGTCCAAGCGGCAGCATCTAGGCGGAGTGTCAGTGACGCGTGTACATGCTGCAGCAGTGGATCGGCTCAAGCGTGGCGCCAATCGTTTTGGCACGGGAGAAGCTGTGCTCGGTCTTCGGTGGAGGAGGCGTGCGACTGTTTGCTGCTGAGTGACGGCGTGCAGATGAAAGCGGCGGAAGGCATTTGGTGCTGAGGTGGCCTGTTCAGCATGCACACAGTGCAAACGCATGACAGCAACACATGAATGCAAAACAGTGCACATGACATGTTCGACAGAATGTGCATAGGAGACAGCTATAACAATAATCTTGTCTTTCCTCGTTTTTCGTGCACATGCATTAATTTTCTAGATAGATTAAATAGCAGCAAGCACTTTATTTTCAGATTGCACTATAAATGTTTATTGATTTATCTTTATATCCTTAGTGCGGTTTAAACTTTTTGTGAGAACAGTTTATCATCTACTTTTATTTTTTGTTTGATTTAATGCCTGAGAATTATTGATAAAGTGTCTTGTGGTGCTTGAAATATCCATGAATTAATTGATCTGTTAATCTGCCTTTAAGCATTGTGTTGGTGTCTTTTCTATTAGGACACCGGTCGTTTTTAGACTAGATTATTTTTAGCTCTGTTGATCTGTTTTACTTTTCGCTGTTAATTTGTTGAGGTGCGTTGGGTGTTGGGAGCAGACCATTGATTCGAAAGAATTTTTCAGGCGCCCATTCACCCCCCTCTGGTCGCTACTTTCGGTCCTACACGGAGCCTGTTGTCGAAGCCTGCGGTCCTGGCGAAGGGTGCTCTGGGGACCTCCGGACTCGATCTCTCAGCTCCGAACACCTCCGGCGAAGGGGCTACGAACGTGTGAACCTGCAACAGGGATGCTGCGAAGTACCAATTCGGCCTTAGGACCGAATCTTGCGAGGTGTTGCACAGGTGGCGAAGGTAGCAATCTATTACGCAGATTAGCGGATACTTCACAGGCGAAGTAACAAGGTGATAGCAATCTGTTACGTAGATTAACGGGGACTTCACTGGCGAAGTACCAAGGCTTACCACTGTTCCGTAGTGGTGGATGGAGGGCTTCCAAGCAAACCCACGAAGAGGTACAGAAAAGTAAAGGTAAAATAAAGATACGATCAAAGCATGCCTTTGGTTTGGTTTGTGATAGGGGGTGGGGTTCTCCACGCCAGCCAGGCCTCTCTATTTATAGAGGGTTAACTCTAATCTAATATACTATTAATCCGACCGGATAGAGATAAAGATTGAGCTGTAAATGCATCCAACTCTATCTTTTCCGAGGTGGGCTTTGGCCAGGCCTGCTGAGGCCTGCTCCTCGGGCCAAAACTTCGGCAGCGTGGGCTTCAGCCAGGCCCGTCGAGGCTTGCTCCTCGGGCCAAAGCTTCGGTAGCGTGGGCTTCAGCTAGTCTCGTTGAGGCTTGCTCCTCGAGCCAAAGCTTCGACACCGTGTGCTTCAGCCAGGCCCATTGAGGCTTGCTCTTCGGGCCGAAGCTTCGACAGCGTGGGCTTAGGCCAGGCCGGTTGAGGTTTGCTCTTGGGCCGAAACTTCGATAGTGTGGGCTTCTGAAGCTTTGGCAGCGTGGGCCTCCGAAGGCTTCCTAGCCGAAGCCCATGTGCTAGCTGGAGGCTTTCAGAGCCCATAGCTTGATGGACTTCGGCCCTGTAGGGCTTCGGACAGACCCTGAACATGTGTATTTTCGGCCCAAATCACCAAAAATTGATATTTTGATAATCTAACCATTAATGCCATTTTTTGCTATCAACACATGCCCCCTGCCTTTTAGTGAGCTAGTGAACTAAAAGCACAACGAGCTTGAGAAGATACCGTTCATACCGACTTTTCGACATTTTTATGATGTTTGCCACACACTTGGGAAATACCCTTTCAACTACCTACCATTCAAAACCCTTCGAAACCCCTCTCCCTGCAAGGATTCCAACATGTATGCGTTGCCGGGAGCGATTTCAGCTATCTTAAAAGGACCTTCCCAATTAGGTGACCATTTGCCAAATTTGAGACTTTTCGTGCCTAAAGGCAAAATCATCTTCCATACCAAGTATCCTATCTGAAACGATTTTGGTTTAACCTTCTTATTGTAGGCTCTAGCTACTCTCTTCTTGTCTACCTCTATGGCTTCTAAAGCTCTTAGTCTCTTATCGGTCACTTCCTCCAGATTATTCTTCAGAAGATCTTCATATTCATTGACCGATAAGTCGTATTGCTTCAACACTCTTAAGGATCCAAGATCTACTTCTACAGGTAGAACGGTCTCTTGTCCATATACCAACTCATATGGACTGACCTTGGTGGCACCGTGCTTCGCTGAGGAGCCATGCTGAATAGCGTGGGCCTCATGGCTCCAGATGTGATGAGTCTTTATCAACGATAGTCAAAGAGGACTGAAAAGAGAGAAGGCATGCTGTTTCATGGGCCGCGTGTGACTTAGTTACACGGGCAGTGAGCGACTGTCGGGCTGAGAAAGCCGCGAAGTCGGGCTGGCCCAATCCGGGTACATGGGCTAGGAGCAGTAGAAGACCCACTGGGCTGTTGACTAGGATTGACTCAGGTACACAGGCGGTGATTGATTGGTGGGCTGAGAGAGCTGCTGAATCGGGCCGGCCCAAACTGGGTACCTGGTGCAAAGTCGGTGGAGGCTTTGTCAATTTCAGCGCAAAACTGACGACCGCTGATCTTGTATCGGACTGTCCAGAAGAGAAGCCGTAGTCGCTACAAAAGCTTAGCTTCCGGATAAGTTATCTGTAAATAGGAGTTTTCTATTTTGTCCCTATGCCCACAGTCAGTCAGTCGAGTCTGTAAAAAATCCTAAGGGCAGTTTAGTCTTTTCCTTTATTTCAGTGTCTGTAAAAAACCCTAAGGGGCTGGTGGAATATTCCTAAGTGTTGGGCAGCCTATAAATAGGGCCCCAATCCCTAGGGTTAGGTCACCCTTTGCAGAAATCACTTTTTAAATCATTCATTGGGTCATTTTGTGTCTCCTGAACATTCTCTCTCTTTCTCCTGTTCTTACGCGCCGCCAGGAACGTTCTGTTCTTCATGGGTTCGGCTTCATCCAGGTTTTGTTTTGCATACTGTGATTCATGCATGCAGCATTTTGTTGTGAGGATCTGAAGCCTCGATTTTTGTGCTCATTGTTTAAATCAGAGCTCTCACATTTCTTTACTGTTGCCCCTGTTCTTCACGTGAGTACTAGTTCATGTGGCTGGTAGCAAGTAGTACTACTTGCCTGTAGCTACAGTGTGCTAGTACTCTACCCTTGCTTTTCTTGCGTAGCCTTTTTGATCGAGTAGACAGGACATTGTCACTTTCTGGCTGTTTTTGGCGAAGCCCCCTCGTTCGCGCGAAGTCCTTCTGTTCTGTGGAGTAGACTTCGACCTGACTACTTCGAAGGCTTCGCTAGGACTCCGATTTTGAATTGTGAACCTTGCTTCGAAGTATGTTATGTGGTTCGTTTCTGTTCTGTTAGCATACTTCGATAGTTCTTGCGAAGGTGTACTCCGACTCGAGCATTTGGAGGTCAATACCTTGATAGGCCTCGAAGTGAGCTCCGAAGCATGTGTTTCTGGTAGACTTCGCTTGATGTGTGTTCTCTGAGATTTTTCTGCTGCTGTCTTTTCCGAAGGTCTCTGTTTGTAAGTTCGAGGTTTGCTTTTTGAAGTGTGGTTGTGGGCTTCAAATTCTTGTGTGACAACACCTGCAGACTTCGTTACGAAGTTGGTCTATGTGTCGAAGGTCATCATTTCAGTAGTCATACCTGAATCAAAGGTAGCTTCGGATATAGAGTGTAGCCTTCGATTTGGTCTTGTTGCTACGTGTTTAGCTTCGCTTCTCATTCGAAGGTTGTTTTTCTGTGAGCTTGTTCGAACCTTTCTGATCGAAGTCTAGGCTTCGAAGTACACTGTTCGAAGCAAGCTTCGATACTCTCATACTTCGCTCTCTACGACACTCGAACTAGGCTAGACCAAACAAACCTTCGGCACGTCAATGACAACCTTCGCTCGACTTCGACAAGGGACTCCGAAGCAGGCTTCGACACAACGAAGCAGGCTTCGACACTGCGAAGCAGGCTTCATCACAGCGAAGCAGGCTTCGCCAAGTTTCGAACAGGAGACAGATTTAGAACAGTAACTTCTCATTCCACTCTTCGTGCACTTAGATTGTTGTACTGAGAAGATTGATTTGCCATGTCTTGTGTATTCTGTTTATCTGTCTATTAGCACTATATTGGTGTTTCTCTGTTTTTAATATCAGTTGCTCCTAGGCTAGATACCTTTAGACTTAGGCGATCTGTTCATGCTTTGCTGCTTAGTCCTTTGAGGTGCGTTGGGTGTTGGGAGTGGGCCATTGATTCGAAAGAATTTTTTAGGCGCCCATTCACCCCCCTCTAGTCGCTACTTTCGGTCCTACAAGTGGTATCAGAGCCTGGTTAGGGTTTTTCCATACCTTAACCGGTTCTAAACCCCAGTAGTGATCATGATGACTCCTGGGAAGGTCCCGTCCTTGGAAGCTTATGGCTATAAGTATTGGAAGACTCGCATGCGAGCCTATCTTATGAGCCAAGGCTCGGACATCTGGGACATTTGTGTTCACGATACGTTTGTTATTTTGCCAGTTGCTAAGCATGGTACTCCTGGTATCATTGCCCAGCATCTGAGCAATAGTAAAGCTGTGAACATTCTGTTTTCTGGTCTAGGTCCCACTGACTTTGACCGTGTGAGCCATCTTTCCACTGCGAGAGAGATCTGGGCTACCCTCAAGGCACACCATGAGGGAACAGCCCAGGTCAAGGCTTGGCTCTATCAGACCTACCGGCGTGAATATGAAAACTTCACACAAAAGCCGGGTGAATCTGCTGAAGCATTGTTTGGTCATTTTCAATCGATCATAAACAAGCTTCGGGACAACAAGGCTGAGGGTGCTCAGTTAGTCTCAGATCACAAGCAGGCGCTCAAGGTTCTCCATACCTTGGACCCAAATATCTGGGAGATCAAGGTATCCTCTATCGTTGAGAGCACTTCTTATGATACCTTGACCATTTCTGTGTTGTTTAGCAAGCTGAAGGCCACTGAGGTTGATATCCAGCTGAGATCAAATCTCACCGGTTCTGGATCACAGTCCCTGGCCCTTGCTACACCTTCTGTTGATCCTTCCTCTGTGAGTTGTGTTGGGTTCTCTTTGATGTCTATCACTGAGGACCAGCTTGAGTCTTTGGGAGATGATGATTAGTGTCTTTTTAACAACTGGGTAAGCCGTGTTTATGACAAGAGAATGTTCAAAAGACACGACACAAAATCGGGATGCTTTGAGTGTGGTGATCCATGACACTTCATCGCCGACTGCCCCAAGCGCAATGGACACAAGAAGGGCACCGGTGGTGGCTTCCATGACTCTAGCAAGCACGAGAGCTCTTCCTTCAACAAGGGCAAGCCAAATACCAGATTCTTCAAGAAGGCCCTGAAGGACTACCGGCGAGAGAACAAGAAGCGCGACAAGGCCTTCTTTGCTGACATCGAGAAGAGCTACTCCAAGCGGTCCACGTCTTCTTCCTCTTCATCGAGCTCAAGCAATGAAGAGATCGTCATCAGGAAGGGGAAGGACAAGGATGATCCGGCGGGCCTTTGCTTCATGGCTTTCGGGGACAGACTGAAGAGCCGCTCACATCAGCGTCGAAGATCCCGCAAGAGCTTCTGCTCAATGGCTCTTGGGGATAAGGAACAAAAGAGCTCCTCCGATGACTCCAACGACGACGACAACGAAAAGGTATCATCTTATGAACGCGAAATCGTTGATTTACTTGAAAGCAATCATCAGGAGTTAAAATATCGGAAAAACTGCTTAGGGGAGCTAAGAAGAGGATAGATGAGTTAGAGAGTGAGCTTGCCGTGGCCAACGACAGAATTGAGAGTCTATCTTCTTTCCCCTGCTTGGGTGATAGCAGTGAGTGCACTAAGTGTGAGGTGCTTCTGTGCGACTTGTCGACTCTGAAGTCCAAGTACACAGAAAGGGTTGATGAGAGGGACGCTTTGGCCACTGAGCTTGAAAGGGCTCAACGGAGCTGAAAGATGCTCACGCCACTTTCGTCGCAACCTGTGCCGATTGCCCATCTCATCTAGCTGTCTTAGCTGAGCTCAAAGCCAAGGGCGATGAGCATTTGGGTGATTTGGAGAGAGTGAGAGCTGAGCTGGCGCAGACTAGGCTAGAGCTTGAGACACTGTCAGTTCCACCCACTGTCTGTGAGAACTATTTGTCTCTTAGAATGGAATTGATCAAGCTGAAAGCCGAGAAGTCTGTCCAGGTAGATAGCGAGTGTGAGACCTCCTTGTCTCAGGTGGAGGTTCTAGCTTCCTTGAGAGAGGAGCTAGCTGATTCTCAGAATGAGAATTTTTACCTTCGTTCTATCATGAGTTGGATCAGTTCCCGAAAGGCACAGCTCGGCATGATGATCCAGCAGTTCAAGAGGCAGGATGGTTTCGGGTAGGTTACACCTACACCAAGGCTGACTTTGAGAGTGCCATTAGCCGGGCAGTGGAGTGGAGTAAAATGACTCCTGAGCAGAGATAGCCCAAGACTCACTCCACTGAGTCTTCCCTGTATAGTAAGCCCAAGGATGGAGTGATCCATGAACAGTGTTGGGGGAAAATATCTCATCTTCGGGGTTATTGCTAAAGCAGCATGAAGACAGCCAACTACTTCGAAGATTGTTCGAAGACCTTCTTCGAAGATGCTCGGAACCTGGTTCGAAGCCCGAAAACAGACACTGGTTCGAAGTATGTCTTCGAACCAAAGCCCTTCAGGATCTTTTCTGCCAGCTAAGATGGAAGACTTATCTTCTATCCTATTAGATTAGTCTTTTACCATTTTAGCCCTATTAAGGAAACCGAATAGTTTCCTTAATGTCGGTTGTAATAGAGGGGTAAATAGGTCTTTTCCTTAATGTTTAGGCCTATAAATACCCCCCATTTCACCCTGTAATAGGGACCGATTACAAGTGAATCAATACACACTTTCGAACTATTCTAAGTTATTATCCTTTCGGAGACTTAGAACAGTTTGCTTCGCAAACACTTCGTTTGTTAGTTTCTTTTCTACAGAAACCTGTTAGCGTAATCTTTTACGCCAACAGTTGGCGCCGTCCGTGGGGAACTTAGTCCAAAAAACTTCGTTCTCTACCAACCTCTTGCATCATGCCTCCTAAGCGGAGCGCACCTCGCAATCCCACTCGGAGGTCCTCTCGGATCTCCGGAGAGATACCCTTCGACACAGTCGAAGTCGGAGGGTCTTCGACTATCCCTCCACCTCTAACTCCGCAAGGGGCTTCTATCCCTCGAGGATACGAAACCTCTCCACCAACCCCTTCTACACTCCGACCGCCCGGAGCCACTCTGCCACCCTCCATTCCGATTCGAACTGATCATACCAGTTCTCAAGACCCGGAAGGTCCTTCCGGAGGAGATGAAGATAGCCTTGGAGACATGGCCACTCAAATGGCCAATCTTCAAGCCGAGGTAGCGAGGTGGCGACAGGAGGCTGCGAACAGGCTTCGCCCTCAAGCCACCCCAGCTATCCCCGAGGTGCACGAAGACGACGATCATGATTATCCCGAAGCCCCGGAGAACGCTTCTTACGACAATGAATCTCCGTTGCATCCTGAGCTTCAGAAGGTTCGCTTCGATCCGAGGTTCAAAACTTCGAAGCTTTGCAAGTATGCCGGAGACGAAGATCCCAGTGAGTTTGCACGTTCTTATGCCCTAGCAATCGAGGCTAGTGGCGGAGACAGAGAAACTATGGCGAAGTGCTTCCCGTTAGCCCTTCAAGGAGTGGCGTTGAGATGGTTCTGGTCTTTAAAACCAGGATCAATCACGACATGGCTACAGTTGAAGAAGAAGTTCATAAGTAACTTTCAGGGCACCTTCGTGCCCCCCATGTCGACAGGAAGCCTTTTCCAAGTGAAACAGCTCCCCGGAGAAACATTGAGGCAATACTTCAAGCGCTTCGCTCACACGAAGTCGCAAATTCGGGGGCTGTCCACATCCTCGGTGGTTGATGCGGCTCGGGAAGGCGTCAGTCATAAAGGCCTTCTGGATAAATTGCATCGGAAGAGCATCACCACAGTATCACAGTTGATGTCGTACTTCGAGGAGTATTCGAAGTCGGAAGAAGGTTGGCTTCGGAGGACTACTGCTACTTCGACAGTGTTGACAGAAGTTAAAGCAGAGGTGAAGACTCCGGTTCAGCCGCAAGAATCAGTCCCCGAAGTACAACATGATAGAAGAAGAGGGCAAAAGCACCCTCGTTCTGAGGTCTTAAACATTGCACCCCCGCAGAAGTTTACACCAAGAGCTCCACAGTCTGCGGGGAACAAGTCCAGTGGCTGGAGGCCGCCAGGAAAAACGGCTGGCAAGGGCCAGACCCTTTTTTGCTGTATTCATGGAGAGAACCGAAGCCATGCAACTGACACCTGCAAGGCTATTCTTACCCTTCGGGGAGAATACTTGGAGAGAACTTCGGGTCGAGGTAGTACCGACCGAAGTCCAGCAGCAGCAGTGCGCTCGGAGCCGGTCCAGGCTGTAGCGCGAATAGAAAATTTTGATGCTGCAAGGCATCCTCCGGTGGCCAATGTTATGCCACCTCCGAAGCAAGAAGAAGGGCAAGATAGAGGGAAGAGAGTAGTTCTCCCTATCTCCGGAGGAGGTACCCTCGGAAGCATGTCCAAGAGACAGCGAAGAGAGTACGTTCGAGAAGTAGGCCACATTGGGACTTCGTCATCTGCAGCTGCAATGCCGGAGTGGTCTCATGTTCCAATATCTTTCTCTGCGGAGGATGCAGCTGGTATCAAGTTCCCGCATGCAGATCCATTGGTTATCACTGCTGATATTGCAGGGACTGAAGTCCGAAGGGTGCTAATTGACGGAGGTAGCTCGGCAGATATTATATTTGTGCAAGCCTTCGATCAGTTATGCATTTCCCGAAAGCATCTCCTCCCAGCGGCTCGTCCTCTGCAAGGCTTCGCAGGACCTCCGCTAGATGCACTTGGCCAGATAGGCCTGGAAGTAACCTTCGGAGAAGGTTTACTAGCCCGAACTGAGGAAGTTATCTTTGATGTAGTAGATGCCCCGTACGCTTATAATGTTATCTTTGGGCGAGGCATGTTGAATCAGTTCGGAGCTGTGGCGCATCACAATTACTTGTGCATGAAGATGCCCACACAGTTAGGAGTTCTAACAATCTTCGGAGATCAAGCCATGGCTCGGAGGGCAGAATATGGTCATGGACCTCCTCTTGATCCGAGGCAAGTAAACAATGTCCAAGATAATGGAGAAATTTTTTCAGCCTCCTCCGAAGCTTCGAAGAAGTCATTTCCAAGACCAAGTCCCGAAGGAGAGATTGCAACGAAGGTCATTGTCAAAGATGGTAAAGAATACACTTTTCAATTTGGTAAAGATTTACCTCCCGAAGTTGCAACTTCCTTGGAAAAGGTCGTAGAAGAAAATTTGGATGTCTTCGCTTGGTCTGACGAAGATATCACCGGAGTCGATCGGGATATTATTGAGCACAGCTTGCTTGTAAACCCGAAGGCCCGGCCTGTTCGACAAGGGCTCCGGAAGATGTCCGCAGAGAGAGCTGCTCTAGCTAAGGACGAAGTTGAGAAACTGTTGAAGGCTGGGATTATCAGAGAAGTGGCCCATACAGAGTGGTTAGCCAACCCAGTCTTCGTCAGGAAGAAATCCTCCGGAAAGTGGCGCATGTGCATTGATTTCACATCATTGAATAAAGCGTGCCCACGTGACCCCTACCCCATGCCCCGAATTGATCAACTAGTTGACTCCACTGCAGGTTCGGAGTTACTAAGCTTCCTCGACGCGTATTCCGGCTATCATCAAATATGGTTGAAACGCGAAGATGAAATCAAGACAAGCTTTGTAACTCCTTCGGGAGTCTTCTGCTATGTAAGAATGCCCTTCGGCCTAAGAAATGCCGGGGCTACTTTTTCAAGATTAGTTGCTAAGGCTCTAGGTCATCAATTAGGTCGCAATGTGGAGGCCTATATGGATGATATTGTAATAAAGAGTGCTTTAAAGCACCACCATAGCCTAGACTTAGCAGAAACATTCAATAGCCTTCGGGCATGTGGGATCCGCCTTAACCCCGAAAAATGTATATTCGGAGCTAAGGCTGGAAAATTGTTAGGGTACTTAGTTTCAAGTAGGGGAATTGAAGCTAGCCCTACTCAAATAACTGCGCTGCAGAAGATGGCTCCTCCCGAGAATGTAAAGCAAGTGCAAAAGCTGACCGGACGTCTAGCCGCACTTAGCAGGTTTTTATCAAGGTCTGCGGAGAGGAGCTTGCCAATCTTTAAAGCTTTGAAAGGGTCCGAAGATTTCGCATGGACACCGGAGTGTCAGAAAAGCTTCGAAGATATTAAAGATTATCTCAGCAATCTTGCTACACTTACGGTGCCTATTGCGGACGAAACCCTACTTCTGTATCTTGCAGCCACAGGCTCAGCAGTCAGCGCAGTCCTTGTCAGAGAAGCTGATATCAATGGGAAGTTGGTCCAAAATCCTGTCTATTTTGTATCCGAAGCATTGTCAGGAGCGAAGACAAGATACTCCGAACTTGAGAAGTTCGTTTATGCTCTGATAATGGCTTCGAGGAAGCTAAGACATTATTTTTTGGCTCACAATGTAATTGTACCAACTTCGTATCCTTTAGGAGATATGCTCCGAAGCAAAGATTCCACTGGAAGAATTGGAAAGTGGGCAGTAGAACTAGCACCCTTCGGCATATCTTTCCTGGCAAGGACAGCTATCAAATCTCAAGTCCTAGCAGACTTCGTAGCAGAGTGGACTCCACCTGCGAAGTTGACTCCGGAGAAATCAGATGACGGAGTCTGGACTATTTACTCCGATGGGGCTTTCCAAGCATCCGGAGCAGGCATTGGGGCAGTATTAATTTCTCCGTCAGGTCAAAGAGCAATGTACTCCGCAAGACTCAACTTTAAGTCTACTAATAATATAGCGGAGTACGAAGGAATTTTATTGGGACTCCGGAAAGCACGTGCTCTAGGGGCTACAAGGATAATTATAAAAACAGATTCTCAGATAGTAGCAGGGCACGTAGACAAAAGTTTTCAAGTCCGACATCCACAGCTTGCAAAATACTTGGAAGAAATTCGCAAGATCGAAGCACATTTCAAGGGTATTTCCATTCGGAGTATACCAAGAGCTGAAAACGTGCAAGCGGACATTTTAGCGAAGGCTGCTGCCGGAGCTGTGGATGTGCCTGACGAAGCTTTCTATGAGGAGCTCAATATACCTTCGGTGCCACAAGTTGCTTCTGCAGAGATTCTCTGCATTCCTAGTGCAGATTGGAAAGATTCAATCATAGAACTCTTGCAGGGAGGAGCGAATTTGCCCGAAGAGCCCCAATTGTCAAGGTTAAAGCTCAGAGCAAGAAACTATCAGTTAATCAACGGTATATTATACAAGGCCGGAGTATGTTCCCCTCTACTCCGATGTATATCTCAAGCCGAAGGCCAAGAAATTCTCCGAGAAATTCACGAAGGCCTTTGTGGAAGTCATTTAGCCCCTAGAGCTCTGGCAGGAAAAACACTTCGCCAGGGGCTTTATTGGCCCACAATAACAGCTGATGCGGAGAGCTTGGTCCGCACTTGTCAAGGATGCCAGTGGATGGGTCGACGGAGTCATCGCCCACCAACAGCTCTTCAAGTCATTGCCCCGGTATGGCCTATGGCCAGATGGGGTATGGATCTAATTGGTCCCTTTCCGTTAGCAAAGGGAAATCTGAAGTTCGCAGTGGTAGCTATTGAATATTTTTCTAAGTGGGTCGAAGCAGAGCCCTTAACAGCTATCACTTCGAATAATGTACAAAAATTCTTCTGGAAAAACATTATTTGTCGGTTCGGAGTGCCTAGATATCTCACAGTTGATAATGGAACACAGTTCGACGCAGAACCCTTCAGGAAGTTTTGCGAAGACCTAGGCATTCAACTATGTTTTGCTGCAGTGAGACATCCTCAGTCAAATGGAGCCGTTGAGCGAGCCAATGGAAATATTTTATCAGGGCTAAATCGAAGAATAGTAGGACTATCAAAGGGACTGTGGACCGAAGAACTTCCGAAGATTTTGTGGTCCATTCGGACTACACAAACAAGGTCCACAGGTTTTACTCCGTTCAGACTGCTATTCGGAGATGAAGCTATGACTCCAACGGAGCTCAAAGGAGGATCTTTTCGCAGCACCGAACCAGACATCGAAGAGGAAAGACAAGCTTCGTTAGATCTGTCAGAAGAGACAAGACTTCGAGCTGTAGCTAATTTATCAAAGTATCATCAGCAGACGAAGACTTGGTATGACCCGAAGGTTAAGCTCAGCGAGTTAAGGCCGGGTCATCTTGTTCTACGAAGCATCATAGCACCAGGGAAGCTAGGCAATAAATGGGAAGGTCCATATCTAATCGTCCGCTCGGGGCGCCCTGGTTCATTTAAATTAGCTAATTTAGAAGGTGAAGAGTTAGCACACACTTGGCATGCGGAGCACCTAAAGCGATACTTCGCATAAGGGCTCCTTGTAATTCGCTTGTAATCACCTCTAAATTAATAAAGCGTACATCCTGTAGCGTGCCTTCCCCTTGACGCTCCTAGTCTCCCGAGCGGACGCGCTGGGACAGAAGTCGTTCGAGAGGGAAGTGTATTAAGCAGGGCTGTATTTCCGGACTTCGAACCCTTAAAGTCGAAGCCTCCGGTGTGGTGGCTGAAATCCATCCGGAGCCCAAGCTGATACCTTGTAGGCATCCGTAAAAGAGCCAATACCACATTCTACGGAGTCCAAGCTTCGGCTGGTAGACTTCCGTAAAAAGAGCCGAAGGTGGCCAAAATCTGCGGAGTCCAAGCTGCAGCTTGCAGACTTCCGTAAAAAGAGCCGAAGGTGGCCAAATTCTGCGAAGTCCAAGCTCCGGCTGGTAGACTTCTGCAAAAAAGAGCCCAAGTGGCCAAATTCTGCGAAGTCCAAGCTCCGGCTGGTAGACTTCTGCAAAAATAGCCGAAGGTGGCTACAAATTCTGCGAAGTCCAAGCTCCGGCTGGTAGACTTCTGCAAAAAAGAGCCCAAGTGGCCAATTTCTGCGAAGTCCAAGCTCCGGCTGGTAGACTTCTGCAAAAATAGCCGAAGGTGGCTACAATTTCTGCGAAGTCCAAGCTCCGGCTGGTAGACTTCTGCAAAAATAGCCGAAGGTGGCTACAATTTCTACGAAGTCCAAGCTCCGGCTGGTAGACTTCTGCAAAAAAATAGCCGAAGGTGGCTACAAATTCTGCGAAGTCCAAGCTCCGGCTGGTAGACTTCTGCAAAAAATAGCCGAAGGTGGCTAAAGTAAAACAGCATTTAAGCCATGAGCTTCGAATGTTTGTTCTTATAAGTCCAAAGTGACAAAATTTTTGAAGACACTAAAGTGTCATCGAAGTTATCTTAATTGATTTCTTCCATAAAGCAAACAAAGGTACGAAGTTACCATTCTTCTGACTACAAAGGTCGAAGATATTTCATAAGATTTCAAAAGATCTTTAAATGACAGAGGGGCTCCGAACCCCCACAAAATTGTACTCCAAAGTTTTTCTTTGCGCATAACCATCTTTGAATACAGTTCGAAGTTGCTTATACCCAAAGAGGGGCTAATAAATATGGAGACAATTTTAAATCGGCATTCATTATTGAAACAAATGTGTTTACAGATTACATTATGAAAAATTGGTATCTATACCAAGAAGGAATCGGAGACCTCTTCGGTCCCGAGAGCTAGGGGTGGAACGACTAGTTCCAACATCGGAAGTTCTAAGAACTTTACGTTTAACTCTCTTTCTCCCCTTCGAAGCTCTAAAATCCTTCTGTTCTTGTTGAAGTTCAGCCCAAGTTCGAAGCCGCTCGGGGCTTCTCTCCCAGCTTCTAAGATCTTCAGATCTTTTATTTTGGGCTTCACCTTCGTCTTCGGACCAATTAGTGTCTTCGGAAGACGAGGTGTTTGCGTCGATCTCTTTATCTTCCTCTTTAATATAAGACAATACGTCTTTGATTACTTCGGGCGCAATAACGCCGGAGTCATCTCGAGGGATAAGGAATCGAGGACGTTTATAACTCTTTAGAAGTTCGAAGGTGTTCCACAGTGAGCGAAGTTCGCTGTTAAGCTCTAACACTTCGATATCTTCCATAAGAGGCAAAGCCTAAAAATATGACAAACAAGATTTTCATTGATAAATATTTACAAGCATCAGCTTTACATAATCAAAAAATCCTAAATAATCCTAAACCTGCGGGTCCGGAGGAGGCTGACTGCTCGAAGCTTGACTCCGAACTTGCTTTTGGCGTTGGCCTTCATCAATCCAAGCCTTGATCGCAGATCGACCTTCGGCTCTCCACGAAGTCTGGAAGGCTCGCCAAGCAGTAGCTACACCTTCGGAAGGTTTTAGAAGTCGGTCGTCGTCGAAGATGATAGAGCCCTCTGCGCTCGGAGTGATTGTTCGGCCCAAATCCTCGTAGTAGCGAAGTATTCCAAGGGCAGACACTTGTCTGGAGAGTTCTCCATAACGTATGCCTGCCGTCTTCATTTGCTTCGCTGCTCCTTGAATTCTCTTTAGCCGGCGCAGTAGAGTTACATTGTCATCCGAAGGTAGTGATCCAGTAGTACCGAAGTACTCCAAGACACTTAGCATCTGTTCGATGACCTCCGAAGCCACCTTCTCAGACTTAACCTTTTCTTCGATAAGCATATCCTTGGCCGAAGTCGTTTCAGCTAAAACTCCGGAGATTCTAGCGTTCTCCGTAGCCAAAGCATTCTTTTGAGTTAGGAGCTGGCCAGCCTCTTCTTGCAGCCTTACAAGTGCGGAGTCCTTTGCAGCATCCTCCGTCCGCAGTCTTTCAATCTCTGCCCGAAGCACAATTCTTTCTGCTTCGAGCTCCTTCTTAGCAGCCTCCAAGCTTTGCCTAGCCCTTCGCTCTGCTAGGATTACATTGTCCATTTGAGCTACTCGACCTTCGGAGAAGTTAAAATTTCTTTGAAGAGTTTCGTTCTCTTCCCGAAGTTGAGCAATTTCGTTTTCGTTCGATAAAGCTGCAGCGCGGGCTAAGACTGCTTGCTAAGAAAAAAGAAAAAAAAAATGAAATAAGAAATTATTCATATGTAATTTGCTATTTGGTTCGAAGATGCTTTATACCTGATAAGCTGCTCTTTCCACAGCAAGGTTAAGCTCCGAACCCTTCACTCTGCTTAAGCGGGCTACCAGTTCAGTTTCCCCGACTTGGCGACTGGCTTCACCCAAAGGTTTAACCAAAGTCCCAAGCCCGGTTTTCTCCTCCAAAAAAGGAGTTATGAGAGGAAGCAGTTTTGAAGCTTTCTGGTCAGCCCTGCTTAGCGAAGGTCCAGAGGGCTCTTCCGAGGCTCTTGGAACTTCTGAAGATGGCCTCCCCTCAGTCGATTCACTTTCATCTGTTGACTCAGATGAAGTCGATCCTTGAGCAGGGAGAGGCTCGATGTGTCTTTTTCCTCTTCCAGGCCCCGGTAGAGCAACTCCCGGTTGCGGCCCTGAAGTTGTCGAAGGTCTTTGAATTGTATCTTCGAAGGATACTTCGACAACAGGAGGCTCTGAAAAAACAAAAATATTACACATTGTATAATTTTGCAAAAATTGATAAGAATTATGCAAAATTTACCTTCGACATTCTCTGGAATATCGAGCACCGGACTGATCGGAGGATCAAAAGTGTAGTCCTCATCCGAATCAGCCGTTAAATCTTGGACTGCAGGAGCATCGTCCTGAAGAGCCCTCGTTACTTCTTCGAGAATCGAAGCCATAGTGACTTCGACTCCCCCTTCATCCACTAAAACTCCGGCCTGAGTTGTGTCTTCTTGAACTGCCGAAGTCATTGGTTGATCAACATTGTCTCCAGACTCCGGTATGTTCGCAGGCACTTCGGCCTCATTTATACCCATAGGGGCTTCGAATTGTTCTTCCTGAGTATCCGGAGCTCTTACTTCTTCGATGTTGGCTTGAGGCTCCGGAATACCTGCAGTATCTTCAATGAGAATACTTCGTTGAGTTGCATCTTCATCAATTAATTTTACTAATAAAATACCTTCATCCTCTTTAGAACCAGAAAGTGAGGTTCTTGAGCTTGAAGGAGCAGGATCCGAAGGTGCGAGATTTTTTGGCTTCCGAGCCACCTTCTTCACCGGAGTCCTTGCTGTACCTGAAGCTCCGGCTTCAGCTACTCTTTTCTTGGGGCCTTTCTCCTGAGGCACCCAATCCATCAGAGGGGGTGGAGTCAACTCCAGCATTCCCCATACTCTGTTAAAACGCTCCCAACTTCCGACTAATTTGATTCGCCATTCTTTTTCTGACGGAGTCGGAGCACCCAAAATCTTCTCCGAAGCCCTTACAATTTGCTCTGAAGTAATAGGGGCTGAAGAAGCTAAAAAATAATTCGAGTTAATCTTTCTTCGAAGTAAATATGTACTATGCATGTTGGTTTCGAAGTTACCTGCAGGGCTTGAAGTATAGTTTATCTTGCGAAGACCGCCTTCCGAGTCATCTTCGAAGGCAATAGGCCAGTTGGCCATCAGTGGAGGAATTTGAAGTCCGATGAACTCTTCAGCTAAGTCCCGCATGCTCAACCTTTTGCTGATTTTCTGAAGCAAGTTGAGGCGAGCTTCGAGTTGGCCTTCGTCGGGTTGCACTAAGGCTTCTTTCCGGAACTGGATTTCCTTGAGGGGACCCGCCAGAGGACTACCCACTCCAACTTCGGCATAAAACCACCTCAGAACCCAATCGGTGTACCATCTAGCATTGATGGCCTTGGCGGGGAATTGCAGGGCATATTCATCACGAAGCCTAAAATTGATGCTTCCGAAGGAAACCACCACCTTCTCACCTCCGGAGCCTACGAAGGTCTTTGGCTGACAAGTTGCTCTATGTAGCGCAGCGAAGATTTCAGCCCTCCCCTCACAACCTTCGGCTCTTAGTGCCCACTCGAAGATAGCTAATCTGGCTACAGCATTCGGAGACAGCTGGGGGAGGGTTACGTGAAACAAGTCAAGTACTTCGGCTAAAAAATCCACAGCCGGGAGGCCCAAGCCTGCTTCGAAAAAAGCTTCGAACACTACAACTTCTCCGGGTCTCGGTGATGGAATTGATTCTTTGCCCGGCTTCCGAATCATAACTCCATTACTAATATTTCCCCCCGCTGTGATTGCCAAAGATTCTTTCTTGCAGGTAGACCGCCCCAACTCAAAAGATTGATCCAAGTACTTGGTCGAGGGTGGGCACAGACCTTGGACATCGGGGATTTGAGGATTTTTTCCCTTTGCCGCCATGGAAGTTGTCGCCTGCATCGAAGACGTCGCCGCCATTGTTGTCGCTGCCGCCGCCGCAGCCGCTTGTTGACGAGCCAAGGTCGAAGGAGGTGCAGAGCCTTTGGTTTTCGCCATCGCAATTGCTGGATTGATCTGAGAAAGTGGGGACTAGGACTCTAGAACTCGAAAGCTAGGGCTCAAGAACTCAAAGGGCTCAAAAGGCTTTTGACTGGGAGCAAGCAGTGAAAAGGTAATCGAGTAAGTTCTGGAGTTCTTTATTTATAGTCTAACTTTCCGTTTGTTACCGTTTGGGCTCTGCCTTTTCGCATTCCCGCCTGTTATTTTCCTCCGAAAATAACGCTTCATATAACTCCGTTAGAAACAGAAACTAACGGTTATATTTTCTAAGTCTAAAAGGACTTTCGAACTTCCCGAATCGGTTCTAAGGTAGTTCGAAAAGTAATTACCTTATGACTGATTCGAAGTTCATATCTTCATGCATTTCGGAGATAAAACAAAAATTAATAACCCCTATGATTGGTTATCTTTTCTTTCCGTATACTGCTCTCCTAACGTTACAGGTCGAACGGAGAAGCGTATTCGAGGGGCTACTGTTGGGGGAAAATATCTCATCTTCGGGGTTATTGCTAAAGCAGCATGAAGACAGCCAACTACTTCGAAGATTGTTCGAAGACCTTCTTCGAAGATGCTCGGAACCTGGTTCGAAGCCCGAAAACAGACACTGGTTCGAAGTATGTCTTCGAACCAAAGCCCTTCAGGATCTTTTCTGCCAGCTAAGATGGAAGACTTATCTTCTATCCTATTAGATTAGTCTTTTACCATTTTAGCCCTATTAAGGAAACCGAATAGTTTCCTTAATGTCGGTTGTAATAGAGGGGTAAATAGGTCTTTTCCTTAATGTTTAGGCCTATAAATACCCCCCATTTCACCCTGTAATAGGGACCGATTACAAGTGAATCAATACACACTTTCGAACTATTCTAAGTTATTATCCTTTCGGAGACTTAGAACAGTTTGCTTCGCAAACACTTCGTTTGTTAGTTTCTTTTCTACAGAAACCTGTTAGCGTAATCTTTTACGCCAACAAACAGCCTAAAGCTCCACCCAAGAAGCCCATCTGGGTTCCAAAGCCCAAACATCTCCGCACTTCTCTTGACTCTCTTCCTAGACCCTCTCAACCCAAGAAGACGACACCCACCACCACTAAGCCCAAGAACCTCAAGCCTCAACCACATCCCAAGAAGCCCACCTACCATTGTGAGTATTATCAGAGAGAAGGGCATCTTGCAGAGTTTTGCTTTAGGAGGAAGCGGGTTGAGAGAGCAGAGCGTGCTCGTGGTAGTCAGGAGCAGTTCTACCAGCAAGGTGGTAGATTGAGAGTTCCTCGATGCGGGGAAAGGCTGGAGGCCAGGCCACGTCGTGTAGGTGGTGGTAGAGGAGACGGCTTTCATGCCCATGCTCCAGTTGGTGGTGTTCGTTCCGGCAGAGCTCTAGGTTGTTTTGGCTACGGTCCTGGACCTTGTAGCCGAGGTTTTAGGCAGTACAGAGGACCGCACTTTGAGCCGCGCTTTGGTCCAAACTCTTCTGATGGTTTTCGTTTTCCATCTTTTGAGTAGATGGCTCGACATTGGTTTAGCTCTTTTGCTAAACCTGGTGCCGGACCATTTGCTCCCCCTGACGACCACTGATTGTGCAGGATCGGGGACTAGAGGACGTTTGGATCATGGACTCAGGATGCTCCCGCCACATGACGGGACATCGCAGATGGTTCTCCAGTCTCACTCCCCCGAGCTCCAAAGAATACATCACTTTCGGGAACAGTGGTCAAGGGAAGGTAAGTGGCATAGGCTCAATTCGCATTTCAGATCATTTCTCATTGAAGAATGTTGCTTTGGTTAAAAATTTGAACTTTAACTTGATTTCTGTTTCGCAACTTCTTGAGGATGGTTTGGAGTACGTTTTAAGATGGGCAATTCTTCAGTGTTTGATTCTAGAGGGTCTTTGATCTGCCAGATCTTACCTTTTGGTAAAGTTTTTCGAATTGACTTCTCTAGTTCATTTGGCGCTTCTCGCTGTTTGATTGTTGGACCTTTTTCTGAGGTTTGGAAGTGGCATAGGAGGTTAGGTCATTTGAGTTTTGATCTGCTAGTCAGGTTAAGCTCAATGGACCTCATCCAAGGATTGCCCAAGCTTAAAATGGAGAAAGATCTAGTTTGTCATCCCTGTCATCATGGGAAAATGGTTGGCGCGTCGCACTCACTTGTGACTCAGGTGATGACTTCGTATCCGGGCGAGATGTTACATTTGGACACTGTAGGTCCAGCTCGATTATGCTCAGTCGGTGGGAAGTGGTATGCGCTTGTGATTGTTGATGACTTTTCTCGATTCTCGTGGGTTTTCTTTTTGGAGTCTAAGGATGAAACTTTTCAGTTTGTTCATGACCTGATTTTGAAGCTGAAGAATGAGAACAATGGTCGGATGCGAGCAATTCGCTCCGACAACGGCTCTGAGTTCAAGAACTCTCAGTTCGTCAGCTTCTGTAGTGATTAGGGTTTTGACCATCAGTTTTCTGCTCCTTACACTCCCCCACAGAACGGCGTTGTGGAACGAAAGAACCGCACGCTAGTCGAGATGGTCAGGACGATGCTCGATGAGCATAGGACTCCTAGGCGTTTTTGGGCTGAAGCCATGAACACGGCTTGCTATCTGGCCAACCGCATTTTTCTTCGAGCTTACCTAGGTAAGACCTCATACGAGTTGCGATTTGGCAGACAGCCCAAGGTGAGCCACTTGCGAGCGTTTGGCTGCAAGTGCTTTGTGCTCAAAAAGGGAGGGTAATTGGACAAGTTTGAGTCTCGTTGCTAGGATGGTGTTTTTCTTGGCTATGCTTTACATTCTCGAGGTTTTCGTGTTTGGAACCTCGAATCCCAGCAGCTTGTCGAGACTTGTGAGGTTTCTTTCCATGAGTCCTTGCCTTCTTTGACTCCTTCTTTTGAGCCTTCTAGAAATGATGAGCTCGGAGAGTCCATCTTCGAGGAAGATGAGGACACTCCAGCTGCTAATGAGGGTGGGCCTTGTGCACCTCCTGCAGAGCCCACACCTTCTGAGACTTCGACTGAGGATGAGGGCGGACCTCTGATCACTTCTTCCACTTCGATCGAGCCCCCTCAGTCGAGTCCAGAGGTGCCAGCTACTGACTCTGGTGAGGTGACTTCAGATCACCAGGTATCCCGAGCAGTTCAGCGTGATCACCCCTCAGAGCTCATCATTGGTGATTTGACTAAGAGAACTTTGCGTTCATCTGGTACCTCTCTTGCTGTGTTTGCTGAATCTACTTTTGTTGCATCTTTTGAGCCCAGAGATGTTTCTCATGCTCTTTCTGATTCTAATTGGATTAACGCTATGCAAGAAGAGCTTGAAAATTTTGTCCGTAATCGGGTTTGGACACTGGTTGAGCCGCCACCTAGATGCAACCCCATAGGCACCAAGTGGGTGTTCAAGAACAAGCAAGGTGAAGATGGGGTTGTGGTGCGCAACAAAGCTTGACTAGTTGCCCAGGGTTTTTGCCAGAAGGAGGGTATTGATTTTGAAGAAACTTTCGCCCCTGTTGCCCGTCTTGAGTCCATTCGCATTCTCTTAGCTTTTGCCGCTTCGAAGGGTTTTAAGCTTTTTCAAATGGACATCAAGAGTGCTTTTCTGAACGGGTATATAGAGGAAGAAGTGTATGTTAGGCAGCCCCCTGGTTTTGAGCAAAAAGCTTTGTACGGGTTGAAGGAAGCCCCCAGGGCTTGGTATGACCGGTTGAAGCAGTTTTTGTTGGGGAAGGGCTTTGTGATGGGTTCTGTGGATAAAACTCTCTTTTTGCTCAGAGTTGCTTTAGGTTTCCTAGTTGCTCAGATTTACGTGGACGATATTATTTTTGGCGGTACTACTGATTCTCTTGTGTCTAAGTTTTCTGAGCAGATGCACAGCAAGTTTGAGATGAGCCTCATGGGTGAGCTCAAGTACTTCTTAGGGCTCCAGATCAAGCAGACCAAGGACGGCACTTTCATCCACCAAGGTAAGTACACTCGCGACATGTTGAAAAAATTTGACTTTGGTGGGGAACTGAAGCCGCAGATGACCCCGATGGGCACATCTGGGGGTCTGGACAAGGATGAGAGTGACATCAAGGTCAACAAGAGGGAGTTTCGAGGGATGATCGGTTCGCTGCTGTACTTAACGGCGACAAGACCGGACATACATTTCGCCGTGGGACTTTGCACGCGTTTCCAGTCTTCACCACGCGTGTCTCATCGGCAGGCTGTCAAGCGCATCTTCAGGTATCTCACTTATGCGCCTGATCTCGATCTTTACTATCAGCATCATCATCTCTTGATTTATCTGGTTTTTTGGACACCGACTTTGGTGGATGCCGGTTGGATCGCAAGTCGACATCCGGTACTTGCCAGTTTCTTGGTTATTCTCTTGTCTCTTGGTCTTCTCGAAAGCAATCTGGAGTTGCTCTTTTGACCACTGAGGCTGAGTATGTAGCTGCTGCTAGCTGCTGCTCACAGTTGGTTTGGATGATTTCCACTCTGCGAGAATTTGGGTTGTTCTTTCCTTCGAGGGTTTCATTGTTTTGCGACAGCACCAGTGCTATTAGTGTAGGGAAAAACCCTTGTCTCCATTCAAAAACCAAACATATTGATGTGCGCTTTCATTTTCTGCGGGATCAATATGAGAAAGGTGTCATTGACCTTGTTCATGTTGATACCCATCATCAGTTGGCTGACATTTTCACCAAACCCATAGATCAGTCTACCTTTGAGCGTTTACGAGGGGATTTGGGTGTTATGTATCCTTTCTAGGATATTTTGCATCAGTTTTTCTTTCTTCTTTACTCTTTTCTTGAGTCTTTTTGGGTGTGTTCATATCTTGCATATTCACATATCACTCTTTTGAGCTGCTTCTGTTATATGATTGAACTTTTTTACTTATTCTAGCTGGTACATGCTTTTGATTACTTGTCAATGATCATGCTTTGGTTTAGATCACTTGATATGTCAGATATCTGTCATATGCATGGCTTTTATGCTTTAAACTTGAAAAATGATCACCATTGCTTCTGGTAACTAGCATGTGTAAGCTGAGTGTTTTTGCTATCTGTTACATGCCTTGTAGCTAGTTCCTCACATAGATGCAGATATGCAACTTGGACATCTTTATGCTTCAACATGGAAAATGTGCTATAAAAATGATAAAAATAAAAAATGAATGAAAATTCCATTCTTTTTTTATGCTTGAGTTGAAAAGATCCAAGTGGGTTTGCTTTGTCGCATTGCATTGTTCTGGACTGCTTACGATAGCATTTTGGTATGAACTAGGACAATGTAGTGTATGCCAAGACCAATGTCTTAAGCTTCTGATGGTTCAGTTCTGGCCTGGACTTGACTTGGTCGGTTAGCATAAGGTTTGACATGCAAATAACCCTTGGCAAAAATGAAAATGAAAAAGCCTTAAAATTAAAAAGACAACAAGTTTGCTAAAGCACTTTGTTTTGAACAATAATAATCTTGGTAGATATCAGATAGCTTCTGCATCTCATGCTTTACTTTGCTTGTCAACTGGAAAATGTGGTGATGTTTTTGTTTGCAAAAATTGAAAATGCGTGCTAATGACTTTCTTTAGATATCATCTGTTGCACTGATCATGTAATGTATCTTAGACAGTATGTCCTTTGTTGTATCTGTTAGATGTTGTAATTGCAGTCAATCATATCTGAGAAGCATGCTTTCTTCACTCCACTTGCACCCTAGTTGCATTCAGTGCATATTTTGAGGGGGATTTGCATTTTAGGGGGAGTCCGTGTCTCTTTTGAGTGCTTGATGAGTTCACTTGTCAACAAGGGGGAGAAATTTTGTTGGTGTTTCTGAGATCGCACTCATTTTAAGCTTTTACACTTTGGTTAACCGTAATGACCACTTCTTGCTTTTGTTTGGCTTTTGGTCATTAGGGTTAAACTTTTACTTTATTTTCTTCTTCTTTGTTTTCTTGTGCTTTGTTTTCGTGTTTCCACATGTGTTCGCAGGTACTGAAGAGCTGAAGAAATGAAGTGCTGACAATGCACTCATCAAGGGGGAGATTGAGGAGCCATGCTGAATAGCGTGGGCCTCATGGCTCCAGATGTGATGAGTCATTGTCAACGATAGTCAAAGAGGACTGAAAAGAGAGAAGGCTTGCTGTTTCATGGGCCACGTGTGACTCAGGTACACGGGCAGCGAGCGACTATCGGGCTGAGAGAGCCGTGAAGTCGGGCTGGCCCAATCCGGGTACATGGGCTAGGAGCAGCAGAAGACCCACTAGGCTGTTGACCAGGATTGACTCAGGTACACGGGCGTTGAGTGATTGCCGGGCTGAGAGAGCTGCGGAATCGGGCCGGCCCAATCCGGGTACTTGGTGCAAAGTCGGTGGAGGCTTTGTCAGTTTCGGCGCAAAACTGACGACCGCTGATCTTGTATCGGACTGTCCAGAAGAGAAGCCGTAGTCGCTACGAAAGCTTAGCTTCCGGATAAGTCTTCTGTAAATAGGAGTTTTCTATTTTGTCCATAGGCCCACAGTCAGTCAGTCGAGTCTGTAAAAAATCGTAAGGGCAGTTTAGTCTTTTCCTTTATTTCAGCGTCTGTAAAAAACCCTAAGGGGCTGGTGGAATATTCCTAAGTGTTGGGCAGCCTATAAATAGGGCCCCAATCCCTAGGGTTAGGTCACCCTTTGCAGAAATCACTTTTTAAATCATTCATTGGGTCATTTTGTGTCTCCTGCACATTCTCTCTCTTTCTCCTGTTCTTACGCGCCGCCAGGAACGTTCTGTTCTTCATGGGTTCAGCTTCATCCAGGTTTTGTTTTTGCATACTGTGATTCATGCGTGCAGCATTTTGTTGTGAGGATCTGAAGCCTCGATTCTTGTGCTCATTGTTTAAATCAGAGCTCTCACATTTCTTTATTGTTGCCCCTGTTCTTCACGTTAGTACTAGTTCATGTGGCTGGTAGCAAGTAGTACTACTTGCCTGTAGCTACAGTGTGCTAGTACTCTAGCCTTGCTTTTCTTGCGTAGCCTTTTTGATCGAGTAGACATGACATTGTCTCTTTCTGGCTGTTTTTGGCGAAGCCTCCTCGTTCGCACGAAGTCCTTCTATTCTGTGGAGCAGGCTTCGACCTGACTACTTCGAAGGCTTCGCTAGGACTCCGATTTTGAACTATGAACCTTGCTTCGAAGTATGTTCTGTGGTTCGTTTCTGTTCTGTTAGCATACTTCGATTGTTCTTGCGAAGGTGTAGCCGACTCGAGCGTTTCGAGGTCAATACCTTGACAGGCCTCGAAGTGAGCTCCGAAGCATGTCTTTCTGGTAGACTTCGCTTAATGTGTGTTCTCCGAGATTTTTTCTGTTGCTGTCTTTTCCGAAGGTCTCAGTTTATAAGTTCGAGGTTTGCTTTTCGATGTGTGGTTGTGGGCTTCGAATTCTTGTGTGACAACACCGGCAGACTTCGTTACGAAGTTGGTCTGTGTGTCGAAGGTCATCATTTCAGTAGTCATACCTCAATCAAAGGTAGCTTCGAAGATAGAGTGTAGCCTTCGATTTGGTCTTGTTGCTGCGTGTTTAGCTTCACTTCTCTTTCGAAGGTTATTTTTGTGTGAGCTTGTTCGAACCTTTCTGATCGAAGTCCAGGCTTCGAAGTACACTGTTCGAAGCAAGCTTCGATACTCTCATACTTCGCTTCGAAGCATACTTCGCTCTCTGACAAACTCGAACTAGGCTAGACCAATCAAACCTTCGGCACGTCAACGACAACCTTCACTCGACTTCGACAAGGGACTCCGAAGAAGGCTTTGACACAGCGAAGCAGGCTTCGACACTGCGAAGCAGGCTTCGTCACAGCATAGCAGGCTTCGCCAAGTTTCGAATAGGAGACAGATTTAGAACAGTAACTTCTCATTCCACAATTTGTG
Organism: Zizania palustris; assembly: GCA_019279435.1. Classification (NCBI taxonomy): domain Eukaryota; kingdom Viridiplantae; phylum Streptophyta; class Magnoliopsida; order Poales; family Poaceae; genus Zizania; species Zizania palustris. The sequence continues at coordinate 101,141,929 of JAAALK010000283.1, read as the reverse complement.
CACTTAGATTGTTGTACTGAGAAGATTGATTTGCCATGTCTTGTGTATTCTGTTTATCTGTCTATTAACACTATATTTGTGTTTCTCTGTTTTTAATATCAGTTGCTCCTAGGCTAGATACCTTTAGACTTAGGCGATCTGTTCATGCTTTGCTGCTTAGTCTTTTGAGGTGCGCTGGGTGTTGGGAGCAGGCCATTAATTCGAAAGAATTTTTTAGGCACCCATTCACCCCCCCCTCTGGTCGCTACTTTCGGTCCTACATTCGCAATCCTACAAGCCCATAATGCCTCGGAAAGCACTTCATGCCACCTTTTAGGAAACTCTTCAATTTTCTTCTTAATAAGCTTAATCACGGTTTTATTACTAGACTCGGCCTGACCATTGGCCTGAGCATAGTAAGGTGAAGAGTTTATCAACTTAATGCCATAGTATTCGGCGAAGTCCATTACTTCTTTAGAAACAAATGAACTACCTTGATCCGTAGTAAGAGTTTGAGGAATGCCAAATCTATGTATGATGTGCTTTAAAATAAAATTGTGTACCTCATTATGGGTCATGTTCTTGAGAGGTACGGCCTCGGTCCATTTGGTGAAGTAATCTGTCGCCATTAACACGAACCAATGCCCTTTTGAGGAAGGAGGGTGGATCTGGCCGATGAAGTCTAAACCCCAACCTCGAAACGGCCATGGCTTGACAATAGGATTGAGTAATGAGGCAGGAGCTAACTGGATGTTGCTGAACTTCTAACATGCCTCACACCCTCTGTAGTACTTGAAGCAATCTTCAGTCATAGTCGGCCAATAAAAACCCGCTCTTTTGAGCATCCAATTCATCTTTTGGTCTGACTAATGAGTGCTGCAAAGCCCCTCATGGACTTCTCCTGTAGCCACCTGGGACTGCTCATGGTCTAAACATTTCAATAGCACTCCATCAATGGTTCGGCGATACAATGTGTCGTCTACCAACACGAATTTGAACGCTTGTCGCCGAACCTTCCAATCAACCCTTCGGCTAGGGTCTTTCAAATACTGGACGATTGGGATTCTCCAATCGCCCTCACAGATTTCAGATGGCTTCGCTGGTCCACCTTCTGAAAGAACTTCTAAAATACTGACTTCGGGGTGCCCCCCGAGCCATTCCAGTTCCTGCCGAAGCCCGGCCGAAGTGGCCGCTCGGAGTGCGCTGGGCCGAAGCCCTTCGGAGGGTTCGGACTCTGGAGAGCCTTCCCCGTCCGAGAGACTCAGGACTATAGGCTTCGGCATACCGGACCACTCAGTGGGTGGAGCACTCCGATCTAGGGGCTCCGGCATGCGGTGGGGACTTCGGTGACCCGAGAGCTTCGACCTGAAGGGTGCGCCTGTCCAGCACTACTAGCTTCGGCAATGAGACCAAACACCGGCTTTTTCAATACAGAAAATTTCCCTCTCTTGACTTGGTAGCCAAATGCTTGCTGAGACAAATCATTAGCGATTGAATTGGCTTCTCTTGACACGTGAGATATTTTGAAATCATCGAAAGTAGCAACTATGTCTAGGAATTTGTCCAAATAGCTATTCAGTAAACCATTAAAACATTGAGCATTCTTGGCTACTTGTTGTACTACTAATAATGAATCTTCGTACGCGTGAACATGCTTAGCGCCTACAGACTCTAGTAGTTCAAGACCTAGCAACAAAGCTTTGTATTCGGCTTGGTTATTAGTGGAAGAAAACTCTAGTCGGGCCGAGGTTTCGGAGCACATACCATTAGGTGATATGAGAACCACACCAATACCCTGGCCATTTTTGCAAGCCAAACCATCAAAATATATTTTCCATGGCACTACCTCAACTAGAGCAATAACATCACTCCAGCTAGCATCTATGTGATGATCAACTATAAAGTTGGCCACGACTTGGCCTTTCATCGCTCTTAGGGGCTCGTAGGCCAAATCGTACTCAATCAATGCATAAGCCCATTTTCTGATTCTTCCACTTAGAATCGGCTTCTGTAACATGTGCTTTATAAATTGGTTTGGCAAATGACAACACGAGTGGTAGGGAGAAGATAATGGCGTAACTTGGTGCACGCGTAATAAAGTGATAAACATGGTCGCTCCACAAATGCGTACCTGGTTTTGGCGTCCAGCAGGCGGCGGCTCAAGAATGTGATGATGTACTCCTTCCCCTCCAGCTCCTAGGTTAGCATGACTCCAATCACGCTGTCTTCAACGGCGATGTATAGCCGAAACGGAATCCCGGCCTTGGGTGCTCTCACCACGGGTGGTGATGACAAGCACTCCTTGATCTTCTCAAAAGCACTTTGCTGGCTTGCCCCCCCCCCCCAAGCGAACTCGGCTTCATTTTTTAGCCGGAGTATGGGGACAAAGGCATCAATCTTGCCGGACAAGTTGGATATAAAACGGCGCAAATAGTTCAACTTACCTAGCCACTTTTGCACATCCTTTTTGCATGCCGGCGCTGCAACGTTTTTGATCTTTTCAAGTCTCTTAGGATCGATTTCTATACCTCTTTCATGAATCATGAAAGCTAAGAACTTACCTGTCGACACACCAAAAGCACAATTCAGTGGGTTCATCTTCAACCCGTACTGTCGCATCCTCTTGAGAGCAACCTTTAAATCGGCTAAATGGTTTCCCATAGCGTTCGATTTGACCACGACATCATCGATGTAAACTTCTAACATAAATCCTAGCAAGTCATGAAAGATCAAGTTCATAGTGCGTTGATACGTGGCGCCGACATTTTTTAACCCAAAAAAGACATGACGACCCACTCGAACAAACCGACAAAACCAGGGCATTGAAAGGCAGTCTTATAGACGTCCTCTTCGGCCATAAAGATTTGATTGTAACTGGCGTTGCCATCAAGAAAACTTAGTACCTTATGTCCTGAGGCGTCGTTGATCAGCATGTCGGCTATTGGCATTGGATACTCGTGTTTTGGAGTGGCCCTGTTCAAATCCCTAAAATCAATGCATACTCGTATCTTGCCGCTCCCTTTCTTCTCTACAGGCACAATGTTAGCAACCCATTCTACGTACCTGCATGGCCTAATAAATTCAGCATTGAGTAGTAGTTCAACTTCTTCTTTAACTCGGTCATAGACGGTCGAATTAAAGCGACGAGGAGGATGTTTATAAGGCCTAAACCCGGGTTTGATGGGCAGCCGATGCTCCACGAGCTCGCGGCTTAGCCCTGGCATTTCGCTATACTCACATGCGAAACAATCGACATACGATCGAAGTAACTTTATTACTTCAGCCTTTACATCGGGCTGTAAATGTTGGTTTACAAAAGTCGCCCTTGGGATGCTACCATTACCTATATCAACTTCCTCCAAGGGATCGGCCGACGCAAAACCTTGACCTAATTTTTCTACTTCGCTAAAGTCTTCGATGGATTCGGCAATACCGTCTTTATTAGACCGATACTGCTCCACTCAAGACTTTAGCCAATCTAGATTATTCTTGCTAGACATGACTACTAGTACAAAAATAGCCGTGCTACTCCAGCCGGCTTTACAGACACTGGTACAAACCGTCCTACGGATACGCTAACAAAGTCATAGTCCGAAAGGTCTCTACCAGATAGACACTCTACTTTGTTATGGATGGCGTCAACTGACACATCGGCCAAAGCTACTTGGGCCGAAATATCTGCGGGGATGACCTCCACCTCATCGCCATCCCATTGTACCAAGCACTGGTGTAGGGTAGAGGGGATGCAATAGTTCGCATGGATCCAGTCGTGTCCGAGTAACACACTATAGTTACCTTGTACGTCAACGACGAAGAACGCTGTTGGCAACGTCTCGTTGCCCACCGTCAACTCCATAGAGAGTACTCCCTTGGCTTCGAAGATCTCGCCGTTGAAGCCGTTGAGCATCAAGTTAGTCTTCTTCAGGTCATCTTCATCCCTGCCAAGTTTCTTCAACAATGAATAAGGCATTAGATTAACTATGGCGCCACCGTCGACGAGCATCCGGGAAATCGGCTTCCCATCAATGTGACCCCTGACATAGAGAGGCTTTAGATGGCGAGCTGAATCCTCGGGCTTCTCGAAGATGGCGCTGCGCGGACCGAGGTTCAACTGAGCGACCTCGGCCTCATCCCGTGGTGGTGCAAACTCGGTGGGTAATGTGACGATGTTGATGTCCATCGACTGAGGTGTGGGCCCTTCAGAGACGGGCGAGTAATCATCGTCAAGCAAGTCATCGTCGTCACTCGGACTAAGAGCCGGGTTGGTTATGTCAACCGGCTTCTCCCTCCATATCTTTTTTGTGGCTGGCCGAGGGCGGATCTCTTCAAAGATAGCATCGCGCTCGGCCTCAGCTACCTTCTCGCGCATCTCCTGTGCCCACAGCCTTTGTAGGCGTCTTTTTTGTGATATGGACATGCCCGGGGGAGCCCAAGATGGCTTCGGCTTGGTGCCTGGAGCTACTGTTTGACCCCTGTTAATTCTGGCTGAAGTGTGCCCTTCAGCCTCGGGCGTCCTGTGTTCGAAGGGGGCTTCGCTGCGAACCCTGTCAAATGGATCGGCCTCGTTCGACTGATCGAACCAAGCTTCGGTGCAGAGCCGGGCCGAAGCATGCGGCTTATTTCCGTCAGCCTTCGGTGACAACGTCTTCGGGATTGGGACCTCCTGAGACCCAACTCTGGTAGTTATGGCTTCAGACTCCCTGACTTCGTCCTCCACGTGCTCGCATCCTTCGGCTTCACTCTGCGGGGTTCGATTCGGAGGTAACACAGATAGTCTGTGGACGATGCCCCCCTCCGCTGCGTCTATTTACCCCTGCCATCCATAATACTCCGAAGGAAAATAAGGCATAGGGTTAGTCTGTGGAGAGTACCCAGACATGGATACGTACGGGGCCCACGGGGTCCTCGCCCAGTCATACGGCAGAGGCATCGGCGGCTCTAGTGGCCTTGGCCATTGCGAGCCGAACCCATCACCTGGAGGGGCTTCGGCCAAGTTGAAGGTGTCTCCGACCACACCAGCGAAGGACCCCCGCCAGGCCAGAGGTATGTTAGGCCAGTGCGGGCCGAAACCTCCCGTCGGAGAAGTCCACCATGGTGCGGGGTTCGGCCATTGGGGGCTGAAGCTGTCGCATGGGGGACCCGACCCCTGGGGTTCGAAGTTGTCACACAGAAAACCCGACCATTGGAGTTCGAAGTTGTTGCACGGGGGGTTCGGCCATTGTGGCTCAGAACCACCGTGCGGAGCACCAGGATACATCAGCCCGAAGCCTTCGTGCGGAGGGTTCGCAACCTTCGGTCTGAAGGCACCCTTCGAAGGTCTTGGCCCCTTCGGCTGCTTTAGCTGGGCGCGTGGGCCTGGTCCTTTGGCCCTCTTCTGATGCTTGTTCAACAACATGTTATATGTCACCTTCGGCCTCTTGTGAGCCTTAGCCGAAGGGGTATTGATGTTCTGTTTCCACACTCCTACCTTGGGGTTCTTTGGCAGAAGTGTGTGAACACGCGGTTCTCCGACAATCACATCTTTTCCTCTAGCATACTCGGCCTGTTCTCGCCGAATCAACACCTTCTTTTCACCGAGGTCGACGGCGTTGACTGGAAAAGGATCTTTATACAGCTTCATTTTTGGATCATGGTCTATCTTCAATCATCCTTCTTCTATGGCTGATTGTATCTGCCGTCGAAAAACATTGCAATCATTAGTATTATGAGAATGTGAATCATGCCACTTACAGTATGGATGCTTCTTTAACTCGTCGGCAGGTGGGATAACTTGAACCTTAGGTAACCTGAGAGCTGACTCTTTAAGAGGAAATCAAATATTTTATCACATTTAGTCACATTGAACGAGTACTTGGCCTCATTAAGTCTATTCTTTGTGGGGGATGGTCGTAGTTCGGAGCAAGTGACAGGTTTGTTTTTAGTGTTGGTAACCCATTTGGTCGCGTACATGTCGGCCTAATCCTCCTCTGACTCCTCCTCATCAGAGCGTTCCATGATGTGGATTTCGGCCTTAGGCTTGCTAAATGTCTTAATCAATTTCTTGTCTTTGGCTCGGCCTTCTTGGACCAGAGCCTGCTGTAGGACTTGGCTAACTTCTAAAAAGCTCTGGTTATCTAATCTTTCTTTGAGTTCAGAATGCAACCCGTTAAAAGCTAATTCCACCAAGTCCCTTTCTGAAATATTAAGACTAAAGCACCGGTTTCTAGTATCCCTGAAACGCTTGATATACTCAGAGGCGCTCTCACTAGATTTTTGTTTAACCGATGTCAAATGTGAAAGCCTATGTTTTGTTTCACCGGTGTAGAAATAATCATGGAATTTCCGCTCTAAATCGTCCCACGTGTGGATGGAGTTCGGCGGGAGCACCAAAAACCATGTGAAAGCTGTGCCAGATAGTGAGAGAGAAAATAGTCTAACCTTTAGGGCATCTATCCCGCTAACCTATCCACACTGCGCCAAAAATTTACTAACATGCTCTAGTGTGGTCCTGCTACCCTCGCCATCGAATTTAGTAAACTAGGGGATCCTATAGCCGCGGGGGTAGGGTACTATATCAAGATGATCGGGGTATGGTTTGCGGTAAACCCTAACCCGTCCCATGGGCATGAAGCCGACACATTCCCTAAACAGTGAGCGGATCCGCTCATCTAAATCATCTTGGTAGTTTGTTTGCATGCGCCTCTCATGTGGGGGCGCGACATGCGGTGGGATATTGGCGTGTTGGCCATGTGCTTCTTCCCTACGCGCTGTTTGTATAATGTGCTCGTGTCCGTGCGTCTGCGCGTGCGGTGCAGGTAGCGTGGGTATTGGCGCAAGTGTTGTGTGGTATGCAGTATTAGTTTGACCATAGGTATAATGATTGGTCTCGGCCATAAGTGATGAGGCCGGAGACATGTTTGTCGGAAGTGCACTAGCTATAGGATCTGGGGGTATGGCCTCAGTGAAGACGAACCTTCTAAGAGTTGCCTCTACCTGGGAGCTAACTACCAAATCTAAACGGTTGGCTAGCAAAGCGCTAACGACCTGATCTACTGATGCGGCTATTTTTTTCTCAATTTCTAAAGAAGATAAACGAGGCGATACCGGTGTTACCTGGACCTGAGCGGGGTCGAGTGACGATGTTACGCTTGATGAAGCCTGCGCGTGTCTTGATGTAGCCTCCAAGCATCATGTCTTGGAGCGCCTTTAGCCTTGCCTCGATCTCTGCTCGGTCTTCCGCGGGGATATCTTCAAGAGTAGGTGACATTATGTTGCGGTTGTCGATATCTGTGCCACCTATTGTGTCCATCGGCGGTGTAGACGTAGTAGTCGAAGTAGATGTACCGGCGGCCGATGTAGACGTACTCATTGTGTTGGCGTAGCTCTTCCCCAGCGGAGTCGCCAAAAAGTGTGTTGACACGGAAACGTGCCCCTGCACTTGGGTCAGTCCGGCGATCCAAGAGTGCATGGATACCTAGGACGGGCCAAAGCGTGACGTAGCACCGACGCTGCGTTCCGACTACCCTTACTAGTGATAAGGGGGTGGAGTCGCCAAGCAACCAGATTACAAGAAATAATCCAATTAGCCGAAAGAAATAGATTGAACGTGTTAAAATCAGCAAACCAGTCAGAGTCCTCCTAGTTCGAAGTCTGATGTGAAGGGTGCACCGAAGGGTACCTTCGACGCCTGATGCGAAGTTTTCTGCCGAAGGGTGCTTCGGTGCTCGGTGCGAAGTGCTCCACCGAAGGGTGCTTCAGCATTCGGACTGATCCGGCCGAAGATAGACTCTGAACGGATCTGAACGCGGTTATTACCTCCGAACAGCGGGGTTCGACATGCGATCTCCAGTGCAGCGGGTTACAGAGTGATGACGTGAAGGCCACACATGGGTGCAGCTTCGTTTGGTGCGGGGTGTAGTCATGGCGAAGCCTGTCACGATGAAGTATGCTGACGGAGCCTGTTGTCGAAGCCTGCGGTCCTGTCGAAGGGTGCCCTGGGGACCTCCAGAATCGATCTCTTAGCTCCGAACACCTCCGGCGAATGGGCTCCGAACGTGCGAACCTGCAACAGGGATGATGCTAAGCACCAATTCGGCCTTAGGACCGAATCTTGCGAGGTGTTTCACGGTGGCGAAGGTAGCAATCTATTACGCAGATTAGCGGATACTTCACAGGCGAAGTAACAAGGCGATAGCAATCTGTTACGTAGATTAACGGGGACTTCACGGGCGAAGTACCAAGGCATACCACTATTCCGTAGTGGCGGACGGAGGGCTTCCAGGCAAACCCATGAAGAGGTACATAAAAGTAAAGGTAAAAGTAAAGGTACGATCAAAGCATGGCTTTGGTTTGGTTTGTGTTTGGGGGGGGGGGGTTCTCCACGCCGGCCAGGCCTCTCTATTTATAGAGGGTTAACTCTAATCTAATCTACTATTAATCTGGCCGGATAGAGATAAATATTGAGCTGTAAACGCATCCAACTCTATCTCTGCAAAGGTGGGCTTCGGCCAGGCCCGCCGAGGCATGCTCCTCGGGCCGAAACTTTGGCAGCGTGGACTTCGGCCAGGCCCGTCGAGGCTTGCTCCTCGGGCCGAAGCTTCGGTAGCGTGGGCTTCGGCTAGTCCCGTTGAGGCTTGCTCCTCGGGACGAAGCTTCGACAGCGTGAGCTTTGGCCAGGCCCGTTGAGGCTTGCTCTTCAGGCTGAAGCTTCGACAGCGTGGGCTTCGGCCATGCCCATCGAGGCTTGCTCTTGGGCCAAAGATTCGATAGCGTGGGCATCCGAAGCTTTGGCAGCGTTGGCCTCCAAAGGCTTCCGAAGCTTCGGCAGTGTGGGCCTCCAAAGCTTCGGCAGCGTGGGCCTCCGAAGGCTTCCTAGCCGAAGCCCATGGGCCAGCTGGAGGCTTTCGGAGCCCATAGCTTGATGGGCTTCAGCCCTGTAGGGCTTCGGACAGACCCTGGACATGTGTATTTTCAGCCCAAATCACCAAAAATTGATATTTTGATAATCTAGCCATTAATTGCATTTTTTGCTATCAACACCGTCGTTGTTCACTTTCCCCTTTTATAAACACTCCATTTTCATTTAGCATGATTCGCATATGTTTTCACACTCATAGATCCAACCCTCGTCACTGACTGGTGGGACTAAAAGATGAAAAAGTGTAAACCCGCGGTAAATTTTTGCGTCTATTACTTTCTCGAAAGGCCTAACGGCTATTTGAAGAGTATCGACACAAAAATAACGTCTCACTCTGATGCATCGCAATTTCAACGGTCAACTTTGTTGCGAAACTTTCACATGGAGATTCAAGATCGAAGCCTAGATTCGATATATCTTCAGCATTGAGGAGGCTTCGAACGGTTATAATACCTTGAATTTTTATTAAGTCCCTGAGAATGAAAATATTTCTTGCGTATTCTGCTCTCCTTGCTGTATAGGCTATTCAAAGAAGCGTATTTGAGGGGCTACTTTTGGGGGAAAATACTTCATCCCCATGATCCTCAAGATTCTAAGATACTGGCAAGACATAACCTCGGAGCCCAAGACTTGTCTCCAGATTGAAAGACTTAAAGAACCTCGGAGCCCAAGACTTGTCTCCAAATTGAAAGACTTAAAGACGGAGAGTCCATCCATGTTCCGATCTGAAGGGACCCTCCGAAACGCTTCCCTCCGTAGTGGAAAACAACCAGAAGGATGGGACGTCTACTTTATCGACATCCTTCGAGTATATTTTACCATATTAGCCCTATTCGGGATACCTAAATAGTTTCCACTATGTCGTTCGTAATTGAGGGGTAAAAAGATCTTTTCCCAAGAGATTTTACCTATAAATACCCCCCTTCTTGCCCTGTAATAGGTATTGAATATTCAGATATTCAATAAATCACTTTGAACTACTTCGAGCTATTATCCTATTCGGAGGCTTGAGATAGTCCGCATTCACAAACACTTCGTTTGTCAGTTCTTAACTTTATAGAACATGTTAGCGTAATCTGTTGCGCCAACATCTATCTTTTGCTCAATCTCTAAGGAAGATAAATGAGGTGACACTGGTGTTACCTAAGCTCGAGTGAGGCCGGGGATGTTGACGTCGTGCTTAATGAAACCCGCGCATGTCTTGACGTAACTCCCGAGCATGAGACCTTTGAGCTCTTTCATCTTCGCCTCGATCTCGACCCGACCCTCCTTTGGGATATCTACAAGGGTGGCTGTCATTATGTTGCGGTTGTTTATATCTGCACAACCCATGGGATCCATCAGCATTGTATACGTAGTAGTTGTTGTAGAGGTACTTGCAGCCGATGTAGATGTACTCATCATGTTGGCGTTTTCCCTAGCGGAGTCACCAAAAAGTGTGTTGACACGAAAACGTGCCCCACACTTGGGCCGGTTTGACGATCCCAAAGCGTGTGGATAATTATGGATAATCCTAATCATAACACAACACTGATGTGACATTCCGACGTAATCAAATTGCATAGAAATAATCCAATTAGCCAAAATATATAGATAAAATAACCCAATCGGCCGAACGAAGCCAGATTGGTTCGAAGTATACCGTGTGAAGGGTCAACGAAGGGTGGCCTTCAGCGTCTGGTGTGAAGTATGTGCTGAAGGTATCCTTCGGCGTTCAGATCGATCTGAACGAAGATAGGCTCCAAATAGACCGTGACATGAAATCGCCTCCGAACGACAGGGTTCGGGATGAAGCCTCTAGCGTGACGAGGTCCGATGTGTAATGTTTTGGCATTAATCCATGGCAAAGTGTCCTGGCGTGGCTCCGAGGTGAAGTGGCTCTAGCGCATGGAACCTGAACAAGCCGATAATAGCGTGATAGATCCGGCACGGACGGACGAAGCGAAGTCCTACCGAAGGGTGCTCCGGCAGCTTCCGAAGATAATCTCCTAGCTCCGGAGATCACCTTCCTGGGGTCAGATTGAAGCGAAAATCCTTGGTGAAGGGGGCTCCGAACATATATCCTACATAACACAAAGATCAAGTGCCAATTCGTCCTAGAGACCAAATTACCAAGTGTAGCAGTAGGGAAAAAGATAGAACAAAGAGTAGCAATTTGTTACGTAGATTAGCGGATGATTCACAGGCGAACCAACAAGGTGATAGCAATCTGTTACGTAGATTAACGGATGACTCACTAGCGAATCAACAAGGACTTACCACGATTACGTTATGGCTGATGGAGGGCATCCAGTGCAAACCCCCGAAGATAGACTAGTATAGTTGCGGAAAAGTAGATGAAAGTAAAGATACGATTCAAAACTAGGGTTTCGAGTTATTGATCTGTGTAGATGATCTATGAATCGGCCTCACCCCTATATTTATAGGGGCTGGACATAGACTCCCTAGCGCCTACATCAAGTAGGATTCGGCCAAATTAGCTGGGATTTTGCTTAGAGAAAAAATTAACCGAAATCCACCTATATCTCTATCCTTTGGACTGTGCCGGTCTGACCGGACCCATTTGGTTAGTTTGATCAAGGCCTACATGGCCGGTCGGACTGGCCTACCATGGCCAGTTGGACCGACCTATGCCAGGGAAGACATATTTTTGACCCAAATTACCAAAAATTGATATTTTGACAATTTCGACTAGTAATGCCATTTTTTGCTATCAACACTAGCATAACTAGATGTTCTCCCACTATTTTCTTTTTATCTCTCAAATTTGGCTTGTGGCACTCACTCACCAAATTGTGAATGGTACTCACTTTCTTTTGCTCTTCTCCTCTTTGACATGCTGGACTAATTTCAGATTTCTTTTGTATGTGCTCAATCATGATTTGTTGAGGTGTCATAGGCTTGAGTAAAACTTTTCCTTTTTAAATCTAGTGTGTACTGGTTTGTTCTCCCACAATGCTGACTATATCGAACATATTTCTAAGGTCTTCCAAGCAGCAAGTGGCACACAGACATTGGGGCCACATCACACTCCACTGTGAAAATATATTCACCAATTTTGAACATAACCTTTACTTTATATCCATTCTTAATATCTCCTGAATCATTCAACCATTGAATATGATATGGATGATGGTGTCGTTGCAGTTTCAAACCAAGATTATCAACCATCTCACGAGTAGCAAGATTGCGGCAGCTCCCGACATCAATGATCACCTTGTCTACTTTATCTTGCACTCTAGCTCTGGTTTGAAAAAATTATGTCACTGTCCATTTTCAGCTTCCTTTACTTGAACGTTCAAAATTTGAGTAACCACAAGAGTAGCACCTTTCTGAAATTCACATCTAGCATGTTCCTCATCTTCATGGGCTTCATTTCACATTATTCCTCAACTTCCTCTTCACTAGCTGATTCATATTATCCATTGTCATTCACAATGATCATACGATTATTTTGACAGTTCCTGATTATATGCCCATGACACCCATACTTGAGGCACTGAATCTCACTACTCTTGGTTGTAGAACCCACTGAAGAAGTGGTGCATGTTGATGGTTTAGATCTCATGCTTGGGACAACAACATTCTTCCCCTTAACATCCTACACAATAGAACGTAAGTCTCCATTTGAGATTTTTGATGAAGAAGATGTAGCCGTAAACCTTGGGATCGGCTAGCCTCCTCCTTCCATAGTCCTTGTGCCATATGATAAGGGCTTGTTGTTCTTAGCATCATGCTACAATTCGCATTCATCTTTAGTTGATTGATGTACCAAATCAAGAAGATGACAGTATGGTTGAAACTCAACGATGCGCTAGATATTGCGATGTAACCCAACCATGGAGCTGTTAGAACATGGGGAAGCTACGCTTGACGGCAATTTCAATAATTTTTCCACTCAACCATAGAACCATGTGCGTGAGTGATCTATAATCGTTACCTTATAACGCGAGATGCGCTAGTGCAGCGAAACAAGATATTGGGGAAGCACGTCCTATCTTATCCTCTTCTTGCTCCGCTTGTTCCCCCATGATCCAATCGACGAAGTTAGGCGATGTCCACATGAAGAAGCGCAAGAGAACCGCTATTTGAGCAACACCTCTATGGAATCCACACATACACGGATGAGATTAATCTCATGCCGGTGTGCTAGCACCTTTTTGTTGACGGAAAAAGTTGGTTAAGGCTGAAGCCTAGTAAGGATCCGGAGTGGTCAACATAAGTCAAAGAAGTCTATTCAAAAGTTGGTAAAAGAAGTTCATCTGTTGTGCATGACCGGATATGAAGGAACCGATAGGATAAGAGCCAAAATAAGTTACAAGATGGATCATATCAAATGGTAAGTCTCCGGACTATAAATATGTACATATTAGGTACACAAATACATCCAAAAAACTACTCTCGGTACATCACCACCCATGTTCATAGAAGGTTCAATCCTAGCAGGACTAGGATCCTAGAGTTGGGCAGCATAGATTCGATCTCCAGTGAAGGGGTCAGTCCCACCACCCCAAAGATTGTGTCGACTAGATTGGTGTTTTTCAAGGATGTATCGCTTCGATCTGTTGAAGTGAACTGGTTCAGTCAGTATAATCGTTGGCTTATATTGATGTTGTTGATAGCAAAAATGGCATTAATGGTCAAAATTGTCAAAATGCCGATATTGGTAATTTTCACCAAAAATATGTAATTTCCTGGCATAGGCCGGTCTGACCGACTTTAACACTTCGATCTGACCGACCCCACTTCGGTCTTACCGGACCTATAAGGACGGTCTGACTAACCCAATCCGAGTCTAAACCACCTTTATCTGTTTTAGGTTGTTTTGATTACTAATTAAATCCTAATGACTTGGACATGTCATTGAGTCAATTAGAAGTCTAGGTATGTCAAGACCAACCCCTATATATATAGGGGCAAGGCCGATTCAAAGGGAATCTCTCCAAAACACTAATAGATCCAATCTACTATTCCCTTGAATCGTTCTTTTCAATCCAGTACTTTTCCTTGCCCTAGGATTAGCCATAACGTCCATATTTATTGGTTTGAGATGTAAACCATCCATCGCATCATAATCACGATAATCCTTATTGATTCGCTTGTGAATCATCCGTTCAATCCACGTAACAGATTTTTATCGGTTTGTATTGGCTACACTTGGTAATTCGGTCTCTACGCTGAATTGCTACTTATTTTCTTTGTTTTGTAGGGCCAATGCCTTCATCTTCATCAGCAAATTCCCCAGCACTAAGTCCTCTTCATCGGAGCCATCGTTGATGAACTAGGTAGACTGCTTTCATAGCCGTCGGTCAGACCAACGGTATAGCAACGGTCTAACTGAGTCGTGCTGGGCTCATCATCTTGTGGGCCGACAACATGAGGCGGCTGTCATCCGCCACTTTGGTCTGACCGACTAGGCGTGGTCGGTCTGACCAGACCGTGCTAGGTCTGTCATCCCACGTGCCGGTAACTAACGGTCTTACCGACGAGACTTTGTCGGTCTAATCGGCCATTCTAGGCCGGTACGACTGCCCCTTACACCTTGGTCAAATCGGCCCTGGATAAGCCGGTTTAATCTCTTTTTTTGCACTTCACCAATTGGATCGCATCTTTGGGTGTGGTTTGATTGCCTGGTGACTCCACTCCCTTGTCATGGTTAAGGGTCGTCGGAATGCAGTGTTAATGTCATGTGACGTTTAGGGCCACCTCTAGGCGTCCATGCACTTTTGGATCACTGAATCGACATCGGTGTGTTTGGCGCTTGATCGACGGATTTTAGTGTCAACATACTTTTTGGCGACTCCGCTAAAGACATACAACCAAACACGACTACGTCGATGACCAGTATGACTACTATGACTACATCAATGGTACCCTATACATTGGCAAACATGGTGGGCAGCGCGAAGAATGACGAAGACAATGCCATCCTCCCCACCATCGATGACATCTGCGAGGAGGACAGGACTGAGATCGAGGCCAAGACGAAGGAGTTGCACTCCCTCATGCTTGGACGCTACACAAAGACTCACATGGGCTTTGTCAAACGTACCCCCGATCTTCCTAGCATCTCCATGGATAAGGAAACACCACCATCCCATACTCAGTACCACTCGGACATTGAGCAAAAGATCACCACGAGAGTAGATCAAGCGGTTAGTGCCACTTTTTCTAACCGTCTAGGATGGAGGCAATGTTTAAGAGATTCAGCTTTTCCGAGGCAGCTTCTCCAACTCTGATCGCAAGCATACCCCCTGTTCACCACATACACAAGAGAACCAATGGGAGTACCAGGAAAGTTATAACACCCTCGGCCTCACCACCCATGGTCGAGGCCACCTCTAGCACTGTCGGTCAGACCGGCCCCTAGGTCGGTCAGACCAATGTGTGTCAGCTGGTGCCAAGTAATTTTTACCAAGGTATCACTGTGTTGTCGACAACATCCGGTCATACCACCCCTAGGCTGGTCAGACCGGCATGTTCCACCCCGCACCACCAACAATAATCGGTCAGACCGGTCTCTAGGCTAGTATGACTAGCCATTATGCATTCGGACAGACCGGCCTTCTGGTCGATCGGACTGCACCCACAGTACTTTATGTGTCGCCTCTGCCAGCACCTGTGCTACCTCTACCCACACTACCCGCACCTCCTAGTCCCGCACACCCGCATAGGCTAGGTAAACACTAGATATCATGAGTCGCCATGAGAGGGGGCAATCAAGGGGAGCCATATGGCCAACACGCCGTTATACCACCATGTGTCGCGCTCCACACGAGAGACGCGCACAAGAGAGAGGCATAGGGTTTACACCCAGGGATCAGACTATGGTTTACCACAAGCCGTACTCGGACCATTATGACACAGTCTCATATCCTCATGGTTTAAGGGTTCCTGAATTCACCAAATTCGATGGTGAGGGTAATAAAACCACGTGGGAGCACATAGGTCACTTTCTAGCACAGTGTGGTGAAGCTAGTTGGTCGGATGCCTTTAAACTTAGACTATTCTCCTTGTCGCTATTCGACACTACTTTAACTTGATTTTCAGTGCTACCGCCAAACTCCATTCAGACTTGGGCCCACTTAGAGTAGAAATTTCATGATTACTTTTACATTGGAGAAACTGAACTTAGACTCTCGCACATGACATAGGTTAAACATAAGTATAATGAGGGCATCTCTGACTACATTAGGTGGTTTAGAGACAGCAAAAACCAATGTTTCAGTTTAAACCTTTCTAAGAGGGATTTGGCCGACTTAGCGTTTAATGGTTTGAATTCTGTGATTAAGGAGAAGCTAGAGGGCCAAAACTTCTTAGAGGTTAGTCAAGTTTTGCAACAAGCTCTAGTCTATGAAGGCCGAGCTAAGAATAAAAAATTCAATAAGACCTTTAGAAAGCCCAAGGCCAGGGTACACATCATGGAGCACTCCGATGAGGAATCATCGGAGAGCGAGGATAACTCAGGCGATATGTACACCACGGAGTGGACTTGGTCTAGTAAGTCCAAGCCCATTACATGGTCTGAGTTACGGTCGTCTACCACTAAGGGTCGACATATAGTGAGGTCAAATAAGCATTTTATGTGACTAAATGCGACAAGATATTTGATTTTTTGTTGAAGAACAAACTCCTCAGGTTGCCGAAGGGTCACATCATTCCCACTGCCGACGATTTGAAGAACGCTCTTATTGTAAATGGCATGATTCATATTCTCACTCTACTAATGATTGCAATATTTTTTGTCGACAGGTTCAATCGGCCATAGAGAAAGGACAATTCAAATTGGATACTAATCCCAAAATGAATCTCGACCAAGACCCCTTCCCCATGAACACCATCAATCTCGAAGGGAAAAAGGTGTTGATTTGGCCCAAGCAAGCCAAATCGGTGAAGGGGAAAGCAGTTGTAGTTGGAGAGCCACACCCATAGATGCTTGTGCCGAAGAATCCCGAGGTAGGGGTTTGGAAGGTGAACACCAATGCAATGTCTTCGGCTAAATCGCATAAGAAGCCAAAGGTGACTTACGAGATGCTGCTTCAGAAGCACAAGAAGAGGGCCGAGAAGGCGAACACTCGACCATGACCTCCAGTGAGGCTGAACCCTCCATGAAGGAATGAGTTCGGCCCACAGTGGGCGAGACCACTAGAGCCACCGATGCCTCCACCTCCATACCAGATCCCGATGGCGTAGTGGGCCCCATATTACGTTATGTCCACTGGCTGCCCATTCCCTTACTTCTTCACAGGTGCTCCATTTGTGCCACTCGAGATCCATAACATGAAGGGAAAGATGAGCGCACAGTGGGAGGCGATGTCTTTAGTCGGCTTTCTATCGCACTGCTAGGATGACTAGATCGGAGTTGCGAAGCCAACGTCGTCAAGGTGGGTTCCCATGATGTTCCAATCCCTGAGGGGACCCCGCTGGAGCACAACGGAGGTGAGCCGCAAAATGGAGCCAAGGAGGGACATGCTGGTTAGACCGTCTTTCACCCTGGTCTGACTGGCCTACTATGGCTAGTTCGACTGGCCATTTTCGGTCATCTGGCAATGGCCGATCAGATAGGACCACCATGGCCGGTTTGACCGACAAGGCTCGGTAAGACCAACCTAGTAAGGTTGGTCTGACTGATAGATTACAGGAAAGTACCCCTACTAAGTGAAAAATTTTTGAGGCTGACCCGGGTAATTCCAGGAGCAAGTTCGTGGTGCTAGCATAAAGCCATAACCTTCGTGGGCACCTCCAGCCATGACCAAGTACGAGAAGAGGTGTCTACAACGTCTTCGAGCCTAAGAAATGAGAGAGAAGAAGGCCGTGGACGAGCGGTGCATGATTTTCGAGGATATTCATCCTCGACCAGTACACAAGCACGTATGGAACCCAAGCCGGTTGTGGTGGACAACTCAGCTCCCACTACAAGTGATGATGATGATGACATGCTAGACCACAACTGCACACCCATCTTAGAGGAACCTCTCCCTCAACCGATGGATATGAATGTGGTGATGCTTCCCGCTGAGTTTGCTCCACAAGGAGATGAGGCTGAGGTTGCTCAACTAAACCTCGGCCCGCGTGAAGTTGTTTTCGAGAATCCTGAGTAGTCAGATCATCACTCGAAGCACCTGTATGTTCGAGGACACATCGATGGAAAGTTGATCTCAAGGATGCTCGTAGACGGAGGCGCCACCATCAACCTGATGTCGTAATCTCTTTTGAAGAAGCTTGACAATAATGAGGAATTGATGAAGACCAACCTGACGCTGAACGGCTTCAACGGCGAGAGCTCCGAGGCCAAGGGTGTACTTTCTATGGAGCTGATGGTGGGCAACAAGACATTGCCCATGGCGTTCTTCGTAGTAGATGTGCAAGGTAACTATAGTGTGCTACTTGGACATGATTGAATTCACACAAATTGTTGTATTTTGTCTAGCTTGCACTAGTGTTTGATCCAGTGCGATGGCGATGACGTTGAGGTTGTACCAGCTTACACTTCGGCCCAAGTTGCTTTGGCCGATGTGTCCATAGACATCATCCATGATAAGGTAGAGTTTCTATCAGGTTATGACTTTGTTAGCGTATCTAAGGAGAGGTTTGTTCTAGTCTCTATAAAGCCAGCTGGGGTAGCTCTGCTATCTCTAAACTAGTGGTCATGTTAGGTAGAAGAAATCTTGATTGGCTAAAGTCCCATGTAGAGCAATACCGGTCTTCTAAAGACGATATCGCTGAAGCCATTGAATATTTCAGCGAGGTAGAAAAGTTAGGTCAAGGTTTTGCGTCGGCCGACCCTTTAGAAGAGGTGGACATATGAGATCGTAGTGTTCCAAAGCTGACTTTTGTAAATCATAATTTATCGGCTTGTGATAAGGCCGAGGTAATAAAGTTACTTCTGTCGTACATCGATTGCTTTGAGTGGGAGTATAGCGAGATGCCCGGACGTAGCCACAGGCTCATAGAGCATCTACTACATATCAAACCCGGGTTTAGGCATTATAAATAGCCTCCTCGTCGCTTTAATTCGGCCGTGTATGACCGAGTTAAAGAAGAGATAGAGCGATTACTTAAGGCTGAGTTTATTAGGCCATGCAGGTATGCTGAATGGGGTGCTAACATTGTGCCTGTCAAAAAGAAAGGGAGTGGCAAGATTTTGTGTGTGTACTTATTTCAAGGAATTGAACAAGGACACTCCGAAGGAGAAGTATCCCATGCCAATAGCTGACATGTTGATCAATGATGCTTCAGGACATAAGGTACTAAGTTTTATTGATGGTAATGTTGGTTATGATGTTTACAAAATAGCATTTAGATGTCCTCATTTTGTCAGCTTGTTTAAGTGGGTTATGATGACTTTTAGTTTAAACAATGATGGCGCTACAATTCAATGTACTATGAACTCAATCTTTCACGACTTGCTAGGAGTTATGCTAGAGGTCTACATAGATGATGTTGTAGTGAAATCAGATGCTACGGGTAACCATTTAGCTGATTTGAGAGTTGCTTTTGAAAGTGTTGGCATAAAATATTACGCTAACAGGTTTCTGAAGATTAGAAACTAACAAACGAAGTGTTTGCGAAGGAAACTATTCCTAGCCTCCGAAAGGATAACAACTTAGAATAGTTTGAAAGTATGTATTGAATAACTTGTATTCGGTCCTCATTACAGGGTAAAACGGGGGGTATTTATAGGCCCAAACATTAAGGAAAAGACCTTTTTACCCCTCTATTACAACCGACATAGTGGAAACTATTCGGTACTCTTAATAGGGCTAAAATGGTAAAAGACTAATCTAGTTAGAAAGAAGATAAGTCTTCCATCTTAGCTGGCAAAGAGGTTCCTGGAAGAGTCTATGTTCGAACATGTACTCCGAACTAGAGCTCGTCATCATACTTCGAACTTGACTGGATGCATCTCCGAAATTATATATCGGGCATCTTCATCTTAATCACTAGTCCTTATCTTGTTGCTGCGATAATCTTGAAGATGGAATATTTTCCCCCAACAGTAGCCCCTCGAATACGCTTCTCCGTTAAATCTGTGATGTTAGGGAAGCAGTATACGCAAGGAAACATATTCATGTGCAGAGATTAGCAGACTCAATACACCTCCGAAAGGTATAGAGATGCGAACTTCAAATTATTTTCTAAATTACATTCGAAGTATTCTAGAATTAACTTGGGAAATCCGGAAGTCTTTTTAGACTTGGAAAAAAAATAGTCGTTGGCTTCTTCCTTCTGACGGAAGTTACATAATGCGTTAATTCCGGAATAAAGTAACAGTCAAGAATGCGAAACGGCATAAGCAAACGGTAAAAAATTGAGGTCTGAGCTATAAATAGAGGGCCCGACCCTTTCTTGTACCTTTCCACCGCTTTCGTGCAAACAGACCAACTCTCGAACCCTAGCCTCTCCTTTTCCTTCAAAGCAGCCCAAGAGATCTAATGGCGAAAACCAGCTTCAAGGGTCCGGGAATGGCTTCAACCTTGACTCGGCAGCAAGTTGCTGCGGCACCAGTGGCCGCTACTTTGGCAGCGACTGCTCCGACACCTGCAGCAGCAACAATGGCGACGGCGGGGGAAAATCCCCAAAATGTTGGCCATCAAGACCTCTGTCCAGCGTCGACAAAATATATGGATCAATCTTATCAGCTAGGGCCTTCAACCTGCAGAAGAGAATCACTTGCGGCCGTAGTAGAGGGCAAGATCAGTTCTGGGGTTATGATTCGCAAACCTGGGAAGGAAATCATTCCATCACCGAGACCCGGAGAAGTGGTTGTTTTCGAAGCTTTTTTCAAAGCTGGGTTGGGGTTTCTGGCAGTCGACTTTTTAGCGGAGGTATTGGACTTGTTTCATGTCACCCTCCCCCAACTCTCTCCGAATGCGGTAGCACGCCTTGCCATCTTCGAATGGGCGTTGCGAGCCGAAGGTTGTGAAGGAAGAGCGGAGATCTTCACAGCACTACACAGAGCATCATGTCAGCCGAAGACCTTCGTAGGCTCCGGAGGTGAAAAGATAGTAGTGGCCTTCGGAAGTATCAACTTCAGACTCCGGGACGAATATGCTCTCCGGTTTCCTGCCAAGGCCATTAATGCTAGATGGTATACTGATTGGATCTTGAGATGGTTTTACGCCGAAGTTGGGGCGAGCAGCCATCTAGCTGGACCTCTGCAAGAAATCCACTTCCGAAAGGAAGCCTCAGTGCACCCGGATCTAGGCCAACTCGAAGCTCGCTTGAGCTTGCTCCAAAAAATCAGTCGTCGTTTGAGCATGCGGGACTTAGCCGAAGAATTCCTAGGGCTTCAAATTTCTCCCCTGATGGCCAACTGGCCTATCATCTTCGAAGAGGATTCGGAAGGCGGTCTTCGAAAGATTTCCTCAACTTCGAGTCCTGCAAGTAACTTCCAGAACAACATACTCTATGTATATTTATTCGAAGAATTAACAAACTTAACTCGTTTTTTAGCTTCTTCAGCCCCTACAACTTCGGAACAAATCGTACGGGCTTCGGAGAAGATTTTGGGTGTTCCAACTCCGATCGAGAAAGAATGGAGAATCAGATTGGTTGGTAGTTGGGAACGGTCCAACAGAGTATGGGGGTTGCTGGAAATTGTTCCACCCCTTCTGATGGATTGGGTACCTTCGGAAAAAGGGCCCAAGAAGAGGAAAACCGAAGCTAGAACTTCGAGCTCCGCCAAGACTCCGGTTAAAAAGGTGGCTCGAAAGCCAAAAGTTCCCGCGCCTTCAAGCTCAAGAGCTTCAATCTCCGATTCTCAGGAGGATGAAGGTAGGTTGCTCATGAGGTTGATTGACGAGGATGCGGCTCAAAGAGCTGTACAAATTGACGAAACTGCGAACGTGTCGGAGTCTCAAGAGAATCTTGAGCAAGCGAGGACTCCGACTGTCCAAGAAGATTTACCTCAAGACGTAGCCCCTATGGATGAAAGTGGAGTCAAAGTCACGACAGCTTCAATTCCGGATGAAGCAACAACGGCTGTTCAGGAAAATGCTCCGACAGTCGAAGATTTGATGCTTGATTCTGACGAAGATCTTGCCTTCGATTCGCCAAGCAGTCCAATGCTCATCCGCCACCAAAATGTCGAAGGTAAACTTCGAATAATTCTTTTATCCTTTTTTTTCTACGAAATTATACGATGTATAATACCTTTGTTTTTACAAAGTCCACTTCCATGGAAGAGGTCCGTCCCGAAGATACAGTTCCTGGACCTTCGACAACTTCAGAGCCAATTCCAGGAGCCATTCAAATGGGACCTGGAAAAGGCAAAGGGAAGATGGACCCCCTCCCTGCTCCAAGCTCAGGATCAACTCCGTCTGAGTCAACAGACGAGAGCCAATCTATTGAGGGGGGCCATTCTACCGGGGCTCCGAAGACCACAGCTCAACACTCCGGGCCTTTGCGAAACGAAGATGACAAACAAGCCTTTGGAGCGAAGAACTTGGCTTCGGACTTTGCTCGAGCCTTTGGATCGAGCTAGTCGCGAAGTCGGGGAAACGGACTTGGTGGCCATCTTGAGCGAGGCGGAGAGTTCGGAGCTTAATGCTGCCATGGAACGCGCAACATACCAGGTACGAAGTATCTGGAAAACAACATCAAATTTATATACGAATAATTTCTCACCTTGTTTTTTTCTTTTCGCAGCAAACAGTCTTGGCTCGAGCTGCGAACATCTCTAATGAGCGTGGAAACATTCGCCTTCGAGAGGAAAACGCAACTCTTCAACGAAATCTGACTATCTCCGAAGGTCGAGTGGTCCACATGGACAACATGGTTTCAACGGAGCGCAGGGCCAGACAAAGCTTGGAGGCTGCGAACAAGGAGCTCGAAGCAGAAAAAATTGTGCTTCGAGCAGAAATTGAAAAGATGAAGGCGAAGCATGCTACTGCGGGGGCCAAGCTTGTTAAACTCCGAGAAGAAGCTAGCCAGCTACTGAATCATAAGAATTCTGTAACTACGGAAGTGGCTAGGCTCTCTGGAGTAATAGAAGATCTAACTTCGATGAAGGATGCGTTAATCGAAGATAAGCTGAAGTCAGAGAAGGTAGCTGCGGAGGTCATGGACCAATTGCTAAGTGTTCTGGAGTACTTTGGTACTACTGGGACGCTTCCTTCAAATGACAACATCTCCCTACTACGCCGGCTGAAAAGGATTCAAGGAGTAGCGAAGCAAATGAAGACAGCAGGCATTCGTTACGGAGAAATCTCCGGACAAGTGGCTGATGTTGGCCTACTTCGTTACTACGAAGATCTGGGTCGATCGATAACTCCGAGCGCAGGAGAGGGTCCTATTACCTTCGATGACGACCAGCTTCTTACTCCCTCCGAAGGTGTGGCCGCTGCTTGGCAAGCCTTTCAAACTTCATAAAGAGCCGAAGGTCGCTCTGCGATCAAGGCCTGGATTGACGAAGGACAATGCCAGAAGCAGGCTCGATCTCAAGCTTCGAGCAGTCAGCCTCCTCCAAACCCGCAGGTTTAGAATTACCTGAGGATCTTCAACTATGTAAAGCATTACGCTTATGTACATTTATGAATGAAGATTTGTTTATCATGTTTTTAGGCTTTGCCTAATATGGAAGATGTCGAAGTGTTAGACGTTAACGACAAACTTCGCTTATTATGGGCTACCTTCGATATCTTAAAACATCACAAGCGTCCTCGATTTCTAGTTCCTCGAGATAGTTCCGGAGCAATTACGTCTGAAATAAGTAAAGATATACTATCTTGTATTAAAGAAGAAGAAAAAGAAGTTAACTTGGAAACTTCGTCTTCTAAAGACATTATATGGTTTGAAGACGAAGATGAGGTTCAAGGTAAAAAGCCTGAAGAACTTGGAAGCTGGGAAAGAAGTCCCGAACGGCTTCGGACTTCGGCCGAGCTTCAACAAGAAAAAAAAGACTTTAGAGCTTCGAAGGGAGGTAGAAGAGTTAAACGCAAAGTTATTAGAACTCCCGGCACTGGAACTAATCGTTCCAACCCTAGCTCTAGAGATCGAAGAGGTCTTCGGTTCCTTCTTGGTATAGACACCAATTTTTCATGATGTAATCATATTTGCTCGAATAATAAATATCGATTTAAAATTGTCTCCCTATTTATTAGCCCCTCTTTGGGCGTAAGCAACTTCGAACTGTATTCAAAGATGGTTAGGCACAAAGAAAAAACTTAGGAGTACAATTTTGGGGGTTCGAAGCCCCTCTGTAATTTAAAGATCTTTTTAAAATCTTATAAAATGTCTTCGACTATTTGTAGTCTGAAGAATGGTAACTTAGTACCTTCTGCTTTTGAAAGAAATCACTTGAGATAACTTTCCGGACACTTTAGTGTCTTAGATAATTTGTCACTTTGGACTTTCTTAACAGACATTCGAAGCTCATGGCTCAAACTCTGTTTTGTTTTGGCCTCCTTCGGCTCTTTTTTGCGAATTCTATCAAACTAGTGGTTTGGAGTTCGCATTGGTCTCTTTGGACTCTTTTTACGGATACCTACAAGCCGGTGGCTTGGGCTCCGCATTGTTTGGTCTCTTTGGACTCTTTTTACGGATGTCTTCCAGCCAGTGGCTTGGACTCCGCATTCTGTGGTTTTCGGGCTCTTTTACGGATGTCTTCAAGCCGGTGGCTTGGACTCCGGATTATGTCAGCCCACCACCTCGGAAAATATGATTCAAATTAATGACACTTCCCTCTCGGTCAACTACGCGGTTCCAGTGCGTCCACTCAGAAGCTGGAAGTTTATGAGGGGTAGGCACTATCTGAACCATATGCTTTATTGATTCGAAAAGTGATTACACGTGATTACAAGGAGCCCTTATGCGAAGTATCACTTTAGGTGCTCCGCATGCCAAGTATGAACTAACTCTTCACCTTCCAAATTAGCTAATTTAAAAGAACCAGGACGCCCAGAGCGAACAATTAAGTATGGACCTTCCCATTTATTTCCTAATTTTCCTGGTGCTATGATACTTCGTAAAACAAGATGACCCGGTCTAAGCTCGTTGATCTTAACCTTCGGGTCAAACCAAGCCTTCGTCTGCTGATGATATTTTGATAAATTGGCTACAGCTCGAAGTCTTGTCTCCTCTGTTAAATCCAGCGAAGCTTGTCTTTCTCCTTCAATCTCCGGTTCGGTGCTGCGAAGTGATCCTCCTTTGAGCTCCGTTGGAGTCATAGCTTCATCTCCGAATAGCAATTTGAATGGAGTGAAACCTGTGGACCTTGTTTGCGTAGTCCGAATGGACCATAAAATCTTCGGAAGTTCTTCGGTCCACAGTCATTTTGCCAATCCTACTATCCTTCGATTTAGCCCTGACAAAATATTTCCATTGGCTCTTTCTACAACTCCATTATACTGAGGATGCCTCACTGCAGCAAAACATAACTGGATGCCTAGATCTTCGCAGAACTTTCTGAAAGGTTCTGCATCGAACTGTGTTCCATTATCAACTGTGAGTTGTCTAGGCACTCCGAACCGGCAAATGATACTCTTCCAAAAGAATTTCTGTACATTGTTCGATGTGATAGTTGTTAAGGGCTCTGCTTCTACCCACTTAGAAAAATATTCAATAGCTACCACTGCGAACTATAAATTTCCCTTAGCTACTAGAAAGGGACCAATCAAATCCATACCCCATCTGGCCATGGACCATACCGAAGCAATAACTTGAAGAGTTGTTGGTGGGCGATGACTCCGTCGACCCATCCACTGACATCCTTGGCATGTGCGGACTAAATTCTCCGCATCTGCTACTTTCGTAGGCCAATAAAGGCCTTGGCGAAGTGTTTTTCCTGCCAAAGCTTGAGGGGCCAGATGGCTACCGCAAAGCCCTTCATGAATTTCTCGAAGAATATCTTGGCCTTCGGTTTGGGATATACATCGGAGTAAAGGGGAACATACTCCAACCTTGTATAAAATACCATTGATTATTTGATAATTCCTGGCTTTGAGTTTCAATCATGAAAACTCTGGTTCTTCAGACAAATTTGCTCCTCCTTGCAAAAGTTCCATGATTGAATTTCTCCAATCTGTACTTGGAATGCAAAGAATCTCTGCGGAGGGAATTTGTGGCACCGAAGGTGTACTGAGCTCCTCATAAAAAGTCTCTTCTGGTATATCCATAGCTCCAGCTGCAGCTTTTGCTAAGATGTCCGCTTGCACATTTTCTGCTCTCGGTATACTCCGAATGGAAATAGCCTTGAACTGCGCTTCGATCTTACAGATTTCTTCTAAGTACTTTGCAAGTTGTGGATGCCGAACTTGAAAACTTTTATCTACGTGCCCTGCTACTATTTGAGAATCTGTCTTTATAACAACTCTTGTAGCTCCTAGAGCACGTGCTTTTCGGAGTCCCAGTAAAATCCCTGCATACTCCGCTATATTGTTGGTAGACTTAAAGTTGAATCTTGCGGAGTACATTGCTCTTTGCCCTGAAGGCGAAATTAAAACTGCTCCAACACCTGCTCCGGATGCTTGGAAAGCCCCATCAGAAAAACAGTCCAAATTCCTTCACTTGACTTCTCCGGAACCCACGTTGCAGGGGGAGTCCATTCTGCTACAAAATCTGCTAAGACTTGCGATTTGATTGTTGTCCTTGCCAGAAAGGATATGCCGAAGGGTGCTAGTTCAACTGCCCACTTTCCAATTCTTCCAGTGGAATATTTACTTCGAAGCATATCTCCCAAAGGATACGAAGTTGGTATAATTATATTATGAGCTAAAAAATAATGTCTCAGCTTCCTCGAAGCCATTATCAGAGCATAAGTGAACTTTTCAAGCTCGGAATACCTTGTCTTTGCTCCTGACAATGCTTCGGATACAAAATAAACTGGATTTTGTACCAACTTCCCATTGAAATCCATTTCCCTGACAAGGACTGCGCTGACAGCAGAGCCTATAGCTACAAGGTAAAGGAGTAGGGTTTCATCCGCAGTAGGCACCGTGAGTGTAGCAAGATTACTGAGATACTCTTTAATATCTTCGAAGCTTTTCTGACACTCTGGTGTCCATGCAAAATCTTCGGACCCTTTCAATGCTTTAAAGATGGGCAAACTTCTCTCTGCAGACCTTGCTAAGAATCTGCTAAGTGCTGCCAGACGACCAGTCAGCTTTTGCACTTGCTTTAAATTTTCTGGAGGAGCCATCTTCTGTAGCACAGTTATCTGAGTAGGGCTAGCTTCAATCCCTCTACTTGAAACTAAATACCCTAACAACTTCCCAGCCTTAGCTCCGAAGATACATTTCTCGGGGTTAAGACGAATCCCACATGCCCGAAGGCTATTAAATGTTTCTGCTAAGTCTAGGCTATGTTGGTGCTTTAAAGCACTCTTTATTACAATATCATCCATATAGGCCTCTACATTGCGACCTAATTGATGACCTAGAGCTTTAGCAACTAATCTCGAAAAAGTAGCCCCGGCATTTCTTAAGCCAAAGGGCATTCTTACATAACAGAAGACTCCTGAAGGAGTTACAAAGCTTGTCTTGATTTCATCTTCGCGTTTCAACCATATCTGATGATAACCGGAGTACGCATCAAGGAAACTTAATAACTCCGAACCTGCAGTGGAGTCGACCAATTGATCAATTCGGGGCATGGGGTAGGGGTCACGAGGGCATGCTTTATTCAAGGATGTGAAATCAATGCACATGCGGATCTTCCCGGAAGATTTCTTCCTGACGAAAACTGGGTTGGCTAACCATTCCGTGTGAGCCGCTTCTCTGATAATTCTAGCCTTCAACAATTTTTCAACTTCGTCTTTGGCAAGAACAGCTCTTTCTGCAGACATTTTTCGGAGTCCTTGCCGAATAGGCCGGGCCTTCGGGTTTACAAGTAAACTGTGCTCAATAATATCCCGACTGACTCCGGTGATGTCTTCGTCAGACCAAGCAAAGACATCTAAATTCTCTTCAACTACTTTTTCCAAGGAGGTAGCAACTTCTGGAGGTAAATCTTTACCAAATTGAAATGAATATTCTTTACCATCTTTAACAATAACCTTCGTTGCAATCTCTCCTTCAGGACTTGGTCTTGGGAAGGATTTCTTCGAAGATTCGCTAGGAGCAAAAAATTTTCTTGATTATCTTGCACACTATTCACTTGTCTTGGATCAAGAGGGGGGCTGTGACCATACTCCGCTCTTCGGGCGGTAGCTTGATCTCCGAAGATAGTGAGCACTCCCGCTTGTGTAGGCATCTTCATGCATAAGTAATTGTGGTGCGCCACAGCTCCGAACTGATTTAACATGCCTCTTCTGAAGATGACGTTGTATGCATATGGAGCATCCACAACGTCGAAGATTACTTCCTCCGTCCTGGCTAACAATCCTTCTCCGAAGGTAACTTCCAGGCCAATTTGGCCGAGTGCATCAAGCGGAGGTCCTGCGGAGCCTTGCAAAGGACGAGCCACTGGAAGAAGGTGCTTTTTGGAGATGCATAATTGATCGAAGGCTTGAACAAACATAATGTCTGCCGAACTCCCTCCGTCAATTAGCACTCTTCGAACCTCAGTTCCTGCAATGTCGGTAGTAATGACAAGTGGGTCTGCATGTGGAAATTTAATGCCAGCTGCATCTTCTGCAGAAAAAGATATTGGGACATGGGACCATTCAGGCATAGCAGCTGCAGACGACGAAGTTCCAATGTGCCCCACTTCTCTGACATACTCTCTTCTCTGCCTTTTTGACATGCATCCGAGAGTACCTCCCCCGGAGATAGGGAGGACTACTCTTTTTCCTCGGTCTTGCCCCTCTTCTTGTTTCGGAGGTGGCATAATATTGACCACCTGAGGGCGTCTTGCATCTTCGAAGTTTTCTATCCACACCACAGCCTGGACAGGCTCCGGACGCACTTCAGCTGGAACTCGGTCGGTAGTACCTCGACCCGAAGTTCTCTGGAACGAGGATGCTTTTGCCCCCTTCTCCTATCATGCTGAACTTCGAAGACGGGTTCCTGTGGCTGTGCCAAAGTTTTCACTTCCAATTTTACTTCCTGTAGTATGGATGGAGTAGCTGCAGTTCTCCGAAGCCAGCCCTCTTCTGACCTTGCATATTCTTTGAAATAGGACATCAGCTGAGAAACAGAAGATATACTTTTCCGGTGAAGTTTATCAAGGAGGCCTGGATGAATGACTCCTTCCCGAGCTGCATCAACTACTGAAGACGTAGTTAACCCTCGGATCTGCGACTTCGTATGAGCGAAGCGCTGGAAATATTGTCTTAAGGTTTCTCCAGGGAGCTGCTTCACCTGGAAAAGACTTCCCATCGACATTGGAGGCACGAAAGTGCCCTGGAAGTTATTCACGAACTTTTTCTTCAATTGTCCCCATGAACTGATTGATCCTGGTTTTAAAGACCAGAACCATCGCAAAGCTACTCCTTGAAGAGCTAGAGGGAAACATTTTGCCATGGTATCCCGTACTCCTCCACTGGCTTCGATTGCAAAAGCATAAGATCGGACAAATTCTCCAGGATCTTCATCTCCGGCATACTTGCAAAGTTTCGAAGTCTTAAACTTCTGGTCGAAGCGAACTTTTTGCAATTCAGGATGCAGCGGAGACTCGGTGTCAAAGGAGGCGTTCTCCGGGGCTTCAGGATAGATAGGTTCGTCGTCTTCAGGCACTTCAGGAATAACTGGGATGGCTTGAGAGCGAAGTCTATTCGCAGCTTCTTGTCGCCATCTCGCTACTTCGGCTTGGAGAATGGCCATTTGAGCGGCCATGTCACCAAGATTGTCTTCATCTCCTCCGGAAGGATCTTCTGGGTCTTGAGAACTGTAAGGATCAGTTCGGAGTGGCACTTGAGGTGGAAGAGGAACTTCGGGTGGCCGAAGTATAGATGGAGTTGGCCGAGGAACTCCGTATGCTCGAGGAATGGGAATCCCTTCCGGAGTTTGAGGTGGGGGAAACGTCGAAGGTCCTCCGACCTCAACTGTGTCTGGAGATATCACTCTGGAGGTCCGAGGGGACCTCCGAACAGGGTTACCAGTTGCGCTCCGCTTAGGAGGCATGGTGTAAGAAGTTGGTAGAGAACGAAGTTTCTTGGACTAAGTCCCCACAGACGGCGCCAACTGTTGGCGTAAAATATTACGCTAACAGGTTTCTGAAGATTAGAAACTAACAAACGAAGTGTTTGCGAAGGAAACTATTCCTAGCCTCCGAAAGGATAATGATGGGGGAGTGGTCCCGATCTTCCGCTAGGTAAGGGATAAACTTGGGTTGGTGGAGAATCTCGACGTTGGCGATCCAAGGCTCCGGTCCGGCGGATCAAAACCTTGCAATCGTTACACCACTGTCTCCGTTGGTTATCAACCACGCAGAACGTGATTGACCTCGCCACGAAGGCTAATTCCTGCAAGCGAACCCAAGAACACAAGCAAGAACAGGAAGGATACAAATCGAATGCCAAATCACAGACAAACGAGGATAAAGTGAGGTTTCACAAACGCCAATGCAGCAGCCAATCGGTCCTGTGCAAGAGGCGGGATCTAAACACAACAGTGTAGATGCAACAAAGCAAAACCTAACCCTAGAAGTGGCTGGCGTGAGAATATATAGGGCGGCGGTCTGTGGAAGGGGAACAGACTTGGGCTGTGGGCTAGAAGACGTACAGACTCAGATTATGGCCAACATGGCCCAGTTCTGTCATGCAGTACTGTTTTAAATACACAGGACGACTCGAGACTCCAAATGAGGTGAAACCAACGGCAAACGATCCGTAATCTCCTCAGCTTTCCGAAAAGTCAAAGAACGCGCCAATCGGACTTCGTATGAGGAAGTTATGCCCATTTTGGTGAAAGGTGGTCGATGTAGTCCGAACCAGCGAATTCTTGACTTCAAATCATCCGTGCGGCTCCGTCTTCAACTCCAACTCTCCTATTCCATCTCCCATGTTCCTAAGCAACAAAATATCACTAGTATTCAGTAGCATCCCATCCAAACAAATATAATCAAAGTTGCTAAGGAACGAATTAACCTCATGGTTCAAGCGACGGGCACGGGCGCGTGTGATTGGTCCTTGTAGTTGAATTGTAGGTGGAGGCTCCATGTGTGTATCATGTGAAGTGATGTCCTCATCATCCTCCCCCTCTTGAATTGGAGTCGTCCTCGACTCAAGCTCATCATCATCTCCCAAATAGGGTTTTAAATCTGAAATGTTAAATGTGGGACTAACCCCAAAAGATGCAGGCAACTCAAGCTTATATGCATTGTCATTTATCTTCTCAAGCACACGGAAAGGACCATCAGCACGGGGCATCAATTTAGACTTTCGTAAATCAGGAAAACGATACTTGCGCAAGTGCAACCAAACAAGATCACCCGGTTCAAATGTGATCTCTTTTCTACCCTTACTACCATAAGCACGATATTTCTCATTCATTTTCTCTATGTTTGCTTTAGTAGTTTCATGCATCTTAAGTAATAATTCAGCACGTGTAGTAGCATCAAAATTCAAGTTTTCAGATGGTGGTAATGGCAGCAAATCAATAGGAGCACACGGATTAAAGCCATATACCACTTGAAACGGACTTACCTTAGTAGTGGAGTGTACTGACCTATTATATGCAAACTCAATATGAGGTAGACACTCTTCCCAGAGCTTCAAGTTGGTCTTCAAAACAGCCCTCAACATGGTGGATAATGTGCGGTTGACGACCTCCGTTTGTCCATCCGTTTGGGGGTGACAAGTAGTAGAAAACAGCAGCTTCGTCCCCAACTTATGCCACAACGTCCTCCAAAAATGACTTAAGAATTTGGCATCACGATCTGAAACGATGGTATTGGGAACTCCATGCAAGCGTACGACCTCTCTGAAAAACAAATCAGCAACATTTGTAGCATCGTCGCTCTTGTGACAAGGTATAAAATGCGCCATTTTAGAGAAACGATCTACCACCACAAAAATACTATCTCTCCCCCTCCTAGTTCTAGGTAATCCTAACATAAAATCCATAGAAATATCCTCCCAAGGTACACTAGGGACGGGCAGAGGCATATAAAGACCATGTGGGTTTAGACGGGACTTAGCTTTATTGCAAGTAGTGCATCGTGCCACATAGCGCTCAACATCTCGTCTCATCCTAGGCCAATAGAAATGTGTGGACAGCACATCTTCGGTTTTCTTGGATCCAAAATGACCCATCAAACCACCACCGTGTGCTTCCTGCAATAACAACAAGCGAAGAGAGCTAGCCGGAACGCATAACTTGTTAGCACGAAAAAGATATCCATGATTCAGCACATATTTGTTCCAAGCACGGTCATTTGTACAATTTGCAAAAGCATCTTTGAAGTCCAAATCAGTAGCATACATGCCCTTCAATGTTTCTAAACCAAAGATCTTATAATCAAGTTGAGAAAGCAATGTATATCGTCTAGATAAAGCATCAGCAATCACATTATCTTTCCCTTTCTTATGCTTAATGATATATGGAAAAGTCTCAATAAATTCTACCCATTTAGCATGTCGTTTATTCAGATTTGCTTGACTACGTATATGCTTCAATGCTTCATGATCGGAATGAATAATAAATTCCTTGGGCAAAAGGTAATGTTGCCAAGTTTCAAGCACACGCACTAAGGCATATAATTCCTTATCATAGGTAGAATAATTCAACTGTGGGCCATGTAATTTCTCACTAAAATAGGCCACGGGTTTACCTCCTTGCAGCAGCACACCTCCTAATCCAAAACCACTAGCATCACATTCTAACTCAAAAGGCTTACCGAAGTCGGGTAACTGAAGTAGAGGTGCATGTGTAAGGCGATCCTTGAGTGTGGCAAAAGCTTGTTCTTGTGATGGTTCCCAAGTAAAAGTAACTCCCTTCTTGGTCAACTCATGTAAAGGACCGGCTATGGTGCTGAAATCTTTCACAAAACGCCGGTAGAAACCTGCAAGACCAAGAAAACTACGTACATGTGTGATAGTTTGGGGTTGCGGCTAGCTGTTGATTGCTTCTACCTTTGCCGCGTCGACCTCAATACCCTGTGAAGTGACAACATAGCCAAGAAACACAACTCGATCCGTGCAAAACGTGCACTTCTCAAGGTTACCAAGCATTCTAGCTTCACGGAGGGCAACAAAAACAGCACGTAGGTGTTCAACATGTTCAGTGAGAGACTTGCTATAAACCAAGATATCATCAAAGTATACAACCACAAAGCGTCCTATAAAGTGCCGTAGGACTTCATTCATCAAGCGCATGAAGGTACTAGGTTCATTAGTAAGTCCAAAAGGCATGACAAGCCACTCATATAATCCAAACTTTGTTTTAAAAGCAGTTTTCCATTCATCACCTAGTTTCATGCGAATTTGGTGGTAGCCACTACGGAGATCGATCTTAGAAAAGATAATGGCACCACTAAGCTCATCAAGCATGTCATCCAATCTAGGAATAGGGTGTCGATATCGAATGGTGATATTATTAATAGCACGACAATCAACACACATGCGCCAACTACCATCTTTCTTAGGTACCAAAAGAACGGGTACTGCACAAGGACTAAGGCTTTCACGGACGTACCCACGATCAAGAAGGTCCTGTACTTGGCGCTCAATTTCTTTTGTCTCCTCTGGATTGGTGCGGTACGCTGCACGATTAGGAAGAGACGCCCCCGGGACCAAATCAATTTGGTGCTCGATGCCGCGTATCGGTGGCAGCCCGGGTGGTATCTCAACAGGAAAAACATCTTTAAACTCCTGCAAAAGGTCAGTGACTGCAACAGGAACAGAGCTAGGAATGTTCGCAAGTGAAAACAACACGTTTGTGCAAATCAAGCCGTATAGCAAGGGAGTATCTTCACAAATTTCAGCAAGGTCGGTTTTAGTTGCAAGCATGACACGCCCTTTCAGATTTATAACTTGTGATGAAGAAGGAGAAGCAATTTTATCTTTCTGTTGCCTCAAAAGCGTCTTAGCTACTTGCTGATTTTCAGAAGGTTGTTTGCTCTTTTGTGCATCCCTAGCATGTTTTTCTTGTTCAAATTTTACAATTTCAGCAGGAGTCATAGGAAGCAATGTAACTTTCTTTCCTTTGTTCATAAACGTATACTTATTGCTCCTACCATGGTGTGTAGCATCAGTATCATACTCCCAAGGCCTACCAAGTAACAGAGAACATGCTTGCATTGGTACTACATCAAAATCAGCAACTCCTAAGTATGTACCAATGGCAAAATTGATGTGAGCAGTTTGTGTTACCTTGACCTTACCGCTATTGTTGAACCACTGCACATGGTAAGGGTGTGGATGTGCACGTGTGGGAAGTTGAAGCTTCGTTACCATGTCGAGGCTCACCAAATTGTTGCAACTACCGCT
This sequence comes from Zizania palustris, assembly GCA_019279435.1. Lineage (NCBI taxonomy): Eukaryota > Viridiplantae > Streptophyta > Magnoliopsida > Poales > Poaceae > Zizania > Zizania palustris. The sequence goes on along the minus strand of JAAALK010000283.1, from coordinate 101,107,745 downwards.
GTCGATGATGACACGTACACGGCGGTCATTGACGAGGAAGAAGGTCTGAAACAGATTGTTCCGTTGTGCCCGGTCGTCCAGCTCCATGTGAGTGTTTAAAACACGTTGTACAATAAGTGCTTCATGGTCGGCATAGGTATCCGATGTAAAAACAGCGTCATCATCGGATGTATCATCATCTCCTGCAATGTTAGCAGCAAGTGCATATTCATCTTCAACATCACTAGCACTTACGTAGCCACCGTCTTCCGTAGCAATATAAGCCCGCTGACTAGGGCAGTCTTTCATCACATGGCCAAATCCTTTGCATCTGTGACACTGGATCGCTGTAGAACATGCAGTAGAGGCTGCCGAGGAGGTGGGCTTGGCTGGCGCCTTGGATGCGGCAGTCTTGGAACTCTCAACCTGGGCTGTAGATGTAGAAGGTGCTGATGTAGCCGCCGGTCGAGAAGGGGGTGGGGGTGGTCGTTGCTGCTGCCCACTTGAGCGTGAAGTAGCACCACCAATGTTGGTCCTCGTGCTGCGTTGTGGTTGTTGGCGACCCTGCAATTCTTTTTCTGCAAGCATAGCAAGGTGGAAAAGACGAGTGATAGTATTGTATTCTTTGTAATCAATGATATCCTGAATTTCACGTCTTAAACCACCATAAAAACGGGCCATTTTATCCTCATTGTCCTCCTCAATTTCAGCACGCATGCAACCTATTTGCAACTCTTGATAATACTCCTCTACCGATTTATTTCCTTGGTTTAGGCGCTGCAATTTTTTTCTGAAATCACGTTTATATGAAGGAGGGACCCATCTACCACGCATTTGCCGTTTTAACATATCCCAAGTTTGTGGTTCATTTCCAACCTGAACTATTTCCGTCCACCAAAGAAGAGCATACCCAGTGAAGTCACTAGTAGCTAAACGCACACGGTGGATAGCAGGAACCATGTGAGCATTAAATTTTTGTTCGACTGACATCTCCCAATCTAAATATGCATCTGGATCATAGGTGCCAACAAAAGGAGGTACTGAAAATTTTACCTTAGAGTAGGGATCATTGTTCCTGTGGTTGTCATTGTTACCTCGTGGAGGGCGGTTGCGGTGGCCGCCCATACCTTGACGGTTGAACTGAAAGCGATGACGTGCAGCCTCGTCAGGGTCAATGGCATTGTTTCCGGCATAGGATAGGTCGTCTTCATCTTCAATATGATCGTCTTCCTCTTCAACATGTTCATCGTTGGCTCGTGCAGCAGGCAATCGTGTTTCCAAGGCAGTCATCCGTTCTACTAGGTCAGCCACAGTACGTGCGAGACGTTCGATGGAATGTTGGGTCTGCCGCTGAGACTCTAGTAGAGCACGTCGTGAGACACATTCATTAAAATCAGATGGAGGGGTGCCGCTGTTATCTGCCATGTTAGTGAAAGACAAAACAACAAAGAATAATCCTGGTGGAAAACAGCTCGGTGGGGTGTTGGGTGTGTGGTGGAAGCAATTCGTCAAGCACCTTACCCACGCTTGCAAGTGTTCTTACCATGCCGCAGTGAGGTCACCGGCCTACAGGTGATGAACCAAGTGGAGGGTGGTGTACAATTGCAAGAAATGAATCCTGTCCTGACCGAGAGAAAGGTGTAGCTTGGAAGGCAAGTGAGTAGCAAGGATTAGCGATAATAATAACAGTTAAACCAAGTTCAATAAGTATTCCCAAGTACTCGTCAAAGTTGCTGGCCTTAGTGCTCCCAAGGTGAAAATTCAAGCAATAGAGGGAAACTATGTGCCCAAAACTCAAATGGAAGCACAAACAGACCAAATTCAGCTCTCTATAGATCGGACAAGGGATCGGACAAGAGATCGGACAAGTGATCGGACAAGGGTATGTGCACAATTTTTTTTTTCTGCTGCTGCTCGGATCGGACAAGGGATCGGACAAGAGTTCGGACAAAGGTTCAGACAAGAGATCGGACAAGCAACAAACAGCCAAAGACTGCCTCAGATTGGACAAGAGTTCGGACAGGAGTTCGGACAAGAGTTCGGACAAGCAACAACAGGACTGTTTCTCTTTTTTTTATATATTTTTTTCTCTTTTTTTTTCACTCTATTTTTTTTTGAAACAAGGATGACAAGAGATACAACCACAAAAATTGGCACCTGCAACTGAGGTGGGATGTGGCTTGCAAAAATTCAAACAAGTTCGCTGTCCGGCGAGCAAAAACTTTGTCCAATTTTTTTCTTTATCTTCCTGATTTTTTTGGCGATTTTGGTGAGGGCTAACCGACCTTTGAGCGAAGTCTATTCGCAGCTTCTTGTCGCCATCTCGCTACTTCGGCTTGGAGAATGGCCATTTGAGCGGCCATGTCACCAAGATTGTCTTCATCTCCTCCGGAAGGATCTTCCGGGTCTTGAGAACTGTAAGGATCAGTTCGGAGTGGCACTTGAGGTGGAAGAGGAACTTCGGGTGGCCGAAGTATAGATGGAGTTGGCCGAGGAACTCCGTATGCTCGAGGAATGGGAATCCCTTCCGGAGTTTGAGGTGGGGGAAACGTCGAAGGTCCTCCGACCTCAACTGTGTCTGGAGATATCACTCTGGAGGTCCGAGGGGACCTCCGAACAGGGTTACCAGTTGCGCTCCGCTTAGGAGGCATGGTGTAAGAAGTTGGTAGAGAACGAAGTTTCTTGGACTAAGTCCCCACGGACGGCGCCAACTGTTGGCGTAAAATATTACGCTAACAGGTTTCTGAAGATTAGAAACTAACAAACGAAGTGTTTGCGAAGGAAACTATTCCTAGCCTCCGAAAGGATAATGATGGGGGAGTGGTCCCGATCTTCCGCTAGGTAAGGGATAAACTTGGGTTGGTGGAGAATCTCGACGTTGGCGATCCAAGGCTCCGGTCCGGCGGATCAAAACCTTGCAATCGTTACACCACTGTCTCCGTTGGTTATCAACCACGCAGAACGCGATTGACCTCGCCACGAAGGCTAATTCCTGCAAGCGAACCCAAGAACACAAGCAAGAACAGGAAGGATACAAATCGAATGCCAAATCACAGACAAACGAGGATAAAGTGAGGTTTCACAAACGCCAATGCAACAGACAATCGGTCCGGTGCAAGAGGCGGGATCTAAACACAACAGTGTAGATGCAACAAAGCAAAACCTAACCCTAGAAGTGGCTGGCGTGAGAATATATAGGGCGGCGGTCTGTGGAAGGGGAACAGACTTGGGCTGTGGGCTAGAAGACGTACAGACTCGGATTATGGCCAACATGGCCCAGTTCTGTCATGCAGTACTGTTTTAAATACACAGGACGACTCGAGACTCCAAATGGGGTGAAACCAACGGCAAACGATCCGTCTTCTCCTCAGCTTTCCGAAAAGTCAAAGAACGCGCCAATCGGACTTCGTATGAGGAAGTTATGCCCATTTTGGTGAAAGGTGGTCGATGTAGTCCGAACCAGCGAATTCTTGACTTCAAATCATCCGTGCGGCTCCGTCTTCAACTCCAACTCTCCTATTCCATCTCCCATGTTCCTAAGCAACAAAATATCACTAGTATTCAGTAGCATCCCATCCAAACAAATATAATCAAAGTTGCTAAGGAACGAATTAACCTCATGGTTCAAGCGACGGGCACGGGCGCGTGTGATTGGTCCTTGTAGTTGAATTGTAGGTGGAGGCTCCATGTGTGTATCATGTGAAGTGATGTCCTCATCATCCTCCCCTCTTGAATTGGAGTCGTCCTCGACTCAAGCTCATCATCATCTCCCAAATAGGGTTTTAAATCTGAAATGTTAAATGTGGGACTAACCCCAAAAGCTGCAGGCAACTTAAGCTTATATGCATTGTCATTTATCTTCTCAAGCACACGGAAAGGACCATCAGCACGAGGCATCAATTTAGACTTTCGTAAATCAGGAAAACGATTCTTGCGTAAGTGCAACCAAACAAGATCACCCGGTTCAAATGTGATCTCTTTTCTACCCTTACTACCATAAGCACGATATTTCTCATTCATTTTCTCTATGTTTGCTTTAGTAGTTTCATGCATCTTAAGTAATAATTCAGCACGTGTAGTAGCATCAAAATTCAAGTTTTCAGATGGTGGTAATGGCAGCAAATCAATAGGAGCACGCGGATTAAAGCCATAGACCACTTGAAACGGACTTACCTTAGTAGTGGAGTGTACTGACCTATTATATGCAAACTCAATATGAGGTAGACACTCTTCCCAGAGCTTCAAGTTGGTCTTCAAAACAGCCCTCAACATGGTGGATAATGTGCGGTTGACGACCTCCGTTTGTCCATCCGTTTGGGGGTGACAAGTAGTAGAAAACAGCAGCTTCGTCCCCAACATATGCCACAACGTCCTCCAAAAATGACTTAAGAATTTGGCATCACGATCTGAAACGATGGTATTGGGAACTCCATGCAAGCGTACGACCTCTCTGAAAAACAAATCAGCAACATTTGTAGCATCGTCGCTCTTGTGACAAGGTATAAAATGCGCCATTTTAGAGAAACGATCTACCACCACAAAAATACTATCTCTCCCCCTCCTAGTTCTAGGTAATCCTAACATAAAATCCATAGAAATATCCTCCCAAGGTACACTAGGGACGGGCAGAGGCATATAAAGACCATGTGGGTTTAGACGGGACTTAGCTTTATTGCAAGTAGTGCATCGTGCCACATAGCGCTCAACATCTCGTCTCATCCTAGGCCAATAGAAATGTGTGGACAGCACATCTTCGGTTTTCTTGGATCCAAAATGACCCATCAAACCACCACCGTGTGCTTCCTGCAATAACAACAAGCGAAGAGAGCTAGCCGGAACGCATAACTTGTTAGCACGAAAAAGATATCCATGATTCAGCACATATTTGTTCCAAGCACGGTCATTTGTACAATTTGCAAAAGCATCTTTGAAGTCCAAATCAGTAGCATACATGCCCTTCAATGTTTCTAAACCAAAGATCTTATAATCAAGTTGAGAAAGCAATGTATATCGTCTAGATAAAGCATCAGCAATCACATTATCTTTCCCTTTCTTATGCTTAATGATATATGGAAAAGTCTCAATAAATTCTACCCATTTAGCATGTCGTTTATTCAGATATTCTTGACTACGTATATGCTTCAATGCTTCATGATCGGAATGAATAATAAATTCCTTGGGCAAAAGGTAATGTTGCCAAGTTTCAAGCACACGCACTAAGGCATATAATTCCTTATCATAGGTAGAATAATTCAACTGTGGGCCATGTAATTTCTCACTAAAATAGGCCACGGGTTTACCTCCTTGCAGTAGCACACCTCCTAATCCAAAACCACTAGCATCACATTCTAACTCAAAAGGCTTACCGAAGTCGGGTAACTGAAGTAGAGGTGCATGTATAAGGCGATCCTTGAGTGTGGCAAAAGCTTGTTCTTGTGATGGTTCCCAAGTAAAAGTAACTCCCTCCTTGGTCAACTCATGTAAAGGACCGGCTATGGTGCTGAAATCTTTCACAAAACGCCGGTAGAAACCTGCAAGACCAAGAAAACTACGTACCTGTGTGATAGTTTGGGGTTGCGGCCAGCTGTTGATTGCTTCTACCTTTGCCGCGTCGACCTCAATACCCTGTGAAGTGACAACATAGCCAAGAAACACAACTCGATCCGTGCAAAACGTGCACTTCTCAAGGTTACCAAGCATTCTAGCTTCACGGAGGGCAACAAAAACAGCACGTAGGTGTTCAACATGTTCAGTGAGAGACTTGCTATAAACCAAGATATCATCAAAGTATACAACCACAAAGCGTCCTATAAAGTGCCGTAGGACTTCATTCATCAAGCGCATGAAGGTACTAGGTGCATTAGTAAGTCCAAAAGGCATGACAAGCCACTCATATAATCCAAACTTTGTTTTAAAAGCAGTTTTTCATTCATCACCTAGTTTCATGCGAATTTGGTGGTAGCCACTACGGAGATCGATCTTAGAAAAGATAATGGCACCACTAAGCTCATCAAGCATGTCATCCAATCTAGGAATAGGGTGTCGATATCGAATGGTGATATTATTAATACCACGACAATCAACACACATGCGCCAACTACCATCTTTCTTAGGTACCAAAAGAACGGGTACTGCACAAGGACTAAGGCTTTCACGGACGTACCCACGATCAAGAAGGTCCTGTACTTGGCGCTCAATTTCTTTTGTCTCCTCCGGATTGGTGCGGTACGCTGCACGATTAGGAAGAGACGCCCCCGGGACCAAATCAATTTGGTGCTCGATGCCGCGTATCGGTGGCAGCCCGGGTGGTATCTCAGCAGGAAAATCATCTTTAAACTCCTGCAAAAGGTCAGTGACTGCAACAGGAACAGAGCTAGGAATGTTCGCAAGTGAAAACAACACGTTTGTGCAAATCAAGCCGTATAGCAAGGGAGTATCATCACAAATTTCAGCAAGGTCAGTTTTAGTTGCAAGCATGACACGCCCTTTCAGATTTATAACTTGTGATGAAGAAGGAGAAGCAATTTTATCTTTCTGTTGCCTCAAAAGCGTCTTAGCTACTTGCTGATTTTCAGAAGGTTGTTTGCTCTTTTGTGCATCCCTAGCATGTTTTTCTTGTTCAAATTTTACAATTTCAGCAGGAGTCATAGGAAGCAATGTAACTTTCTTTCCTTTGTTCATAAACGTATACTTATTGCTCCTACCATGGTGTGTAGCATCAGTATCATACTCCCAAGGCCTACCAAGTAACAAAGAACATGCTTGCATTGGTACTACATCAAAATCAGCAACTCCTAAGTATGTACCAATGGCAAAATTGATGTGAGCAGTTTGTGTTACCTTGACCTTACCGCTATTGTTGAACCACTGCACATGGTAAGTGTGTGGATGTGCACGTGTGGGAAGTTGAAGCTTCGTTACCATGTCGAGGCTCACCAAATTGTTGCAACTACCGCTGTCGATGATGACACGTACACGGCAGTCATTGACGAGGAAGAAGGTCTGAAACAGATTGTTCCGTTGTGCCCGGTCGTCCAGCTCCATGTGAGTGTTTAAAACACGTTGTACAATAAGTGCTTCATGGTCGGCATAGGTATCCGATGTAAAAACAGCGTCATCATCGGATGTATCATCATCTCCTGCAATGTTAGCAGCAAGTGCATATTCATCTTCAACATCACTAGCACTTACGTAGCCACCGTCTTCCGTAGCAATATAAGCCCGCTGACTAGGGCAGTCTTTCATCACATGGCCAAATCCTTTGCATCTGTGACACTGGATCGCTGCAGAACGTGCAGTAGAGGCTGCCGAGGAGGTGGGCTTGGCTGGCGCCTTGGATGCGGCAGTCTTGGAACTCTCAACCTGGGCTGTAGATGTAGAAGGTGCTGATGTAGCCGCCGGTCGAGAAGGGGGTTGGGGTGGTCGTTGCTGCTGCCCACTTGAGCGTGAAGTAGCACCACCAATGTTGGTCCTCGTGCTGCGTTGTGGTTGTTGGCGACCCTGCAATTCTTTTTCTGCAAGCATAGCAAGGTGGAAAAGACGAGTGATAGTATTGTATTCTTTGTAATCAATGATATCCTGAATTTCACGTCTTAAACCACCATAAAAACGGGCCATTTTATCCTCATTGTCCTCCTCAATTTCAGCACGCATGCAACCTATTTGCAACTCCTGATAATACTCCTCTACCGATTTATTTCCTTGGTTTAGGCGCTGCAATTTTTTTCTCAAATCACGTTTATATGAAGGAGGGACCCATCTACCACGCATTTGCCGTTTTAACATATCCCAAGTTTGTGGTTCATTTCCAACCTGAACTATTTCCGTCCACCAAAGAAGAGCATACCCAGTGAAGTCACTAGTAGCTAAACGCACACGGTGGATAGCAGGAACCATGTGAGCATTAAATTTTTGTTCGACTGACATCTCCCAATCTAAATATGCATCTGGATCATAGGTGCCAACAAAAGGAGGTACTGAAAATTTTACCTTAGAGTAGGGATCATTGTTCCTGTGGTTGTCATTGTTACCTCGTGGAGGGCGGTTGCGGTGGCCGCCCATACCTTGACGGTTGAACTGAAAGCGATGACGTGCAGCCTCGTCAGGGTCAATGGCATTGTTTCCGGCATAGGATAGGTCGTCTTCATCTTCAATATGATCGTCTTCCTCTTCAACATGTTCATCGTTGGCTCGTGCAGCAGGCAATCGTGTTTCCAAGGCAGTCATCCGGTCTACTAGGTCAGCCACAGTACGTGCGAGACGTTCGATGGAATGTTGGGTCTGCCGCTGAGACTCTAGTAGAGCACGTCGTGAGACACATTCATTAAAATCAGATGGAGGGGTGCCGCTGTTATCTGCCATGTTAGTGAAAGACAAAACAACAAAGAATAATCCTGGTGGAAAACAGCTCGGTGGGGTGTTGGGTGTGTGGTGGAAGCAATTCGTCAAGCACCTTACCCACGCTTGCAAGTGTTCTTACCACGCCGCAGTGAGGTCACCGGCCTACAGGTGATGAACCAAGTGGAGGGTGGTGTACAATTGCAAGAAATGAATCCTGTCCTGACCGAGAGAAAGGTGTAGCTTGGAAGGCAAGTGAGTAGCAAGGATTAGCGATAATAATAACAGTTAAACCAAGTTCAATAAGTATTCCCAAGTACTCGTCAAAGTTGCTGGCCTTAGTGCTCCCAAGGTGAAAATTCAAGCAATAGAGGGAAACTATGTGCCCAAAACTCAAATGGAAGCACAAACAGACCAAATTCAGCTCTCTATAGATCGGACAAGGGATCGGACAAGAGATCGGACAAGTGATCGGACAAGGGTATGTGCACAATTTTTTTTTCTGCTGCTGCTCGGATCGGACAAGGGATCGGACAAGAGTTCGGACAAAGGTTCAGACAAGAGATCGGACAAGCAACAAACAGCCAAAGACTGCCTCAGATTGGACAAGAGTTCGGACAGGAGTTCGGACAAGAGTTCGGACAAGCAACAACAGGACTGTTTCTCTTTTTTTTTTATATATTTTTTTTCTCTTTTTTTCACTCTATTTTTTTTTGAAACAAGGATGACAAGAGATACAACCACAAAAATTGGCACCTACAACTGAGGTGGGATGTGGCTTGCAAAAATTCAAACAAGTTCGCTGTCCGGCGAGCAAAAACTTTGTCCAATTTTTTTCTTTATCTTCCTGATTTTTTTGGCGATTTTGGTGAGGGCTAACCGACCTTTGAGCGAAGTCTATTCGTAGCTTCTTGTCGCCATCTCGCTACTTCGGCTTGGAGAATGGCCATTTGAGCGGCCATGTCACCAAGATTGTCTTCATCTCCTCCGGAAGGATCTTCCGGGTCTTGAGAACTGTAAGGATCAGTTCGGAGTGGCACTTGAGGTGGAAGAGGAACTTCGGGTGGCCGAAGTATAGATGGAGTTGGCCGAGGAACTCCGTATGCTCGAGGAATGGGAATCCCTTCCGGAGTTTGAGGTGGGGGAAACGTCGAAGGTCCTCCGACCTCAACTGTGTCTGGAGATATCACTCTGGAGGTCCGAGGGGACCTCCGAACAGGGTTACCAGTTGCGCTCCGCTTAGGAGGCATGGTGTAAGAAGTTGGTAGAGAACGAAGTTTCTTGGACTAACGGCAAACGATCCGTCTTCTCCTCAGCTTTCCGAAAAGTCAAAGAACGCGCCAATCGGACTTCGTATGAGGAAGTTATGCCAATTTTGGTGAAAGGTGGTCGATGTAGTCCGAACCAGCGAATTCTTGACTTCAAATCATCCGTGCGGCTCCGTCTTCAACTCCAACTCTCCTATTCCATCTCCCATGTTCCTAAGCAACAAAATATCACTAGTATTCAGTAGCATCCCATCCAAACAAATATAATCAAAGTTGCTAAGGAACGAATTAACCTCATGGTTCAAGCGACGGGCACGGGCGCGTGTGATTGGTCCTTGTAGTTGAATTGTAGGTGGAGGCTCCATGTGTGTATCATGTAAAGTGATGTCCTCATCAGATAACAACTTAGAATAGTTTGAAAGTATGTATTGAATAACTTGTATTCGGTCCTCATTACAGGGTAAAATGGGGGGTATTTATAGGCCCAAACATTAAGGAAAAGACCTTTTTACCCCTCTATTACAACCGACATAGTGGAAACTATTCGGTACTCTTAATAGGGCTAAAATGGTAAAAGACTAATCTAGTTAGAAAGAAGATAAGTCTTCCATCTTAGCTGGCAAAGAGGTTCCTGGAAGAGTCTATGTTCGAAGATGTACTCCGAACTAGAGCCCGTCATCATACTTCGAACATGACTGGATGCATCTCCGAAATTATATATCGGACATCTTCATCTTAATCACCAGTCCTTATCTTGTTGCTGCGATAATCTTGAAGATGGAATATTTTCCCCCAACAGAAAGATTGTGTCAGTATGGGTTAAAAATGAACCCGCTTAAGTGTGCTTTTGGCGTGTCGGTGGGCATGTTCTTAGGATTTATGATTCATGATAGAGGTATTGAGATTGATCCTGAGAGACTTGAGAAGATTAGGAACATTAAAGCATCGACATGTAAGAGAGATGTGCAAAAGTTGCTAGGCAAGGTAAACTATTCGCGTTGCTTTAAATCCAACCTGTATAGCAAGATTGGTGCTTTTGTCCCTATACTCCGGCTGAAGAACGAACCCGAATTCACTTGGGGGCAAATCAGCAATGTGCTTTTGATCAAATTAAAAGAGTGATTGTCATCAGCATATGTGGTAAGAGCACCAAAGGCCGGGATTCCATTTTGGCTATATGTTGCTGTAGAAGATAGTGTGATAGGAGTTGTGTTGACTCAGGAAATGGAGGGAAAGGAGTACATCATCATGTTCTTGAGTCACCGCTTGTTAGATGTCTAGACGAGGTACGTGTTATTGGAGTGTTTATGTTTATCACTTTATTATGCATGTACCAAACTTCACCACTATCTTCTATCTAGCACATGTATTGTCACTTGTCTAACCGATGTTATAAAGTACATGTTGCAAAAGCCGATTCTAAGTGGGAGAATATGAAAGTGGGCTTATGCTTTAATTGAGTACGACTTGTATTATGAACCCATGAAAGCTATGAAAGGCCAGATCATCGCAAACCTTATAGTTAATCACCATTTAGATGTCAATTGGAGTAGTGACACTGCTCTGATTGATGTAGTACCATGGAAACTTTACTTTGATTGTTCGGCTTGCAAGAATGGCCAAGGTGCCAGAGTGGTACTCATATCACCTAGTGGCATGAGTTTCAAGACCTTGGCCCGTTTAGAATTTCCTTCTACTAATAATCAAGCCGAATATGAAGCTCTATTGCTAGGACTTGAACTTTTAGATTCCATGAGTGTTAAATATGTTCATGCATATGGTGATTCTCGATTAGTAGTTCAACAAGTAGCTAGAGATGCTCAATGCTTTAATGGTTTCTTAAATAGCTATTTGGACAAATGCCTAGACATAGTTAGTACTTTTGATAACTATCAAATTTCCCATGTGTCTAGAGAAGCCAACTCAGTAGAAAATGATTTGGCTCATCAAGCTTCTGGTTATCAAATAAAAAGAGGTGAATTTTTCACACAAGAAAAACTGATGCTTGAAAAAATTGTGTCACCCGAGTTAGAAGACTTAGGTCTGACATGCCCCGTCAGGCCGGTCCTACCATAGGTATCTGGTCGGTCTGACCGGCCATGCTAGGTGGGTCTAATCGGCCATGCCAGGCCATTTGGACCACCATGTGCCAGGCGTGTGGCAACAGCCAGTCTGACAGGCCCATCATGGCCGGTTTGACCTCCCCGTGTCAAGATATTTTAGGGCATGGGGCGGCAAGTTGGAATTTTTGATCTAAACCCCAATTCGAGTGAGGACTTGGCGAATACTTCTGAAAATCATGTGGATGATTGGAGGATCCCAATCATTCAATGTTTGAGAGATCTTAGTAAGCGGGTAGATCGGAAGGTTCGGCGGCAAGTGTTTAAATTTGTGTTTCTTGATGATGAGTTGTATCGCAGAACAATTGATGGAGTACTTTTGAAAAGTTTGAATGTCGATCAGTCTAAACTTGCTATGGGCGAAGTACATGAAGGACTTTGTGGTACGCATCAGTCGGCTCAAAATATGAGTTGGATGCTCAAAAGAGCGGGTTTTTATTGGCTGTTGAGGGAAAATATTTCATCCTCTAGAGTTCAAGAACATTCCCCTGTAGATAGCAACAGGGTTTTGACCGTCGAAGGTTTTAAGAGCATCGTAGTTGTGCTATATTCGGAGTATTATACAGCGAAGACCTCCGTTAAAGCTTCGGCGTAACGAAGTCTCCTGAAGTACATACACCCGAAGATTTATATTCTTTCTGATTAAATTAGTCTTTTACCTTTTTACCCCTATGAAGAGTATTCACAGTATCTTCTTAGTCGGTTGTAATTAGAGGGTAAAGGAGTCTTTTCCTTTATTATTTGGTCTATAAATACCCTTCTTCACTATGTAAAGGGTATCAAATACTCAGATATTCAATACCTATCTTCGAACTACTTCGAGCTATTATCCTATTCGGAGGATTGAGATAGTCTGTTTTCACAAACACTTCCTTTGTCGCACATACAGTTTCTTAAACCTATTGGCGTAATATTTTATGCCAACAGTTGGCGCCATCCATGGGGAACCTAGTACGAAAACTTTGTTCTCTACCAATTTCTTTCTAGAGCCACGCCTCATAAACGGAGCTTAGGTGGTAGTCCCCTTCGGAGGTCCCCTCGGACCTCTGGAGTGAGATCTTCGAATACTGTTGAGGTCGAAGGACCTTCTGTAGTTCCCCCACCTCATACCCCCGAAATGAATACACTTCCTCGAACATACGAAGAACCTCTAGGGTCTCTGTTTATGATTCGAACCGATGGAGCCTCTCCTGTAGCTCCGACTGTACTCTAAACTGACTTGTTCAGTTCTTAAGACCCAGAAGCTCCTTCCGGAAGAAATGAAGACTGCCTTGATGATGTGGCAACCCAGATGGCCAATCTTCGAGCTAAAGTGACAAGGTGGAGCCAGGAAGATGCAAAGAGGCTTCATCCCCAAGCTACCCATATCATTCCGGAGGTGCCTCAAGACGATGACCTCTCTTTTTATCCCGAAGCCCCTGAGAATGCTTGTTTTGATAGCGAATCTCTCCTGCACCACGGCTTGCAAAAGGTGCGCTTCAACTCTAATTTCAAAACTTCGAAGCTCTCTAAGTACTCTGGGAAGAAGATCCAAGAGAGTTCTCTCGTTCATATGCCTTAGCAATTGAAGCCAGCGGAGGGGTTAGAGATACAACGGCAAAATGCTTCCCCTTGCGCTTGAAGGAGTTGCTTTGTGTTGGTTCTGGTCTTTGAAGCCAGGATCAATAAAATCCATAGAACAACTAAGGAAAAAATTCATAAGCAACATCCAGAGTACTTTTGTGCCACCTATGTCTACTAGAAGTCTCTTTTAGGTGAAGCAGCAACTTGGAGAAACTTTTAGGCAGTTCTTTAAGTGCTTTGCTCATATGAAGTCACAAATAAGAGGACTATCTGCATCAGCCATGGTCGATGCAGCCCGAGAAGGAGTCACCAATGCAGACCTCCTCGACAAGCTTCACTGGAAGCATATATCCTCCATAGCGCAATTAATGGCTTATTTTGAGGAGTATGCTAGGTCAGAGGAAGGATGGCTCTGAAGAATAGCCTCGTCTTCACCAATTATACAAGAAGTTAAGCTCGAAGTGAAAATTTCAACACCTTCGCAAGGGCCCAAATTCGACAACTAGCATGACAGGCACCGAGTACAGAAGCATCCTCGCTCTGATGTCTTGAACATCGCTCCTTCTTCACAAAATTTTTCCCCAAGAATCCACAAGCTTCGGGAAACAAGGTCAGCGGCTAGAGGCCGCCAAGGAAGCCGGCTAGCAAGGGCCAGGCCTTCTTCTGCTGTGTTCACGACGAAAACCGAAGCCATGCTACCGATGCATGTAAGTCTATACTAGCTTTAAGAAGCGAGTACCTCGAAAGGAGCCCTGGTCGAGGCACTACTGACCGAGCCCCTCTCGAGGCACGTCCAGGGCCAGTGCAGGCTGTTGTACATGTATACAACTTCGATCCCCCAACAAAACCTCGAGTGGCCAGTGTTATGCCACCTTCGAAGCAAGAAGATACTCAAGACCGGGGCAAAAGAGTGGTTCTTCCCATCTCTGGAGGAGGAACCCCGAGCAGCATGTCAAAAACACAACGGAGGGAGTATGTTCGTGAAGTAAGCCATATCGGGACCTCTTCGTTAGCAGCTGAAATGCCAGAGTGGTCCCACGTGCCATTATCTTTTTCTATAGGTGATGTTGTGGGTATAAAATTCCCCCATGCAGATCCCATTGTCATCACTACTGATATTGCAGGGACAGAAGTTCCGAGAGTATTGGTCCACGACGGAAGTTCTGCGGATATTATCTTTGTTCAGACCTTCGACCAGCTTTGTATCTCCCGGAAGCATCTCCTCCCAGCAGCTAGTCCCGTTCAAGGGTTCACAGGACCTCCTCTTGATGCCATCAGCCAAATAGGTCTTGAGGTTGCCTTCGAAGAGGGGCTCTTGGCAAGAATGGAGGAAGTGATTTTCGATGTTGTCGATGCCCCCTACGCTTATAATGTCATCTTCAGAAGGGGCATGTTAAATCAATTTGTAGTTGTAGCGCACCATAATTATTTATGCATGAAGATGCCCACGCAAGCAGGAGTGCTTACTGTCTTCGGTGATTAAGACACTGCACGAAGGGCATAGTACGACCATGGCCCACCTCTTGATCGAAGACATGTGAATAATGTGCAAGACCATTCGGAGGATATCCTTGCATCATGTGAATCTTCGAAGATATCCTTTCCAAGGCCAAGCCCCGAAGGAGAAATTATAACAAAGATTATTGTAAAGGACGGTAAAGACTATCCCTTCAAGTTTGGCAAAGAATTGCCTTCGGAAATCGCTACTTCACTGGAAGAAGTAGTTAGAGAGAATTTGGATGTCTTTGATTGGTCCGATGAAGACATTCCGGGAGTTAACCGAAATATCATTGAGCACAGTTTACTTGTGAATCCGAGGTTTCGGCCTGTTCGGTAGGGGCTCCGAAAATTATCAGCAGAGAGGGCAAATCTTGCTAAGACAGAAGTTGAAAAAATGTTAAAGGCTGGGATTATCAAAGAAGTGGTTCATACGGAGTGGTCAAGAAGAATGCCTCCGGAAAATGGCGCATGTGCATTGATTTTACATCCTTGAATAAAGCATGCCCACGTGACCCCTACCCCATGCCCCGCATAGATCAATTAGTTGGCTCCACTAATGGTTCGGAGCTATTGAGTTTCCTCGACGCGTATTCCGGATATCATCAAATATGGTTAAAGCGCGAAGATGAAATCAAAACAAGCTTTGTAACTCCTTCGGGAGTCTTTTTCTATGTAAGAATGCCCTTCGCCTTAAGAAATGTCGGAGCAACTTTTTCAAGATTAATTGCTGAGGCTCTAGGTCACCAAATAGGTCGTAATGTCGAAGCCTATATGGATGACATTGTAATAAAGGGTGCTTTAAAGCACTAGCATAGTCTATACTTAGGAGAAACATTTGAGAGCCTCCGAGCATGTGGAGTTCGCCTCAACCCCGAAAAATGTATCTTTGGGGCTCAAGGTCGGAAACTGTTCGGTATCTAGTTTCGATCTAGGGAATCGAAGCTAACCCAACTCAAATAACTGCACTGCAAAGAATAGCTCCACCAGAAAATTTAAAACAGGTTCAAAATAAACTTACTGGATGCCTTGCAGCACACATCATATTTCTAGTAAGGTCCGTAGAGCGAAGCCTTCCCATTTTTAAAGGCTTGAAAGGGTCCGAAGATTTTGCATGGACATCGGAGTGTGAGAAGAGTTTTGACGATATTAAATATTATCTCAGCAACCTCGCAACACTCAGTGTGACCATGACATATGAAACCGTTCTTGTTTATCTTGCAGCTACGGGCTCTGTTGTCAGTGCGGTCCTTATTCGAGAAGTGGATTTCAATGGGAAGTTGGTACAAAATCCAGTATATTTTGTATCTGAAGCTTTATCCAGAGCAAAAACAAGATACTCCGAACTAGAAAATTCACTTACGCTATGGTGATGGATTCAAGGAAACTGCGACATTATTTCTTAGTGCATAATGTAATTGTACCAACTTCTTGTACGTTGGGAGATATGCTTCGAACCAAAGATTCTATAGGGAGGATCGGAAAATGGGCCGTCGAGCTAGCACCCTTCGGCATCTCCTTTGTAGCAAGGACAACAATCAAGTCACAAGTGATGGTCGATTTTTTAGCAGAATGGACTCCGTCTGCAGTGTGGGCTCCGGAAAAATCAAGCGAGGGAATATGGACCTTATACACTGATGGAGATTTTCAAGCGTCCGGAGCAGGCGTTGGAGCAGTGATAATTTCACCTTTAGGACAAAGAGCAATGTACTCCGCAAGACTCAATTTTAAGTCCACCACTAATATTGCAGAGTATGAAGGAATTTTGTTAGGTCTTCACAAGACGCGTGCTCTTAGTGCTACAAGAGTTGTTATAAAAAATATTCTCAAAAAGATTCTAAATATCTAGAAGAGATCCGTAAGATCAAAGCATCATTCAAAGGTATTTTTGTTCGAAGTATACCAAGAGCTGACAATGCACAAGCTGATATCCTGGTCAAAGCTGCAGCCAGAGCCATAGATATTCCGGAAGGGTCTTTTTATGAAGAGCTTACTTCTCCTTCGGTGCCCCAACTCCCTCCTATGGAGTCCAATTATGGAATTATGGAATTATGGAATTACTGCAAGGTGAAGCCAACTTACCCGAAGGCCCGAAGATTTCAAGATTGCAATTAAGAGTCTAGAATTATCACATTATCAACGACATTCTTTACAAGGCCGGAGTATGTTCCCCCTACTCCGATGTATTTCTCAAGCCGAAGGCCAAGATATACTCTGAGAAATTCATGAAGGCCTTTGTGGTAGCCATCTTGCCCCTTGAGCTTTGGCAATAAAAACACTTCACCAGGGGCTTTATTGGCCTACAATAGTAGCTGATGTGGAGGCCTTGGTCCGCACTTGCCAAGGTTGTCAATGGATGGGAAGACGAAGTCATCGTCCGCCAACACCTCTTCAAGTTATTGCTCTAGTTTGGCCCATGGTCTCTTTCCAATGGCAAAAGGAAGTTTAAAATTTGCGGTGGTAGCAATTGAATATTTTTCCAAGTGGGTCAAAGAAGAACCCCTCACAGCTATCACTTCAATAATTTACAAAAATTCTTCTGGTGGAATATTATATGCAGGTTCAGAGTGCCTCGACAACTGACAATCGACAATGGAACCCAATTTGATGTCGAACCCTTCAGAGAGTTATGTGAAGGTCTTGGCATAGAAATGTGTTTTGCAGCTGTTCGTCATCCTCATTCTAATGGAGTCGTCGAGCGATCTAACGGTAACATTTTATCAGGCCTAAATCAAAGGATAGTAGGATTGGCAAAGGGACTATGGACCGAAGAGCTCCCAAAGATTTTATGGTACATTCGGATGACTCAAGCAAGGTCCACAGGTTTAATTCCTTTCATATTACTATTTAGAGAGGAAGCCATGATGCCGATGGAGCTTAAAGGAGGATCTCTTCGCACCATTGAACCTGAAAAAGAAGATGAAAGACAAGCTTCGCTAGATTTAATGGAAGAAACAAGGCTTCGAGCTGTTGCAAATCTGACGAAGTATCACCATCAGACGAAGACTTGGTATGACCCAATGATTAAACTTAATGAATGTTGGGGGAAAATATTCCATCCTCAGGGTTATTTCTGTAACAGCACAAAGGCAGATAATGGATTCGAAGGTTTCCAGACGTCCATCTTCGAAGATGTACTGAGTCAAGCTCGAAGTACGAAGATAGGCATTGGTTCGGAGTATATCTTCGAACTAAGGCTCTTTGAGATCTTTTCTGCTAGCTAAGATGGAAGATTTGTCTTTTATTTTATTAGATTAATCTTTTACCATTTTAGCCCTATCAAGGGTACCGAATAGTTTCCACCATGTCGGTTGTAACAGAGGGGTAAATAGGTCTTTTCCTTAATGTTTGGGCCTATAAATACCCCCCGTTTAACCCTGTAATAGGGACTGAATACAAGTTATTCAATACACACATTCGAACTATTCTAAGTTGTTATCCTTTCGGAGGCTTAGAACAGTTCACTTCGCAAACACTTCGTTTGTTAGTTTCTATTCTACAGAAACCTGTTAGCGTAATCTTTTACGCCAAAAGTTGGCGCCGTCCGTGGGGAACCTAGTCCAAAAAACTTCGTTCTCTACCAACTTCTTACATCATGCCTCCTAAGCGGAGCGCACCTCGTAACCCTGTTCGGAGGTCCTCTCGGATCTCCGGAGAGGTACCATCCGACACGGTTGAGGTCGGAGGGCCTTCGACATTCCCTCCACCTCAAACTCCGGAAGGAGTTTCCATCCCGCGAGCATACGGAGTTCCTCCGCCAACTCCTTCTATACTTCGACCACCCAGAGTACCTCTTCCACCTTCAATCCCACTTCGAACTGATCCACTTGGTTCTCAAGACCCGGAAGACCTTCCGGAGGAGATGAAGACAATCTTGGAGATATGGCCACTCAAATGGCCAACCTCCAAGCTGAAGTAGCAAGATGGCGGCAAGAAGCCGCGAACAGGCTTCGCTCTCAAGCCGTCCCAACTGTTCCAGAAGTGCCCGAAGATGATGAACCCGTTTATCCCGGAGCCCCGGAGAACGCCTCCTTTGATAATGAATCTCCGCTGCATCCTGAGCTGCAGAAAGTTCGCTTTGATCCGAAGTTTAAGACTTCGAAGCTCTGTAAGTATGCTGGAGATGAAGATCCCGGAGAGTTTGTCCATTCTTATGCCCTAGCAATTGAAGCTAGCGGAGGAGTTCGAGACACCATGGCAAAGTGCTTCCCTTTAGCTCTTCAAGGAGTGGCATTAAGGTGGTTCTGGTCTTTGAAGCCAGGATCAATTAATTCATGGGGGCAGCTGAAGAAGAAGTTTGTAAGCAATTTTCAAGGCACCTTCGTGCCTCCAATGTCAACGGGAAGCCTTTTCCAAGTGAAGCAGCTCCCTGGAGAGACATTGAGGCAATATTTCAAGCGCTTCGCTCATACGAAGTCGTAGATCCGAGGGTTGTCTGCATCTTCGGTAGTTGATGCAGCTCGCGAAGGTGTCACTCATCAAGGCCTCCTGGATAAGCTACATCGGAAAAGCATATCCTCGGTTTCTCAGCTGATGTCATACTTTGAGGAGTATGCGAGGTCGGAAGAGGGTTGGCTTCGAAGAACTGCAGCTACTTCATCCATATTGCAAGAAGTAAAAGTAGAAGTAAAAACTTCGGCACAGCCGCAAGAACCAGTCTTCGAAGTTCAACATGATCGGAGAAGGGGGCAAAAGCACCCTCGTTCTGAAGTTTTGAACATTGCACCCCCGCAAAAGTTCACGCAGAGAGCTCCACAACCTTCGGGGAACAAGGTCAGCGGCTGGAGGCCGCCAGGGAAAACGGCTGGCAAAGGCCAGACCCTTTTCTGCTGCATTCATGGTGAAAATCGAAGCCATGCAACTGATACTTGCAAGGCTATACTCACTCTAAGAGGAGAATATCTAGAAAGAACTTCGGGTCGAGGTACTACCGACCGAGTTCCAGCTGCGGAGCGCCCGGAGCTGGTCCAGGCTGTGGCGCGGATAGAAAACTTCGAAGCCGCAAGACACCCTCTAGTGGCCAATGTTATGCCACCTCCGAAGCAAGAGGAAGGGCAAGACCGAGGGAAAAGAGTAGTCCTCCCCATCTCCGGAGGAGGTGCCCTCGGAAGCATGTCAAAAAGACAGCGAAGAGATTACGTCAGAGAAGTGGGCCATATTGGGACTTCGTCGTCTATAGCTGCTATGCCGGAGTGGTCTCATGTACCGATATCCTTTTCCGCGGAGGATGCAGCTGGCATTAAATTCCCGCATGCAGACCCACTTGTTATTACTGCTGATATTGCGGGCACTGAAATTCGAAGAGTATTGATTGACGGAGGTAGTTCGGCAGACATCATTTTTGTTCAAGCCTTCGATCAATTGTGCATCTCCAGAAAGCATCTTCTTCCAGCGGCTCGTCCTTTGCAAGGCTTCGCAGGACCTCCGCTTGATGCACTTGGCCAAATAGGCCTGGAAGTTACCTTTGGAGAAGGTTTGTTGGCCCGAACTGAGGAAGTAATCTTCGATGTTGTAGATGCCCCGTATGCTTAGAACGTCATCTTCGGAAGAGGCATGCTAAACCAGTTCGGAGCTGTGGCGCATCACAATTATTTGTGCGTGAAGATGCCCACACAAGCAGGAGTCCTTACTGTCTTCGGAGATCAAGCTATCGCCCGGAGAGCAGAATATGGTCATGGCCCCCCTCTTGATCCAAGACAAGTAAACAATGTGCAAGATAATCAAGAAAATTTTTCAGCCCCTTCCGAAGCTTCAACGAAATCCTTTCCAAGACCAAGTCCTGAAGGAGAGATTGCAGCGAAGGTCATTGTTAAAGATGGTAAAGAACATATATTTCAATTTGGTAAGGATTTACCTCCAGAAGTTGCAACCTCCTTGGAAAAGGTGGTGGAAGAGAATTTAGATGACTTCGCTTGGTCTGACGAAGATATCACCGGAGTCGATCGGGGTATCATTGAGCATAGTTTGCTTGTAAACCCGAAGGCCCGGCCTGTTCGGCAAGGACTCCGAAAAATGTCTGCAGAAAGAGCTGCTCTAGCAAAAGACGAAGTTGAAAAACTGTTGAAGGCTGGGATTATTAGAGAAGTGGCTCACACAGAATAGTTAGCCAACCCAGTCTTCATCAAAAAGAAATCTTCCGGAAAGTGGCGCATGTGCATTGATTTCACATCCTTGAATAAAGCATGCCCTCATGACCCCTACCCCATGCCCCGAATTGATCAATTGGTCGACTCCACCGCAGGTTCGGAGTTATTAAGCTTTCTTGACGCGTATTCTGGTTATCATCAAATATGGTTGAAGCGCGAAGATGAGATCAAGACAAGCTTCGTAACTCCTTCGGGAGTCTTTTGTTATGTAAGAATGCCTTTTGGCTTAAGAAATGCCGGGGCTACTTTTTCGAGGTTAGTTGCTAAGGCTCTAGGTCATCAATTAGGTCGCAATGTGGAGGCCTATATAGATGATATTGTAATAAAGAGTGCTTTAAAGCACCAACATAGCCTAGACTTAGCAGAAACATTCAATAGCCTTCGGGCATGTGGGATCCGTCTTAACCCCGAAAAATGTATCTTCGGAGCTAAGGCTGGAAAGTTGTTAGGGTATTTAGTTTCAAGCAGGGGGATTGAAGCTAGCCCTACTCAAATAACTGCGCTACAAAAGATGGCTCCTCCGGAAAATTTAAAGCAAGTGCAAAAGCTGACTGGGCGTCTGGCAGCACTTAGCAGGTTTTTATCAAGGTCTGCGGAGAGAAGCTTGCCTATATTTAAAGCATTGAAAGGGTCCGAAGATTTTGCATGGACACCGGAGTGTCAGAAAAGCTTCGAAGATATTAAAGAGTATCTCAGTGTTCTTGCTACACTCACGGTGCCTAATGCGAACGAAACCCTACTCCTTTACCTTGCAGCTACAGGTTCTGCTGTCAGTGCAGTCCTTGTCAGAGAAGTGGATTTCAATGGGAAGTTGGTACAAAATCCTGTTTATTTTGTATCCGAAGCATTATCAGGAGCGAAGACAAGATACTCCGAACTCGAGAAGTTCGTTTATGCTCTGATAATGGCTTCGAGGAAATTAAGACATTATTTTTTGGCTCACAATGTAATTGTACCAACTTCGTATCCTTTCGGAGATATGCTTCGAAGTAAGGATTCCACTGGAAGAATTGGGAAGTGGGCAGTTGAGCTAGCACCCTTCGGCATATCTTTTCTGGCAAGGACCGCAATCAAATCACAAGTTTTAGCAGATTTTGTAGCAGAATGGACTCCAAGTGCAAATTTGGTTCCGGAGAAGTCAAGTGACGGAGTTTGGACTGTTTATTCCGATGGGGCTTTCCAAGCATCCGGAGCAGGCATTGGAGCAGTATTAATTTCGCCTTCAGGGCAAAGAGCAATGTACTCCGCAAAACTCAACTTTAAGTCTACCAATAATATAGCGGAGTATGAAGGGATTTTAATGGGACTCCGAAAAGCACGTGCTCTAGGGGCTACAAGAATTATTATAAAGACAGATTCTCAGATAGTAGCAGGGCACGTAGATAAAAGTTTTCAGGTTCGGCATCCACAGCTTGCAAAGTACTTAGAAGAAATCCGTAAGATTGAAGCACACTTCAAGGGTATTTCCATTCGGAGTATACCAAGAACAGAAAATGTGCGAGCGGACATCTTAGCAAAAGCTGCAGCCGGAGCTGTGGATGTACCAGAAGAAGCTTTCTATGAGGAGCTCAGTACACCTTCGGTGCCACAAATTCCCTCTGCAGAGATTCTTTGCATTCCTAATGCAGATTGGAAAAATTCAATCATGGAAGTTTTACAGGGAGGAACAAATTTGCCTGAAGAGCCACAGCTTTCAAGATTGAAGCTTAGGGCTAGAAATTATCAAATAATCAACGGTATTTTATATAAGGCCGGAGTATGTTCCCCTCTACTTCGATGTATATCTCAAGCCGAAGGTCAAGAAATTCTTCGAAAAAATCATGAAGGCCTTTGCGGTAGCCATTTAGCCCCTCGAGCTTTGGCAGGAAAAACACTTCGCCAGGGGCTTTATTGGCCTACAATAACAGCTGATGCAGAGAGCTTAGTCCGCACTTGTCAAGGATGTCAGTGGATGGGTCGATGAAGTCATCGCCCACCAACAGCTCTTCAAGTCATTGCTCCGGTATGGCCTATGGCCAGATGGGGTATGGATTTAATAGGTCCCTTTCCAGTAGCCAAGGGAAATCTGAAGTTCGCAGTGGTAGCTATTGAGTATTTTTCAAAGTGGGTAGAAGTAGAACCCTTAACAGCTATCACTTCGAACAATGTACAGAAATTCTTTTGGAAGAATATCATTTGCCGGTTCGGAGTGCCTAGACAACTCACAGTTGATAATGGAACACAGTTCGATGCAGAACCTTTCAGGAATTTTTGCGAAGATTTAGGCATTCAGTTATGTTTTGCTGCAGTGAGGCATCCTCAATCTAATGGAGCCGTAGAAAGAGCCAATGGAAATATTTTGTCAGGGCTAAATCGAAGGATAGTAGGACTAGCAAAAGGACTATGGACCGAAGAGCTTCCGAATATTTTGTGGTCCATTCGGACTACGCAAACAAGGTCCACAGGTTTTACTCCATTCAGGCTACTATTCGGAGATGAAGCTATGACTCCAACAGAGCTCAAAGGAGGATCGCTTCGCAGCACCGAACCGGAGATTGAAGAAGAAAGACAAGCTTCGCTAGATTTATCAGAAGAAACAAGACTTCGAGCTGTGGCAAATTTATCAAAGTATCATCAGCAGACGAAGGCTTGGTTTGACCCGAAGGTTAAGCTCAATGAACTAAGACCGGGTCATCTTGTTCTACGAAGCATTATAGCGCCATGGAAGTTAGGAAATTAATGGGAAGGTCCATACCTAATTGTTCGTTCAGGACGCCCTGGCTCTTTTAAATTAGCTAATTTAGAAGGTGAAGAGTTAGCACATACTTGGCATGCGGAGCACCTAAAGCGATACTTCGCATAAGGGCTCCTTGTAAGTCACTTGTAATCATCTTCTGAATTAATAAAGGATATGGTCCAGATAATGCCTTCCCCTCATAGACTTCCAGCTTCCGAGTGGACGCACTGGAACAGCGGGGTTGACCGAGAGGGAAGTGTCATGAAGCTGAATCATATTTTTGGACTTCGAATCATTGGTTCGAAGCTTCCGACGTGGGGGCTGACATAATCCGGAGTCCAAGCCACCGGCTTGTAGGCATCCGTAAAAGAGCCCAAAACCACATCATACGGAGTCCAAGCCATTGGCTGGTAGACTTCCGTAAAAAGAGCCGAAGGTGGCCAAAACATGCGGAGTCCAAGCCATTGGCTGGTAGACTTCCGTAAAAAGAGTCGAAGGTGGCCAAAACATGCAGAGTCCAAGCCATTGGCTGGTAGACTTCCGCAAAAAGAGCCGAAGGTGGCCAAAATATACGGAGTCCAAGCCATTGGCTGGTAGACATCCATAAAAAGAGTCCAAAGAGACCATTGCAAACTCCGAACCATTGGTTCGACAGAATTCGCAAAAAAGAGCCGAAGGTGGCCAAAGCAAAACAAAGTTTGGGCCATGAGCTTCGAATTTCTGTTAACATAGTCCAAAGTGACAAGTTATCTAAGACATTAAGGTGTCCTGAAAGTTATCTCAAGTGATTTCTTTCAAAAAACAAGGGTACTAAGTTGCCATTCTTCAGACTATAAATAGTCGAAGACATTTTATAAGATTTTAAAAGATCTTTAAATAGCAGAGGGGCTCCGAACCCCAAAAAATTGTACTCCGAAGTTTTTCTTTGCGCATAACCATCTTTGAATACAGTTTGAGGTTGCTTATCCCCAAAGAGGGGCTAATAAATATGGAGACAATTTTAAATCGGTATTCATTATTCGAACGAATATGTTTATAGATTACATCATGAAAAATTGGTATCTATACCAAGAAGGAATCGAAGACCTCTTCGATCTCTAGAGCTAGGGTTGGAACGACTAGTTCCAGCGCCGGGAGTTCTAACAACTTTGCGTTTAACTCTCTTGTCTCCCTTCGAAGCTCTAAAGTCCTTCTGTTCTTGTTGAAGCTCGGTCCAAGTTCGAAGCCGTTCGGGGCTCCTTTCCCAGCTTCCAAGTTCTTCAGGTATTTTACTTCGAACTTCATCTTCGTCTTCAGACCATATAACGTCTTCAGAAGACGAAGTGTTCAAGTTAACATCTTTTTCTTCCTCTTTAATATAAGATAGTATATCTTTGATTACTTCGGGCGCAATTACACCGGAGCTATCTCGAGGAACTAAAAATCGAGGACGTTTATAAGCTTTTTGAAGATCGAAGGTGGTCCATAATGAGCGAAGTTCGTCGTTAAGGTCTAACACTTCGATATCTTCCGTATGAGGCAAAGCCTAAAAATATGATAAACAAATTTTCATTGATAAATGTTCATAAGCATAAAGCTTTACATAGCCAAAAATCCTAAGGTATTTCTAAACCTGCGGGTTCGGAGGAGGCTGACTGCTTGAAGCTTGGGTCCGAACTTGCTTCTGGCGTTGACCTTCGTCGATCCAAGCCTTGATCGCAGAACGACCTTGGGCTCTCCATGAAGTTTGGAAGGCTCACCAGGCAGCAGCCACACCTTCGGAAGGAGTCAGAAGCCGCTCGTCGTCGAAGGTAATTGGGCCCTCTCCTGCGCCCGGAGTTATCGATCGGCCCAGATCCTCGTAGTAACGAAGTAGGCCAACAGCAGCCACTTGTCCGGAGAGTTCTCCATATCGAATACCTGCTGTTTTCATCTGCTTCGCCACTCCTTGAATCCTTTTAAACCGACGCAGAAGAGAAATCACTACTACAAAGCGACACTGTAGCGGCGGGCAAAATCGACCTATAGTGGCGGGCATCCAGTCCGCCACTGCTCTAACGCCACTGCTACCGCTGGTTAGCAGTGGCGGTCAGAGCGCCCGCCACCGCTGTGTCAACAGCAGTGGCGGGCGCGCTGACCTCATCGGCCCGCCACTGCTATTATCAATATCAGTGGCGGGCAGATGATGTCAGCGCGCCCGCCACCACTATGTCAATAGCAGTGGCGGGCGCGCTGACCTCATCTGCCCGCCACTGCCGTTATCAATAGCAGTGGCGGGCAAATGATATCAGCACGCCCGCCACCACTGTGTCAATAGCAGTAACGGGCAAGCTACCTCATCTGCCCACCACTTCTGTGTATAAGCCATAACACAGAATGCTGTGATCCCACAAACCAAAACACAAAAATTATATGCTTCACACAGCCATCCACATACACAGCAGCAAAACATCCACAAATCCACATACATAGCAGCAAAACATCCACATATCCACATACACATCCACAACAACAACACAACAACCATCCATCTCATCAATTTTCAAAAATTTACAAAGTTTACATTCTTCCGGTTTATGTTTCACAATAACCATCCATCAACACAATTCATTGTTTCACAAATACATGCTCATGCGGTTTATGTTTTCTTGGAAGGCTAACTCATATGTTAATTGGTTATCTAGCATACGTTGCCACTCATTTCGAGAAACACTTAGTAGCGCAGTGGTGCGGGGGTTGCTTTGGTGCCATGCGGTTCGAGGTTCGAACCTTGCTGCCCGCAGGCGGTTTGAGGTTCGAACCTTGCTGCTAGGCATCCAAACATGTTTTTTACATTTCTATTCTAATTTTCAATACTTTTTTATTCATGTTTTCTCTTAGTAGTGATTATATATATAGCATATAATACTCTTCCTACAATGACGTGAAACACTTAGTAGCGCAGTGGGGCCATGCGGTTCGAGGTTTGAACCTTACTGTTGGCATAATTGATGTTTAATTAAATCCTCATTTGATCTTGAAAATGTTTTAATAATAAATGACATAATTGATTTTACAACTAAACATAAATGATCTAGCCTTGAACTAATTTTCCATCGCCATTGGTGCGTAGATAAGGAATCACACTACCAAATGACAGTTTTGCTTCAACCACATTGATCCTTGATATGTCAACGAAAAACGGCACCTCATCAAACTGATTGTATTCTTCTTCGTCTTCGACTCCATCAACTCCAACAATTCTTTGTTTTCCTGGAGCAACGATGTATTTTTTCTCATCTTTAGGATCAAGTATGTAAAATACTTGTGCCACGGATTGAGCGAGTATCCAAGGGTCATCTTTATAAGCCACCTTATTAAGGTCAACTATCGTAAACCCGTAATCATCCACCTCCACACCTTCTGGATGTCTGACCCACTGACACTTAAATACAGGGATTTCTATAGAGTTCCCGTAGTTAAGTTCCCATATTTCTTCGATGTATCCATAGTAAGCATTCTTTTGTCCAGTGCTATCTTCTGCTTCTCCTCTGACACCACTATTTTGGCGCTGACTCTTTTGATCCTTTGCTTTGGTATAGAATGTGAAACCATTGATGTCATACGCTTGCCATGTTTTAACCATGCTCAATGGACCGTAAGACAATTTATTTATCATCATCTCTTCGTCGGTTTCTCCGATCGAAAGGTTTAGATCCCTCAGCCATGATGTGAAATAAATTTTGTGTTCTTTCATAATCCATTGTTCATCGCAATCTTCATTCTTTTCACGAAGCTCTTGCAGGTGTTGTTCAACATATGGTCTCATAATCGCCAACTGATGCATTACACTGTAATGTGATTCTCTTATTCTTTGGTAACTATTGTCTCGTATGATTTTCCTGCCTTTAGTTCCTTTACCGGTGAGTCTTCCATGGTGCCGCGACACGGGAACTCCTATTGGTCTTCCATCTCTTATGTAATCTGCGTAGCACTCAATGACTTCCTCAGTCGTGTAGCCCTCTATCATGGAACCCTATGGATAAGCACGATTTCGTACGTAACCCTTGAAGATAACCATTAGACGCTCGTACGCATACATATTGTGTAGGTACGTTGGACCGAGAACAAAGATTTGGTCTGCTATATGTATCATATAGTGCTCCATAATATCAAAATATGAAGGAGGAAAGCACATCTCAAGCTGACACATAGTCTTCCTCATTTGTTTACGTAATTCATTTAACTCTTCAGTGTCGATCACCTTCTTTGATATGACATTGAAGAAGTGACACAAGCGTGTTATCACCATCTTCAGAAATGAATGTTTGACTCCTCTTACTGTGATGGCGAGGAATAGCCCAAGCATAAGATGACAATCATGAGTGTTGTAGCCGCTCATCCTCAAATCTGCTACGGAGAAAATATTCTTTATATTCGTTGAGAATCCTGTTGGAACTCTAATTCCATGTAGACACCTGCAGATTGATCTTTTCTCGTCAATTGTGAGGTTATAGCTAGCAGCCGGAAGGAAAAATTTTCCATTGGCCCTTTCCTGTGGGTGAAGCTCGGGTCTAATTCCGAGAGTTTGAAGGTCCCTTCGTACTTTGAGTCCATCTTTTGATTTTCCCGATATGTCTAACAAAATACCGATAGTGCTTTCGAAGACATTCTTCTCAACGTGCATTGTATCGATAGCATGACCAATCTCCAACTCCTTCCAATAGGGCAAATATCTAAAGAAGATCGACTGCTTTTTAAATGGAGCGTCCTTTGAAATTTTTTCAGATTTCTTCTTCTTCTTTCCGAAAACAACTTTGATATTCTTTACCATTTCGAATAGAAATTTGCCATCTCGATTTCGTGGAGGCTGTCCAAGCTCGATTGTACCGTCGAAATGGTTCCTATTTCTTCGATATTTGTGGTTTTTTGGTAAAAATCTGCGGTGTCGCATATATATCGTCTTAATGAATGATGGAAGATGCATAGATTCTGTCTGGTCCACACACACTACACATGTTGTCTTTCCTTTAACCTGTCCTGTTAGGGACATGCGTCTTGGGTTGTCAGCTATGGTGCAAAAGATTATGGCTCTTAGATTGAAGTGCTCTTTCTTGTGCTCATCCCACACACAGACACCATGTTCCCATAGACGTTTCATATCCTCCATCAAAGGTTCTAGAAAGATATCAATGTCATTGCCAGGTTGTTTTGGACCAGAAATTAGAGTTGTGAGCATAAGGTATTTTCTTTTATGGCACAACCATGATGGAATGTTGAACAAGCATAGAAAGACTGGCCACGTACTATGTGGGTTCCTCATCTCACCGAAGGGATTCATTCCATCCGTGCTAAGCCCCATCCTGATATTTCTAGGATCGTCCGAGAAATCTGGATGGGCCAGGTCAAATGATTTCCACTGCCTATCATCCGCAGGGTGCCAAAGTTTTCCGTCCTTCTTTCGCCCAGCGAAATGCCAGATTAATAGTTCAGCATCTCTAGGATTAGAGAACATACGTTTCAAGCGATCAATCACTGGTAGCTTCTGAATGCCCAAAGTCAACGGACAAATCATCTTCTTTGCTTGGTACGTATCAGATGGTAAACCATTGGGTTTTGGCAAAACCTTTTTTAGGAGTTGTAAAAGATCTGAAAAACTAGTGTCAGACCATCCATTGCTGGCCTTCAGTTTCATAAGCTCAAGAATTGTGTACAACACAGTATACTGCTTATCGCATCCGTGGCGGTCCTCGTAAAGAAGGTTTTTTGATGCTTTGTCAAGTGCTTCAAAGTTATCGTATCCTTTGGTTGTAGTTCTCTGCAACAACACCTCAGGCGCAACATTTCGCATCAGTTCATCCACATCAAAGGCGTCATCATCATCATGTTGATCAACATCATCATGTGTTATGTCGGATGTATGATCACAACCTCTTCTATGTTGATGAGCATCTTGCGGCACATCAGAATCTTCAGGAGGATTTTGGCCCATCTCACCGTGTTTCGTCCATATATAATAGTTCTTCACGAAACCATTTTTCAACAAGTGGAATCGTATGGTTTCACGATCAGAACACGGATACATCGCTTCGTTTTTACAAACTTTACAAGGACAATATATTGCCTCTTCACTCTGACGGGAAGCATATTGTGCGGCAGCTTCAGTAAATTCAGTTACTCTGTTAAAATATGCCACCACATCTCCGTCGTTGGACGAGTACATCCAGGACCTGTGCTCCATCTAAAACATATATTATTTGAAAAAATATTAATAAAATCATTATTGTTAATTTTAGTAATTTACAATTTGAAAATATATTGATTTATTATCGCTCATAACAACATTAATTAAAAATCATCAATGCTTTAATTAAAACTACTTATTAAGCAAAAAAAAATATTAAATAAATTAACTATATTGGTTTCTCTCTCTCTCCAAACAACATAACTCTAGATCTATAATCATAAATCAAATTAAAAAAGAGATTAAAATGACGTAAATCAATATACAAGTGATGAATAATTGTGAGGAGGGTCATATTTGTTCATTTGGGACAAGCTAACACTGTAAATGGAAGATTATTTGAAAATTTCTATTCACAAACCCTAAATTAGAAAAACGCTAATAACTCATTGTATACATGATTAAATACAAAATAAATGTGAGATTCGGCATGGATTTACCTCCTAGAATGAAATCCTTCAAAAGAAACGAAAACAAAGCCTCCCCCTCTTTATCTAGATTTTGTCGCCATTGTACGGACAAAATTAAATGCGAACTTCAGTAGAGCTCAGGGAGGAAGAAGCTGCGCATTTATAGCTAGAATAGTAGTGGCGGTCGCAAGTGATGTCATCATTACTTTAGTGGCGGCCATCTTAGCAGCGGCGGGCAGCACCAGCGCCCGCCACTGCTATTGGTAAATTAGTGGCGGTCCGGGCTGACGTCAGCACCGACCGCCACTACTTTACCAACAATAGTGGTGGGCGCTGGTGCTGCCGTCAGCACCAGCAACTCTAGTGGCGGGCATCTAATGGCCCACCACTACAGTGGTTTTGCCCAACGCCACTACAGTGACGGTTTGTAGTAGTGAATGTTATCATCAGAAGGAAGTGTCCCAGTAGTACCGAAGTACTCCCGGACACCTAGCAGCTGATTCATAACTTCCGTAGCTACCTTCTCGGACTTCAGCTTATCTTCGTTCAGTGCGTCCTTCATCGAAGTTACCTCTTCCAGAACCCCAGAAAGTCTAGCAGTTTCAGTAGTCAAGATATTCTTTTGGTTCAAGAGCTGGCTAGCTTCCTCTTGGAGTCTGACAAGCTCGGTCCCCGTAGTAGCGTGCTCGGCCCGCATTCTTTCAATTTCAGCTAGAAGCACAATTCTTTCTGCTTCGAGCTCTTTATTCACAGCCTCCAAACCTTGTCTGGCCCTGCGCTCCGTTGACACTATATTGTCCATCTGAATTGCTCGGCTTTCGGAGATGGTAAGATTCTGTTGAAGGATGCTATTTTCCTCCCGAAGACGAGCGATTTCTTCATCGTTTGATATATTCGCAGCTCGGGCCAAGACTGTTTGCTGCGAAAAAAGAAAACCAAGGTAAATATTTATTTTTAGACGAATTCTATGTTATTTCGCAGATGCTTCGTACCTGGTAAGTTGCGCGTTCTATAGCAGCGTTAAGCTCTGACCTGTCCGCTTTGCTCAGAATGGCCACTAAGTTGGTCTCCCCTATGTCGCGGCTAGCTCGATCCAAAGGTTCGAGCAAAGTCCGAAGACCGGTTGTTTGCCCTAAGAAAGGAGCTAGCAGGGGGAGCATACTTATCGCCTGTTGGTCATCTTCGTCCAGCGAAGGGCCGGAGTGTTGGCCTGTAATTTTCGGAGCCCCTGGAGACTGGCCCTCCTCGGAAGGTTGACTCTCGTCTGTTGAATCAAATGGAGTTGATCCGGAACTCGCAGCAGGGAGGGGTTCTATATTTCTTTTGCCTCTTCCAGGTCCCATTTGAGTGGCTCTTTGGGTTGGCTCCGAAGTCGTCGAAGGCCCAGGAATTATTTCTTCCTGGCGGACTTCTTCCACAGAAGTGGACTCTGTAAAAAAACAAAAGTATTATACATTGTATAAATACACAAAATAAACATGAAAGAATTATTCGAAGTCTACCTTCGACATTTTGGTGAGGGGTAATCATTGGACTGTTCGGCGGATCGAAGGCGAGATCTTCGTCCGAATCAGCCGTTAAGTCTTCGACTGCAGGAGCATTTTCCTGAGCAGTCCTTCTTGCCTCTTCAGTAATCGAAGCCATAGTAACTTCGACCCCACTCTCATTCACAGGAACTTCGTCCTGAGGTAAATCCTCTTGAACTGCTGAAGTCCTTGGTTGCTCAAGGCTATCTTGAGACTCCGGCACGTTCGCAGGTACTTCGGCTTGTGCAGTCCTTTGAGATGTATCTTTGTCTATCAGACGCACAAGCAACCTCCCTTCGTCCTCTTGGGAGTCAGAGACTGAAGCCCTTGGGCTCGAAGGTGTAGGATTCAAAGGTGCAGGATTTTTTGGTTTCCGAGCCACCTTCTTGACCGGAGTCTTGGCGGAGCTCGAAGTCCCAGCTTCGGCTTTCCTCTTTTTGGGTCCTTTCTCCGAAGGCACCCAATCCATCAAAGGGGGCGGAACGATTTCCAGCATTCCCCACACTCTGTTAAATCTCTCCCAACTCCCGACCAACTTGATTCTCCATTCCTTTTCGATCGGAGTTGGAGCGCCCAAAATCTTCTCCGAAGCCCTTACGATTTGCTCCGAAGTAATAGGGACTGAAGAAGCTAAAAAATGAATCAAGTTAGTTATTTATTCGAATGAATATGCATAATACATGTTGTCTTCGAAGTTACCTGCAGGGCTCGAAGTCGAAGTGATTTTTCGGAGACCGCCTTCCGAATCCTCTTCGAAGATGATAGGCCAGTTGGCCATCAGCGGAGAGATTTGTAACCCGGGGAACTCTTCGGCTAAGTCTCGCATGCTCAACCTTCGACTGATCTTCTGAAGTAGGCTGAGGCGAGCTTCGAGCTGACCTTGGTCTGGATGCACTAAGGCTTCCTTCCGGAATTGGATTTCTTTCTGAGGTCCGGCCAGAGGATTGCTCGCCCCAACTTCGGCATAAAACCATCTCATAACCCAGTCGGTATACCATCTTGCATTGATGGCCTTAGCAGGAAATTGAAGGGCGTATTCATCCCGAAGCCTGAAGTTAATACTTCCAAAGGCTACTACCACTTTTTCACCTCTGGGGCCTACGAAGGTTTTCGGCTGGCATGAAGCTCTATGTAGCGCAGCGAAGATCTCTGCCCTCCCCTCACAGCCTTCAGCTCTCAACGCCCATTCGAAGATAGCTAAGCGAGCTACTGCGTTCGGAGAAAGTTGAGGAATGGTGACGTGAAACAAATCAAGTACCTCAGCCAAGAAGTCCACTGCTGGAAGGCCTAAGCCGGCTTGGAAGAAGGCTTCGGAGACGACCACTTCTCCGGGCCTTGGCGACGGGATGAGTTCCTTTCCAGGTTTCTGGATCATGACTCCGGCACTAATCTTCCCTTCTACTGCGACCGCCAGTGATTCTCTCTTGCAGGTAGAAGATCCCATTTGGAAGGATTGATCCAAGTACTTCGTTGATGGCGGGCAAAGACCTTGATCATCAACATTTTGGGGATTTCTCCCTCCTGCCGCCATGGATGCTGTTGCGGGTGTTGGAGTTGCCGTCGCCAACGCCGCAGCCGCTGCTGTTGTGGCCGCCTGCTGTCGAGCGAAGGCCGAAGGGGCTCCAGAACTCTTGGTTTTCGCCATTAAAGTTACTGGGTTGCTTTGGAGGAAAAATGGAGGCTAGGGCTCAAAGGGTTCAAAGGGTGTTTGTTTGCAAGAAAGCGGTGGAAAGGTACTCAGTAAAGTTCTAGGCCCTCTATTTATAGCCTAGACTTTACATTTTTTACCGTTAGTCCATGCCGTTTCGCATTCTTGCCCGTTACTTTTCTCCGAAATTAACGCATTCTGCAGTTTTCGTTAGAAGAAGGAAGCTGTTGGCGTAAAAGATTACGCTAACAGGTTTCTGTAGATTAGAAACTAACAAACGAAGTGTTTGCGAAGTGAACTGTTCTAAGCCTCCGAAAGGATAATAACTTAGAATAGTTCGAATGTGTGTATTGAATAACTTGTATTCGGTCCCTATTACAGGGTGAAATGGGGGGTATTTATAGGCCCAAATATTAAGGAAAAGACCTATTTACCCCTCTATTACAATCGACATAGTGGAAACTAGTCGGTACCCTTGATAGGGCTAAAATGGTAAAAGACTAATCTAATAATATAAAAGATAAATCTTCCATCTTAGCTGGCGATAAAGATCTCGAAGAGCCTAAATACGAAGATGTACTCCGAACCAATGCCTATCTTCGTACTTCGAGCTTGACTCAGGGTATCTTCGAAGATGGACGTCTGGAAACCTTCGAATCCACTATCTGCTTTCATGCTGTTGCGGCAATAACCCCGAAGATGAGATATTTTCCCCCAACAGTAGCCCCTCGAATATGCTTCTCCGTTTAACCTGTAATGTTAGGAGAGCAGTATACGGAAGGAAAAAATAACCAGACATAGGGGTTATTAGATTTCAATTCATCTCCGAAATGTACGAAGATATAAACTCCGAATCAGTCTTAAGATAATTACTTTTCGAACTATCTTAGAACCGACTCAGGAAGTTCGAAAGTCTTTTAGACTTAGAGGAAATAGCCGTTAGCTTTCTGTTCCTAACGGAAACCGTAAAAAGCGTTAATTTCGGAGAAAAGTAACGGGCAGGAATGCGAAACGGCATGGACTAACGGTAAAAATGTAAAGTTTAGGCTATAAATAGATGGCCTAGAACTTACCCGGTTGCCTTTTCACTGCTTTCTCGCAATCAAACACCTTTTGAGCCCTTTGAGTTCTTTGAGCCCTAGCCTCCATTTTCCCCAAAGCAACCCAGTGACTGCAATGGTGAAGACCAAGGGTTCTGGAGCCCCTTCAGCCTTGGCTCGGCGGCAGGCGGCTGCAGCAGCAGCGGCTGCGACATTGGCGACGGCGCCTCCAGCATCGGCAACGACATCCATGGCAGCAGGAGGGAGAAATCCCCAAAATATCGATGATCATAGTCTCTGCCAGTCATCAACGAAGTACCTGGACCAGTCTTTCCAACTGGGATCTTCTACCTGCAAGAGGGAATCGTTGGCAATCGCAGTAGAAGGGAAGATTAGCACCGGAGTTATGATCCGCAAACCCGGAAAAGAACTCATCCCGTCACCAAGGCCCGGAGAAGTGGTCGTCTTCGAAGCCTTCTTCGAAGCCGGCTTGCGCCTTCCCGCAGTGGACTTCTTGGCGGAGGTACTTGACTTATTCCACGTCACTCTTCCTCAATTATCTCCGAACGTAGTAGCTCGACTGGCTATCTTCGAATGGGCGTTGAGAGCCGAAGGTTGTGAGGGGAGGGCAGAGATCTTCGCTGCGCTACATAGAGCCTCATGCCAGCCAAAAACCTTCGTAGGTCCCGGAGGTGAAAAAGTAGTGGTAGCCTTCGGAAGCATCAATTTTAGGCTTCGGGACGAATATGCCCTTCAATTCCCTGCTAAGGCCATCAATGCAAGATGGTACACTGACTGGGTTATGAGGTGGTTCTATGCCGAAGTTGGGGCGAGCAATCTTCTGGCTGGACCTTTGAAAGAAATCCAATTCCGGAAGGAAGCCTTAGTGCATCCCGGCCAAGGTCAGCTCGAAGCTCGCCTCAACCTACTTCAGAGGATCAGCCGAAGGTTGAGTATGCGAGACTTAGCCGAAGAGTTCCTTGGGTTACAAATTTCTCCACTGATGGCCAACTGGCCTATCATCTTCGAAGAGGATTCGGAAGGCGGTCTCTGAAAAATCACCTTGACTTCGAGCCCTGCAGGTAACTTCGAAGACAACATGTATTATGCATATTCATTCGAAGAAAAACTAACTTGATTTATTTTTTAGCTTCTTCAGCCCCTGCTACTTCGGAGCAAATCATAAGGGCTTCGGAGAAGATTTTGGGCGCTCCAACTCCGACCGAAAAAGAATGGAGAATTAAGTTGGTCGGGAGTTGGGAGAGATTTAACAGAGTATGGGGAATGCTGGAAATCACTCCGCCCCCTCTGATGGATTGGGTGCCTTCGGAGAAATGACCCGAAAAGAGGAAAACCGAAGCTGGGACTTCGAGCTCTGCAAAGACTCCGGTGAAGAAGGTGGCTCGGAAGCCAAAAAATCTTGCACCTTCGAATCCTGCACCTTCGAGCTCAAGGGCTTCAGTTTCCGACTCCCAAGAGGAAGAAGGGAGATTGCTTGTGTGTCTAATAGAAGAAGATGAAACTCAAAGGACTGCACAAGCCGAAGTACCTGTGAATGTGCCGGAGTCCCGAGACAATCTTGATCAATCAAGGACTTCGGCAGTTCAGGAAGATGTATCTCAGGACGAAGTTCCTGTGAATGAGAGTGGGGTCGAAGTTACTATAGCTTCGATTCCCGAAGAAGAAACAAGGACTGCTCAGGACGATGCTCCTACAGTCGAAGACTTAACGGCTGATTCGGATGAAGATCTAGCCTTTGATCCGTCGAACAGTCCGATGATGACTCCTCTGCAAAATGTCGAAGGTAGACTTCGAATAACTTTTTCATGTTTATTTTGAATATTTATACAATGTATAATACTTTTCATTATTTTTTATAGAGTCCACTCTTATGGAAGAAGTCCGACAGGAAGAAATAATTCCTGGACCTTCGACAACTTCGGAGCCAACCCAGAGAGCTACTCAAATGGGACCTGGAAGAGGCAAAAGACATGTAGAGCCCCTCCCTGCTGCGAGTTCCGGATCAACTCTGTCTGATTCAACAGACGAGGGCCAATCTTCGGGGGAGGGCCAGTCTCCAGTGGCTCCGAAGACCACAAGCCAACGCTCCGGTCCTTCGCTGGACGAAGATGACCAACAGGCAATAAGTATGCTCCCCCTGCTAGCTCCTTTCTTAGGGCAAACAACTGGTCTTCGGACTTTGCTCGAACCTTTGGATCGAGCTAGCCTTGACATTGGGGAGACCAACTTAGTGGCCATTTTGAGCAAGGCGGATAGGACGGAGCTTAATGCTGCTATAGAACGTGCAGCCTATCAGGTACGAAGCAACTGTGAAATAACATAGAATTTATCTATGAATAAACATTTACCTTAGTTTTTTACTTTTGCAGCAAACTGTCTTGGCCCGAGCTGCGAATATATGCAATGACGAAGAGATCGCTCGTCTTCGAGAGGAAAATAGTGTCCTTCAAAGGAATCTTAACATCTCCGAAAGTCGAGTGGCTCAAATGGACAATATAGTGTCAACAGAGCGAAGGGCCAGACAGAGTTTGGAGGCTGCGAAAAAAGAACTCGAAGCAGAAAGAATAGTGCTTCGAGCGGAAGTTGAAAAGCTGTGGGTGGAGCACGCTACTACGGGGACCGAGCTTGTCCGACTCCAAGAGGAAGCTAGCCAGTTTTTGAACCAAAAGAATATTTTGACCACTGAAAATGCTAGACTTTCTGGGGTTCTGGGAGAAGTCACTTCGACGAAGGACGCGTTGAACGAAGACAAGCTGAAGTCTGAGAAGGTGGCTGTGGAAGTTATGAGTCAGTTGTTAGGTGTCCTGGAGTACTTCGGTACTACTGGGATACTTCCTTCTGACGATAACATCACTCTTCTGCGCCGGTTGAAAAGGATCCAAGGAGTGGCGAAGCAGATGAAGATAGCGGGCATTAGATACGGAGAACTCTCCGGACAAGTGGCTGCTGTTGGCCTACTTCGCTACTACGAAGATCTGGGCCGAACAATAACTCCGGACGCAGGAGGGGGCCCAATCACCTTCGACGACGAGCGACTTCTGACACCTTCCGAAGGTGTGGCTGCTGCCTGGCGAGCCTTCCAAACATCATGGAGAGCCGAAGGTCGTTCCGCGATCAAGGCTTGGATCGACGAAGGCCAACGCCAGAAGCAAGTTCGGACCCAAGCTTCGAGCAGTCAGCCTCTGAACCCACAGGTTTAGAAATACCTTAGGATTTTTGGCCATGTAAAGCTTTATGCTTATAAACATTTATCAATGAAAATTTGTTTGTCATATTTTTAGGCTTTGCCTCTTACGGAAGATATCGAAGTGTTAGACCTTAACGACGAAGTTCGCTCATTATGGACCACCTTCGATCTTCTAAAAGCTTATAAACGTCCTCGATTTCTAATTCCTCGAGTTGACTCCGATGTAATTGTGCCCGAAGTAATCAAAGATATACTGTCTTATATTAAAGAGGAAGAAAAAGAGGTTAACTTAAACACTTCATCTTCTGAAGACGTTATATGGTCTGAAGACGAAGATGAAGCTCAAAATAAAAAGCCTGAAGAAATTGGAAGCTGGGAAAGGAGCCCCGAACGGCTTCGAACTTGGGCCGAGCTTCAACAAGAATAGAAGGATTTTAGAGCTTCGAAGGGGGGCAAGAGAGTTAAACGCAAAGTTATTAGAACTCCCGGCGCTGGAACTAGTCGTTCCACCCCTAGCTCTAGGGACCAAAGAGGTCTTCGATTCCTTCTTGGTATAGATACCAATTTTTCATAATGTAATCTGTAAACACATTTGTTTGAATAATGAATACCGATTTAAAATTGTCTCCATATTTACTAGCCCCTCTTTGGGTATAAGAAACTTCGAAGTGTATTCAAAGATGGTTATGCGCAAAGAAAAAACTTCGGCGTACAATTTTTTGGGGGTTTGGAGCCCCTCTGTAATTTAAAGATCTTTTAAAATCTTATAAAATGTCTTCGACTATTTTTAGTCGGAAAAATGGCACTTAGTACCTTTGTTTTTTGAAAGAAATCACTTGAGATAACTTTCAAGATACCTTAGTATCTTAGATAATTTGTCACTTTGGACTATGCTAACAGACATTCGAAGCTCATGGCTCAAACTCTGTTTTTCTTTAGCCACCTTCGGCTCTTTTTTGCGATCTCTGTCGAACCAATGGTTCGGAGTTTGCAATGGTCTCTTTGGACTCTTTTTACGGATGTCTACCAGTCAATGGCTTGGACTCCGTATACTTTGGCCACCTTCGGCTCTTTTTGCGGAAGTCTACAAGCCAATGGCTTGGACTCCGCATGTTTTGGCCACCTTCGGCTCTTTTTACGGAAGTCTACCAGCCAATGGCTTGGTCTCCGCATGTTTTGGCCACCTTCGGCTCTTTTTACGGAAGTCTACCAGCCAATGGCTTGGACTCCGTATGATGTGGTTTTGGGCTCATTTACGGATGCCTACAAGCCGATGGCTTGGACTCCGGATTATGTCAGCCCCCACGTCGGAAGCTTCGAACCAATGGTTCGATGTCCGAAAATACAATCCAGCTTCATGACACTTCCCTCTCGGTCGACCCCGCGGTTCCAGTGCGTCCACTCGGAAGCTGGAAGTCTATGAGGGGAAGGCTTTATCAGGATCATATGCTTTATTAATTTGGAATATGATTACAAGTGAGTTACAAGGAGCCCTTATGCGAAGTATCGCTTTAGGTGCTCCGCATGCCAAGTATGTGCTAACTCTTCACCTTCTAAATTAGCTAATTTGAAAGAGCCAGGGCGTCCTGAACGAACAATTAGGTATGGACCTTCCCATTTATTTCCTAACTTCCCTGGCGCTACAATGCTTCGCAGAACAAGATGACCCGGTCTTAGTTCATTGAGCTTAACCTTCGGGTCAAACCAAGCCTTCGTCTGCTGATGATACTTTGATAAATTTGCCACAGCTCGAAGTCTTGTTTCTTCTGATAAATCTAGCGAAGCTTGTCTTTCTTCTTCAATCTCCGGTTCCGTGCTGCGAAATGATCCTCCTTTGAGCTCCGTTGGAGTCATAGCTTCATCTCCGAATAGTAGTCTGAATGGAGTAAAACCTGTGGACCTTGTTTGCGTAGTCCGAATGGACCACAAAATCTTCGGAAGCTCTTTGGTTCCATTGGCTCGTTCTACGGCTCCATTAGACTGAGGATGCCTCACTGCAGCAAAACATAACTGAATGCCTAGATCTTCGCAAAACTTCCTGAAGGGTTCTGCGTCAAACTGTGTTCCATTATCAACTGTGAGGTATCTAGGCACTCCGAACCGGCAAATGATGTTCTTCTAGAAGAATTTCTGTACATTGTTCGAAGTGATAGCAGTTAAGGGTTCTGCCTCCACCCACTTAGAAAAATATTCAATAGCTACCACTGCGAACTTCAGATTTCCCTTGGCTACTGGAAAGGGACCAATTAAATCCATACCCCATCTGGCCATAGGCCATACCGGAGCAATGACTTGAAGAGCTGTTGGTGGGCGATGACTCCGTCGACCCATCCACTGGTATCCTTGACAAGTGCGAACTAAACTCTCCGCATCAGCTGTTATTGTAGGCCAGTAAAGCCCCTGGCGAAGTGTTTTTCCTGCCAAAGCTCGCGGGGCTAGATGGCTACCACAAAGGCCTTGATGAATTTCTCGAAGAATTTCTTGACCTTCGGCTTGGGATATACATCGGAGTAGAGGGGAACATACTCCGGCCTTGTATAAAATACCGTTGATTATTTGATAATTTCTAGCTCTAAGCTTCAATCTTGACAATTGTGGCTTTTCGGGCAATTTTGTTCCTCCCTGTAAAAGTTCCATGATTGAATTTTTCCAATCTGCACTAGGAATGCAAAGAATCTCTGCAGAGGGAATTCGTGGCACCGAAGGTATACTGAGCTCCTCATAGAAAGCTTCTTCTGGTACATCCACAGCTCCGGCTGTAGCTTTTGCTAAGATGTCCGCTTGCACATTTTCTGCTCTTGGTATACTCCGAATGGAGATACCCTTGAAGTGTGCTTCGATTTTACGGATTTCTTCTAAGTATTTTGCAAGCTGTGGATGCCGAACCTGAAAACTTTTATCTACGTGCCCTGCTACTCTCTGAGAATCTGTCTTTATAATAATTCTTGTAGCCCCTAGAGCATGTGCTTTTCGGAGTCCCAATAAAATCCCTTCATACTCCGCTATATTATTGGTAGACTTAAAGTTGAGTCTTGCGGAATACATTGCTCTTTGCCCTGAAGGCGAAATCAACATTGCTCCGATGCCTGCTCTGGATGCTTGGAAAGCCCCATCAGAGTAAACAGTCCAAACTCCGTCATTTGACTTCTCCGGAACAAAATTTGCAGGCGGAGTCTATTCTGCTATAAAATCTGCAAAGACTTGCGATTTGATTGCTGTCCTTGCGAGGAAAGATATGCCGAAGGGTGCTAGCTCAACTGCCCACTTCCCAATCCTTCCAGTGGAATCCTTACTTCGAAGCATATCTCCTAAGGGATACGAAGTTGGTACAATTACATTGTGTGCCAAAAAATAATGTCTTAGCTTCCTCGAAGCCATTATCAGAGCATAAACGAACTTCTCAAGTTCGGAGTATCTTGTCTTCGCTCCTGATAATGCTTCGGATACAAAATAAACAGGATTTTGGACCAACTTCCCATTGAAATCCACTTCTCTGACAAGGACTGCGTTGACAGCAGAACCTGTAGCTGCAAGGTAAAGGAGTAGGGTTTCGTCCGCAGTAGGCACCGTGAGTGTAGCAAGATTACTGAGATACTCTTTAATACCTTCGAAGCTTTTCTGACACTCCGGTGTCCATGCAAAATCTTCGGACCCTTTCAATGCTTTAAATATAGGCAAGCTTCTCTCCGCAGACCTTGATAAAAACCTTCTAAGTGCTGCCAGACGCCCAGTCAGCTTTTGCACTTGCTTTAAATTTTCCGTAGGAGCCATCTTCTGC
Organism: Zizania palustris; assembly: GCA_019279435.1. Classification (NCBI taxonomy): domain Eukaryota; kingdom Viridiplantae; phylum Streptophyta; class Magnoliopsida; order Poales; family Poaceae; genus Zizania; species Zizania palustris. The sequence goes on along the minus strand of JAAALK010000283.1, from coordinate 101,066,307 downwards.
AGCGCAGTTATTTGAGTAGGGCTAGCTTCAATTCCCCTGCTTGAAACTAAATACCCTAACAGCTTTCCAGCCTTAGCTCCGAATATACATTTTTCGGGGTTAAGACGGATCCCACATGCCCGAAGGCTATTGAATGTTTCTGCTAAGTCTAGGCTATGTTTGTGCTTTAAAGCACTCTTTATTACAATATCATCCATATAGGCCTCCACATTGCGACCTAGTTGATGACCTAGAGCCTTAGCAACTAGCCTCGAAAAAGTAGCCCCGACATTTCTTAAGCCGAAGGGCATTCTTACATAACAGAAGACTCCTGAAGGAGTTACAAAGCTTGTCTTGATCTCATCTTCGCGCTTCAACCATATTTGATGATAACCAGAATACGCGTCGAGGAAGCTTAGTAACTCCGAACCTGCGGTGGAGTCAACCAATTGATCAATTCGGGGCATGGGGTAGGGGTCACGTGGGCATGCTTTATTCAAGGATGTGAAATCGATGCACATGCGCCACTTCCCGGAAGACTTTTTTCTGACGAAGACTGGGTTGGCTAACCATTCTGTGTGAGCCACTTCTCTGATAATCCCAGCCTTCAACAATTTCTCCACTTCGTCCTTAGCTAGAGCAGCTCTTTCTGCGGACATCTTTCGGAGTCCTTGCCAAACAGGTCGGGCCTTCGGGTTTACAAGTAAACTATGTTCAATGATATCCCGATCGACTCCGGTGATATCTTCGTCAGACCAAGCGAAGACATCCAAATTTTCTTCCACCACCTTTTCCAAGGAGGTTGCAACTTCAGGAGGTAAATCTTTACCAAATTGAAATGTATACTCTTTACCATCTTTAACAATGACCTTCGTTGCAATCTCTCCTTCGTGACTTGGTCTCGGAAAGGACATCTTCGAAGCTTCGGAGGAGGCTGAAAGAATTTCTTCATTATCTTGTACGGTGTTTACTTGTCTTGGATCAAGAGGGGGACCATGACCATATTCCGCCCTCCGAGCAATGGCTTGATCTCCGAAGACTGTAAGGACTCCTGCCTGTGTGGGCATCTTCATGCACAAGTAATTGTGATGCGCCATAGCTCCGAACTGGTTTAGCATGCCTCTTCCGAAGATGACGTTGTAAGCATACGGGGCAACTTAATACCAGCTGCATCCTCCGCAGAAAAAGATATCGGTACATGAGACCACTCCGGCATTGCAGCTGTAGACGACGAAGTCCCAATATGGCCTACTTCTTTGACGTAGTCCCTTCGCTGTCTCTTGGACATGCTTCCGAGGGTACCTCCTCCGGAGATGGGGAGAACTACTCTCTTCCCTCGATCTTGGCCATCCTCTTGCTTCGGAGGTGGCATAACATTGGCCACTGGAGGGTGTCTTGCAGCATCAAAGTTTTCTATCCGCGCCACAGCCTGGACCGGCTCTGGGCGCGTTGCAGCTGGAACTCGGTCGGTAGTACCTCGACCCAAAGTTCTTTCTAGATACTCTCCCCTTAGGGTAAGTATAGCCTTGCAAGTATCAGTTGCATGGCTTCGATTTTCTCCATGGATGCAGCAGAAAAGGGTCTGGCCCTTGCCAGCCGTTTTCCCTGGCAGCCTCCAGCCGCTGGCCTTGTTCCCCGGAGACTGTGGAGCTCCCTGTGTAAACTTCTGTGGGGGTGCAATATTCAAAACTTCAGAACGAGGGTGCTTTTGCCCTCTTCTCCGATCATGTTGAACTTCGAAGACTGGTTCTTGCGGCTGTGCCAAAGTTTTTACTTCTACTTTGACTTCTTGCAATATGGACGAAGTAGCTACAGTTCTTCGGAGCCAACCCTCTTCTGATCTCGCATACTCCTCGAAGTAAGACATCAGCTGAGAGACCGAGGAGATGCTTTTCCGATGAAGCTTATCCAAGAGGCCTTGATGAGTGACGCCTTCCCGAGCTGCATCAACTACCGAAGATGCAGACAACCCCCAGATTTGCGACTTCGTATGAGCGAAGCGCTTGAAATATTGCCTCAATGTTTCTCCGGGGAGTTGTTTCACCTGGAAAAGGCTTCCTGTTGACATGGGAGGCACGAAGGTGCCTTGAAAATTAATTATAAACTTCTTCTTCAGCTGCCCCCATGAATTAATTGATCCTGGCCTCAAAGACCAGAACCACCTTAATGCCACTCCTTGAAGAGCTAAGGGCAAGCACTTCGCCATGGTGTCTCGAACTCCTCCGCTAGCTTCAATTGCTAGGGCATAAGAACGAACGAACTCTCTGGGATCTTCATCTTCGGCATACTTACAGAGCTTCGAAGTTTTAAACTTTGGATCAAAGTGAACTTTCTGCAGCTCAGGATGCAGCGGAGATTCATTATCGAAGGAGGCGTTCTCCGGGGCTTCAGGATAATCGGGTTCGTCGTCTTTGGGCACTTCTGGGATAGTTGGGATGGCTTGAGAGCGAAGCCTGTTCGCAGCTTTCTGTTGCCACCTTGCTACTTCAGCTTGAAGGTTGGCCATTTGAGTGGCCATATCTCCAAGATTGTCTTCATCTCCTCCGGAAGGATCTTCCGGGTCTTGAGAACTAGTAGGATCAGTTCGAAGTGGGATGGAAGGTGGAAGAGGGATTCTAGGTGGTCGAAGTATGGAAGGATTTGGCGGAGAAGCTTCGTATGTTCGAGGGATGGAAACTCCTTCCAGAGTTTGAGGTGGAGGGAATGTCGAAGGTCCTCCGACTTCAACCGTATCAGATGGTGTCTCTCCGGAGATCCGAGAGGACCTCCGAATAGGGTTACGAGGTGCGCTCCGCTTAGGAGGCATGATGTAAGAAGTTGGTAGAGAACAAAGTTTTTCGGACTAGGTTCCCCACGGACGGCGCCAACTGTTGGCGTAAAAGATTACGCTAACAGGTTTCTGTAGATTAGAAACTAACAAACGAAGTGTTTGCGAAGTGAACTGTTCTAAGCCTCCGAAAGGATAATAACTTAGAATAGTTCGAATGTGTGTATTGAATAACTTGTATTCGGTCCCTATTACAGGGTGAAATGGGGGGTATTTATAGGCCCAAATATTAAGGAAAATACCTATTTACCCCACTATTACAACCGACATAGTGGAAACTATTCGGTACCCTTGATAGGGCTAAAATGGTAAAAGACTAATCTAATAATATAAAAGATAAATCTTCCATCTTAGCTGGCAATAAATATCTCGAAGAGCCTTAATACGAAGATGTACTCCGAACCAATGCCAATCTTCGTACTTCGAGCTTGACTTAGGGTATCTTCGAAGATGGACGTCTAGAAACCTTCGAATCCACTATCTGCTTTCATGCTGTTGCGGCAATAACCCCGAAGATGAGATATTTTCCCCCAACAGAAGCTAACGGCTATTTCTTCTAAGTCTAAAAGGCTTTCGAACTTACTGAGCCAGTTCTAAGATAGTTCGAAAGTAATTGTCTTAAGACTGATTTGGAGTTTTATATCTTCGTACATTTCGGAGATGAATTAAAATCTAATAACCCCTAGGCCTGGTTATTTTTTCTTCCGTATACTGCTCTCCTAACATTACAGGTTAACGAAGAAGCGTATTCGAGGGGATACTGTTGGGGGAAAATATTCCATCCTCAGGGTTATTGCCGTAACAGCACAAAGGCAGATAATGGATTCGAAGGTTTCCAGACGTCCATCTTCGAAGATGTACTGAGTCAAGCTCGAAGTACGAAGATAGGCATTGGTTCGGAGTATATCTTCGAACTAAGGCTCTTTGAGATATTTTCTGCCAGCTAAGATGGAAGATTTGTCTTTTATTTTATTAGATTAATCTTTTACCATTTTAGCCCTATCAAAGGTACCGAATAGTTTCCACTATGTCGGTTGTAACAGAGGGGTAAATAGGTCTTTCCTTAATGTTTGGGCCTATAAATACCCCCCGTTTAACCCTGTAATAGGGACCGAATACAAGTTATTCAATACACACATTCGAACTATTCTAAGTTGTTATCCTTTCGGAGGCTTAGAACAGTTCACTTCGCAAACACTTCGTTTGTTAGTTTCTATTCTACAGAAACCTGTTAGCGTAATCTTTTACGTCAACAATGAACTTAAACCAGGTCATTTAGTTTTGTGAAGCATTATAGCACCAGGGAAATTAGGAAATAAATGGGAAGGTCCATATATCAACCTTCGTTCAGGACGCCATGGTTCTTTTAAGTTAGATAATTTAGAAGGTGAAGAATTAAAGCATGCCTGGCATGCGGAGCACCTTAAGCTATATTTTGCATATGGGCTCCTTGTAATCATTTGTAAACACTTTCTGAATAAATAAAGCTCATGGTTCGGATAATTCCTACTTCTCAAACATTCCCTACTTCTAGTGGACGCACTAGAAGAATGGAGTTGATTGCGAAGGAAAGTGTCATTCATTTGAACCAATTTTACGGACTTCGAACCATTGGTTCGAAGCTTCCGACGAGGTGGGAAAGTCACAAAAAACGGATTCCAAGCTACCGTCTTGAAAGCATCCGTAAAAAGAGTCAAAGAGACCAAATGATACGGATTCCAAGCTCCGGCTTGAAAGCATCCGTAAAAAGAGTCCAAGGAGACCACAAAAAAGTGGATTCCGAACCACTGGTTTGATAGCATCCGCAAAAAGAGTTGAAAGAGACCAAACAAAATAGATTCCGAGCAATTAGCTTGAAAACGTCTATAAAAAAGAGTCTGAAGTGACCACATTCGAAAAAGAGTACTAAGTTACCAGTTTTCAGACTCATAATTAGTAGAGTCGAAGATATTTTCGAGGTCTTTAGTGACCATTTTTGGACTCAGTCTTTAATTACTCTTTAATATGATAAGGGGCTCCGAGCCTCCAAAATTGTACTCCTAACTAACGTTATCTTCATTGTTCGTAACCACCTTCGATCAAATTTCGGAGGTGCTTACCCTCAAAGAGGGGCTGGTAAGTAGCGAGACAATTTTGAAACTTTCTAGTTTATATTATTTAAACAAATTACATTACATCAGGAAAAATCTGTGTCGATGCCAAGAAGGAAATTAAGACCTCTTCAATCCCCGGAGCTGCTTTCAAAATTAGCTCGACTTCGAGGGCGATTTGTCCCGAAGCCCGAAGTCTTTAAAACTTTACGTTTAACTCTCTTCCCTTCTTTCGAAGCTCAGAAGTCTTTCTGTTCTTGCTGAAGTTAAGCCCAGGTCCGAAGTCGTTCGGGGCTCCTCTCCCGGCTTTGAAGTTGTTCGGGACTCTTTTCTACTTTCTCTTCTTCAGCATTTTCTTCTTCGGACCATTTAGCGTCCTCTAAAGATGAAGTTTCTATACTAACATCCTTTTCCTCCTTTTTAATATAAGCTAATACTTCTTTATATATATCAGGTATAACCTCCCCAGAACTTCCCCGAGGAATTGAAAATCGAGGACTCTTGTGAGGCCTTAAAGCTTCGAAGGTGGCCCATTGTAGGCAGAGTTCATCGTTAATCTCTAACACTTCGAGCTCATCCAAAAAAGATTGGGAAGTCTAAAAACATTTCCAAATGAGTCTTTTCATTCAAAAGAGAATAAAGCATAAGTTTTTACATAAGAGGGACCCTAAGGAGAACTAAACCTTTGAGTCCGAAGGAGGTTTGCTGCTTGAAGGCTACAACCGCGCTTGTTTTTGACGGAGACCTTCATCAATCCATGTCTTTATAGTCGATCGGCCTTCAACTCTCCAAGATGGTTGAAAGGACTCCCAAGACGCAGCTACATCCATAAGAAGGAGTTAGGAGTCGGTCGTCACCAAAATAGATGGGGGCTGCTTTGGACTTCGGTGAAACAGATAACCCAAGATCTTCGTAATAACGAAGTACTCCGAGAGCAGCTACTTGGCCGGAGATCTCTCCATACCAAGCACTCATTGCCTTCATAGTCTTCGTTGTGGCTTTGATCATCTTCAACCTCCATAGCAGGGAGTCGTTGCTACTCGAAGAAGAAGCACAAGAAGTGCCAAATTACTCTAGGACAACCCAAAGGGTATCCATGGTCTCCGAAGCCACCTTCTCGCACTTTATCTTCTCTTCAGACAAAGTCTTGTTTGACGAAGTCAGCTCGTTTGTCAGAGATAAAGTCTAGCTACCTCCTTCATCGAAAAATTCTTCTATCCGAGCAGTTTTTTGTCCTCCTCCGTCAAATTGAGTTGCTCCTCTTAAAGCTTGACCATTTTGGCTAATGTTGTTGCCTGCTCTCCCTGCGGCCTATCCACCTCGGCCCGAAGAACAACCCGCTCAGCCTCAAGCTCATTTTTGGCAGCCTCCAAGCTAGTCCGAGCATTTCTTTCTACTGCTACCATTTCTTCCACACTCGAAGTCTGAATCTTGGAGCTAACAAGACTCCCTTGAAGAGTTGCTACTTTCTCCTTGAGGTGGTTGCTTTATAGCTCATGTAATATAGCCGTGGCTCGAGCTAGAACTACTTGCTGAGAAGGAAGAAAAAGAACAATGTAAGTAAATTGTGTACATATGTTCGAACTAATCCTATTTTTGCAGATACTTCGTACCTGGTAGGCTGCTCGTTCCAAAGCCGCATCCAGCTCTGACCCCTCTACTTCTCCAAGAATAGAAACCAAGTAAGTCTCCCCAACTTCGCGACTAGCCCAATCTAAAGGCTCTAGCAAAGTATGAAGTCGTGTTCTCCGCTCTATAAAAGGAGCTAAGAGGGGGAGCCTAGACAAGGCGCTTTGATCATCTTCGTTTGGAGATGGGCGAGAACACAGTGAAGCATCTTTAGAGGCCTCCATCGATTGACCTCCATCCGTGGATCCTGATGGAGTCCACCCTGGAACAGGAGCAGGCAAATGCATACCTTTACCTTTACCTTTTCCAGGACCCATCTTCAAAGTTACTGCAGGAGCTAGCTTTGGAGATGCAACAACCTCCGGCACAAACTTTGTAGCAGGAGTCACCTCCATTGGAGCCGATCATATAAAAACCAAAGGTATATGATATTGCTTAAATTTTCAAGGACACAAAAAAAGAGGGAAGACGAAAGGTATTCTGCTGAAGGTTACCTCCGACATTTTGTTGCTGGGTGAGATCTTGACTGCTCAGGGGCTCGAACATCTGGCCGAAGTCCTCTTCAGACTCCGTGCTTCAAACCGAAGGAATAGCTATCGAGACATCTTTGACCATTGTAGCTATCACTTCGTCCGAAGGGAAGACTTGGGTGTCCACAGTCTCAACTCTGCCTTCTCCCATAACAGGAGCATTTACTTGGCCAGGAAGGATGTCCTCAGTCTATGCCTGCTCGGGGTTGCCTTCGACTGTAGGTGTCGCATCGACCATTCGAAGATGGCTAGGCGAGCAATAGCAATGGGGGAAAGTTGGGGCAAGGTGACATGGAACAACCTCAATACCTCGGAGAGGAAATCCACCGCTGGAAGCTTCAATCATGCTTCGAAGAATGCTTCGAACACAACTACCTCTCTGGCTCACGACATAGGAATCACATCTCCTCCGGCCTGGTGAATCTTGATTCAAGGTTTCGTCTTCCCAGCAGTCGCTGCCGTGATGGACCTCTTCAAGCAAGTTGAAGGCCCCAAACTATACGACTGATCTGTATATTTGGCCAACGCTAGGAGAAGATCATGAGGACCGGCTGGGCGAGGATTATTCGAAGACACCACTGATGTTGCTGCCGCCATTATCTATTGCCTGGCCAACGACGAAGCAGGAACCAGAACTTTGTGGCTAGTTTTCGCCATTGGATAAGATGAAGTTGGAGTTTGGGCTTAGGAAGCAGAAAGGGGAAATGCAGAAGCAGTTTGTAAAGTATCCAAAACTCACCCCTGCTCTCTTATTTATAGTGTGAACTTGCAATTGCAGTGTACCATTCATATGCGTCGTTCCATCTTTTTTACCATTACGATTCACTACGGATCTTCGTGAGAAATCACGCCTCCAGAAATGAAGCGACAATGTAGCCTTTAAAAAAGGTAACAACTATTTCTATAATCCTAACGATTATTTTAGCTTCGCAAGGATCTATCTCCGAAGCCGCTTCAACACGCACCTTCGCATAGAAGTTGGTCTGAAGATTCTGGACCTCCGAATGCTTCAAAGAGTGTTAAAATTCGCTAAGTTCTTCATCCTAAGTGTGCAATTGTTTCTTGCGTATACTACCCTCTTATTGTATAGGCAATTTGGAGAGAAGTATTCGAGGGGCTACAGTTGGGGGAAAATATTTCATCCTCCAGAGGTCAAGAACGTTCTCCTGTAGATACCAACAGAAGAGGTCATGTCAGAAGCTTTGATCTTAGAAGGTCTTAAGAGCATCGGAGATGTGCTGTATTCGGAGTATTATACAGCAAAGACCTTCGTTAAGGCTTCGGCATAACGAAGTCTCCTGAAGTCCTTACACCTGAAGGAGTTTTGCTAGCAAGGATAGAAGATTTATCTTCTTTCTGATTACATTAGTCTTTTACCTTTTTACCCCTATGAAGAGTATTCAATAGTATCTTCTTAGTCGGTTGTAATCAGAGTGTAAAGGAGTCTTTTCCTTTATTATTCGGTCTATAAATACCCTTCTTCACTATGTAAAGGGTATCAAATACTCAGATATTCAATACATAACTTCGAACTACTTCGAGCTATTATCCTATTCCGAGGCTTGAGATAGTTCGCTTTCATAAACACTTCGTTCGTCACACATACAATTTCTGAAACCTGTTAGCGTAATCTTTTACGCCAACACTGGCTAACTATGACCGAGGATTGTTTTAGGTATTATAGAGGATGTGAGGCATGTTAAAGGTTTGGTAATATTCAGCTTTCTCCTTCATCATTGCTTAATCCTATTATCAAACCATGGTCGTTCTGAGGTTGGGGCTTGGACTTCATTGACCAAAATTCATCCTTCCTCTTCAAAAGGGCATCGGTTCATGTTGATGGCTACAGATTACTTCACCAAGTGGACCAAGGTTGTGCCTCTCAAGAATATGACGCATAATGAGGTAATCGATTTCATCTTGAAGCACATTATACATAGATTCGGTATTCCCCAAACTCTTACTACAGATCAGGGTGCTTCATTTGTTTCTAAAGTGTATGACAATCAAACACTTCGTTTTGTCCTAAAAAGTGTATGACTGTTCCAAGGGATAGGGAGGCGGGACCCATCACAGGATACATATGGCTTCGAGAGGGGTGTGTCGACACCTCCGCCTACAACCACTCCACATGAGCCGATGAGGCAAGAAATGCCCCAAACTACATATGGTGTCGAAATGAATTTACTACCTGATCTCGTGCGGCCAAGGGGAGCACTCAATTGTATCCCTCGTGGGTACCACCAGACCGCATATTACGGAGCACAACCATACGCCAATGAAGAGCAATATAGGTATAACGTTGCTCGGCTAGACCAGTACCTGTGTTCCCTAGTGTCTGACCGGTACCCCGTGTCGAGCCAGCAAGAGGAGGATTAGGTGAATCGGGTCATTGAAGTTATTCAGGACTAATTTGGACTCAAACCCAAAGACCAGACGTACATGTATCGGTAGGCCTACTCAAAATAGTTTGATCGAGTGCCACTACCAAACCAATTCAATGTACCTGTTGGCATAAAAGATTACGCTAACAGGTTTGAATAACCTTGAAGGGTTATCGAGTGAGATGGTTGATTACGGATTACTCTAGGCCTTGAGTAGAATAATAGTAGGGGACAGTTCGGAGTGTCTATTCATTATCTCCGACTTCGATGACCATACCTAAGTAAAGGGGGGTATTTATAGGCAAGAATACATAAGGTCAAGACCATTCTACCCTCTAGTTACAACCGCCACAGAGGGCACAGTTCCTTGACCTCCGTAGGGGTAAAAAGGTAAAAGGTCGTGCGAACACTTCGGTAAAGTAGATGTCCCATCCGTATTTGCGGCGCTCCTTCGAGGGAGGACCCTTCGGGGAACTCTCCTTGGCCGGAGCATCGTTGGACCCTTCAGCCTACGACCCTTCTGAAAAGCTCCCTTCAGCGGTGCCTTGTCGTTCATCTGCATCTATGAGGAGCGAAGCTTCGGCTCCTCTTACCCTTCGAATTAGGGCTCCGGAGAAGCCTCCTATTTACTGGGTGGATGGAAGTATTTCCCCCAATAGTAGCCCCTCGAATATGGCTTTCCAAATGTCCTGCATAGTGAGGAAGGCAATATACGTGAAAAATAATTTCATGCTCCAGACTAGATAATTCGAGGTACTCACAACCGTTATGTCCTAGCTTCGAATTTAGGGGGGAAGATGACTCCGGACATCCTGCTAAAAGTACTTCAGAGGTCGGCCCCTAGAATTTACTTTGATTAATTCACATAACCACGTCAGTTTCCTGAACATTGGTCCAATAATCCCAAAGGACTATCTTGGGTGGTCAATCATCGCTTCTGACAACCATTACCACTTGGAATTCCAATAGTTGTAGACGGTCTGAGGTGTGATTCAGACATTCCTTGGTGATGGCCCCACTTATCATTGACAGGGGTTATCACCTAAAAAGGAAAATAAATAGTTGCCTTGTGGCGTACATTGCAAGCCAACCCATTCTTATAAAAGGGGAGAACAAGCAGTTTCGACGGTGTGAAGCCTTCTGCCCTTTACACTCCTGATGCCCGAGCTTCCTTTCCTTGATTTCACGCCCTCCAGCCTTCGTCTTCGACCTCATAGCCTCCTTGCCATTGGCCAAGATTAGTTCTAGGATGCCCACTATGGGCTCATCGCTGGTCCAGCAACAAGCGATGGTAACAGTGGCAGTAGCAGCGATTGCGGCAGAGGTTCTGAGAAACCCTCGGTCTTATGGACCTCGGGACCTCCGGCCACCCTCCAGTAAGTTCCCTGATCATACCTTCGACATGGGAAGACCACCTACACTAAGAAGATGATGAGCAACATTGTCTGTGAACGGGTGGGGTCTGAAGTTAAAGTGAGGATCACGGGGTCTGAGACTATCCCAGTGCCGTGAGACGAAGAGATGGTGGTCTTCGAAGCCTTTTTCGATGCGGGGTTCGAGCTGCCTTCCTCGGATCTCCTGGTAGAGGTCCTCCGTCTGTACCATGTGATGCACCCACATCTCACCCCAAACTCCGTCGCTAGCTTAGCCATGTTTGAATGGGCCATGCGGGCCGAGGGGGCCAAAGGGCGGGCAGAGATCTTCGCAGCGATGCATGAAGCCAGCTGCCAGCCGAAGAAGCACTATGGCCCCAACGGTTCGACGATGCTTGTGGCCTTCAGAAGTTTTAACTTCCTAATTCAAAAGAAATTCCAAAACAACTTACCAGCGAAAGCTACAAATGACCAGTGGTACTCGGACTGGATCCTCTGTTGGTCTACGCTTAAGTGTGGGCGGTCTCTGGCCTGTCGGGACCTCCAGAAGAGATCTCGTACAGGAGCGAGAAAGTGATCAGCATGGATGTGAGCGTCCTCCGAGTGCGGCTCCGGCTCCTAGACACCGTGGGTCAGCGCATGAGCATGCGTGACTTGGTGGAGGAGTTCATTGCCCTCCATATCCCTCCTCTCATGGCCAACTGGCCCATTGCCTTTCAGCAGACTATGGAGGGGGAGCTTCATGAAATCCCTTCCGACTCCGTAGGTATGTTTTTTTGTCTTGCCCTACATTCTATTATTTTCATATACATTTTTCCATTTATTCTTAATAAAGTGATACTTCGCCTTTCATTGGCCTACGAGTGGCGATGAATGCGGACCAGATAGTCTGGGCTGCGGAGAAGGTTGTCGGAGCCCCTAGCATTGTGGAGTGGGAGTGGAGGCTTGAGCTGGTTGGAGCCTAGGAGAGGTTCAATAGGGTATGGAGTGTGCTCAGAATCGAGCCCCCTACCCTCCCAAACTTCAACACCGCCGACCAAGTGCCGAGGAAGAGGAAGGCTGAAGTAGGGACCTCCAGCATTTTGAAGACCCCTTCGAAGAAGGTGCCTCACAAGATGAAGGCCTCGGCCCCTTCGAAGTCTCCTTCTCCTCTCTAGACTCCTGTCCCATCGCTGGAGCCGTCTAAAGTGGAGCGGGCTTCAGATGATTCCTTGGTCGTGGAGATTGAAGCCTTGGTGGCAGGGGACACCGGGAGACACTTCGGAGTAGAGACTAAAGCCCCTGCTCAAGACGGTGTCGTAGCGGTGCCGATGGAGCAGACAAAGGCTCTCGGCTAGGCGGATGCTGCACGCGCGCCATTGATGGAGCCGGAGGTCGATGCCCAGGTCGGGGCGGATGGAGTTCGGGCTCCAGAGCCCAAGGGACCAAACTCAGATGATGCCAGAAGGGTCCAAGTGTCGGAGCTAGAGGGCCCAACACCACCGAAGACAAGACAGGTTGCGATGGACGAGGGATTCCCCAAAGCCATTTGACGCTTCGATCAACGGGGGACTCGAGCGAAAATTTTGCCCAGTTGTTCCAGCATCCGGACAGCCCGGAGGTTGTTCGGCTAGGAAGTGGAGGAGGTAAGTCCTTACTGACCGAGCTTCGAACTCGCCACCTTCGTGCATTATTTGAGTAACCATGCCGACAATGAGGACTGAGCCAAAGGGGAAGGCCCCTACAGCGGTGGTAGCCGTGTCGGAGTCTACTGAAGCGGCCCAATCCATGGAGGTTTCGGAGGAGGCCTCCCATCGTTCAAGGTTTCCCCTACCGACGATGACTAGATCACGCTGATGAGGCTTCCTCTACTGGCTCTGTTCTTGGCGTGGAGGACCAAGCTTCAGGCTATGCTGGAGCCTATCACTCGGGTCTGCCGAGAGGTAGATGAGACCGAGTTGGTCGCCGAAGTAAGCCAGTCTGAAGGGACAAAGCTAGGCATCGTCCTTGAGTGAGCCACATACCAGGTATGATGGACCCCTGTACGTGTTAGTTTATCGGAGCCATACTCTATGCTTACCATGTTTTCTGCAGTACATTGTCCTTGCTTGCTCGTCCATGACCTCTCACGACCGCGAGCTCAACTGACTCAAAGATAAGGTTATTGATCTTCGGGATCACCTTGCTAACTCCGAAGGTAGGGCTTCGAGCTTGGAGGACACACTTCAAGAGGAGCGGAAGCAGAGGTGGCCTTCGAGGCTGAGGTTGAGGAGCTCCCGGCCGAGCGAGCGGCATCTGGAGCAGAAGTCGAGAAGCTTCAGGACGAGCGGAGCACCTTGGCCAGTGAGGTGCAGTGGCTGCTCACTTAGAAGATGGCATATGTGACGAGGGCTTTTGAGCTCACCACTTCAAACAACAATTTGAAGGCCACGACGGAGGCCCTACTTGCAGAGCGGGAAAAAGTGACGGAGTAGCCTCCGAAATAATGGACGTCCTGTGGGGCGTCATGAAGGACTTCAGCACATCTTGCCCTTCGTCCTCCGCTGTGTCGAACGAGCCCCTAGCCCATCGGTTGAAGCTGATCTAGGTGGAGGCGAAGATGATGGGGACCATCGCAACTAAGTATGGAGAGATCTCCGGGCGAGTGGCTGCGCTCAGAGTCTTCCATCATTTCAAGGTTGTCGGGGGCTCACATCAGTTTTGGGGGGGGAGCGCCTTCTGCCCGCTTTGCCTAGAGTTTCAATAGCTTGGGAAGCTTTCTAGGTGGCCTGGAAGGCTGAGGGCCGGGAGGTGGCCAAGGCTTGGATCAACGAAGCCCATCGCTAGAGGCTGGCGCGATCACAGGCTCCATCAACAGCTTCGCCAAGCCCTCTTCGTTTGGACCCTAAGGTTTAGCTTCTATTTAGGACCCTACATGTAAAAGTATTGTATAATTCCTAGTGTTTATAAATGAAAAAGACTTCTTTGTTGGGATGTTTTAAATTTAGGGCTTGTCCTGCACTTCGCTTATTGACCCTGAGGTGCCAGAAGTTAACGAAGGGCTCCACCACGAGTGGGCTATTTTCGATGCCCTAAGACCCGATAGGTTGCCTCAGTTCTCTGTTTGTCATGGGGATCACGGGAATATTTCCCCTCACGTGCTTATCGACATAATCTCTTTTATTAAAGAAGTGGAACAAAGGGGGAAGGCATGGAAATATCTTCTTCGCCATTAGAGCACGTGAACTGGTCTGATGTAGAGCAGTGTGATGAAGAGCGAGGGTCGGCCTCAGCGGAGCCTAACCCCGAAAGGCTTCGGAGTTGGGCCAAACTCCAACAAGAATAGAAGGATTTGAGGGCTTCGTAGAAGGGAAATCAGCCCCAGACCAAGTCTACCCGAGGAACTAGGAGGAAGGCAGCTGACCTAGGGGCTTCGAACTCTGGAGGAATGCAGCCTAACATTCGAAAACGAACGGGCCTCCATTTTTATCTTGTTTTGGACGCCAATTTTTCATATTGCCTGCGTTATTGTGCTTCAATATTTTCTGGAGTAATACTATTTTGATTATGTAATTTATATTGTGACATTGATTATGTAATGCAATTTCTAAGAATATATTTGATCGTTCCTTTACCCCTCGCCCCTCTTTGCAGGCAAGTGGCTATTTAGTTATGAAAAAGTTGGTTGGCGCAATGCTCGGTATGTTTGGATGTATGCTTCGTAGATTGCATGCCCGATGACCATGAAGTAGGTCCTCGTTTTTTTATAAAAGGATGCTTCGAACCAGTGGCTCGGAATCCGTAAGTTTTGTCGCCTTGGACTCTTGTATGGATGCTTCGAGCCGATGGCTCAGAATCCGTTAGTTTGGTTGACTTGGACTCTTGTATGGATGCTTCGAGTTGGTGGCCCAGAATCCATTATTTTTGTTTACTTGGACTCTTGTATGGATGCTTCGAGGCGGTGGCTCGGAATCCGTTAGTTTGGTCCCCTTGGACTCTTGTATAGGTGCTTAGAATCAGTGGCTCGGAATCCAGTAGTTTGGTCACATCAAACTCTTTTACGGATGCTTCGAGCCGGTGGCTCGGAATCCGATCGTTTGGTCACATCGGACTATTTTATGGAAGCTTCGAGATGGTATCTCGGAATTCATTAGTTGGTTTGCCTTGGACTCTTTTATGGATTCTTCGAACCGGTGGCTCGGAGTCCGTTAGTATTGGTTACTTATGAATAATGCTTCACCTCACAAAACTCTTCCGTTCTGTAGTGCATCCACCAGGTTAGGGATTTTTTTAAGGGGCATGAATAATTTGAACCATAATATTTATCACTTCGAAGGGGTGTTACGATGTGTTACAACGAGGCCTTAGGTGAAGTAGTGCTTAAGGTGCTCCGCATGCCAAGCATGTTTCAACTCTTCCCCTTCTATGTTGGCTAATTTGAACGAGCCCGGGTGTCTTGAACGGAGTATAATATATGGACCTTCCCATTTATTCCCCAACTTCCGTGGAGCGACCACGCTTCGGAGCACTAGGTGCCCCGGCCTTAGTTCTTTTAACTGTACGTTGGGGTCGTACCAGGCCTTCATTTGGTGTTGGTACTTTGTCAAATTGGTGATAGCCCTAAGCCTTTTTCTTTTGACAAATCGAGTGAGGCACACATTTCTCCTTCATCTTCCGGCTCCATGGAGCGCAAGGAGTCTCCTTTTAGCTCCGTCAGCGTCATGGCTTCATCTCCGAACACCAGCCGAGTTGGACCTTGTACTGAGTTGGCCCATAGTCCGAGTTTGTTCACCTTCTACAGGCTGTCTGTTCGCCTTCTACAGGCTACCACGCCCTATATATTCACGCCAGCCGACTTTAGGGTTAGGTTTTACTTTGTTTGCATCTACACTTGTGTGTTTAGATCCCGCCCCTTGCACCGGACCGATTGGCTGCTGCATAGGCGTTTGTGAAACCTCACCTTTTCATCGTTTGTCTGTGATTTGGCATTCGACTTGTATCCTTCCTGTTCTTGCTTGTGTTCTTGGGTTCGCTTGTAGGAATTAGCCTTCGTGGTGAGGTCAATCGCGTCCTGCGTGGTTGATAACCAACGGAGACAGTGGTGTAACGATTGCAAGGTTTTGATCCGCCGGACCGGAGCCTTGGATCGCCAACGTCGAGATTCTCCACCAATCCAAGTTATCCTTTACCTTGCGGAAGATCGGGACCAATCCCCCATCATTGATGATGAGGACATCACTTCACATGATACACACATGGAGCCTCCACCTACAATTAATTACAAGGACCAATCACACGCGCCCGTGCCCGTCGCTTGAACCATGAGGCTAATTCTTTCCTTAGCAACTATGTTAACATTTGTTTGGACGGGATGCTACTGAATACTAGTGATATTTTGTTGCTTAGGAACATGGGAGATGGAATAGAAGAGTTGGAGTTGAAGACGGAGTCGCACGGATGATTTGAAGTCAAGAATTCGCTGGTTCGGACTACATCGACCACCATGCACCAAAATGGGCGTAACTTCCTCATACGAAGTCCGATTGGCGCATTCTTGGACTTTTTGGAAAGCTGAGGAGAAGACGGATCGTTTTCTGTTGGTTCCGCCTCATTTGGAGTCTCAAGCCGTCCTGTGTGTTTGAAACAGTCCTGCGTGACAGAATTGGGCCGAGTTGGACCTTGTACTGAGTTGGCCCATAGTCTGAGTCTGTTCACCTTCTACAGGCTGTCTGTTTCGACTTCTACAGGCTACCACACCCTATATATTCATGCCAGCCGCCTTTAGGGTTAGGTTTTGCTTTGTTTGCATCTACACTTGTGTGTTTAGATCCCGCCCCTTGCACCGGACCGATTAGGCTGCTGCATAGGCGTTTGTGAAACCTCACCTTTTCATCGTTTGTCTGTGATTTGGCATTCGACTTATATCCTTCCTGTTCTTGCTTGTGTTCTTGGGTTCGCTTGCAGGAATTAGCCTTCGTGGTGAGGTCAATCGTGTCCTGCGTGGTTGATAACCAACGGAGACAGTGATGTAACGATTGCAAGGTTTTGATCCGCCGGACCGGAGCCTTGGATCGCCAACGTCGAGATTCTCCACCAATCCAAGTTATCCTTTACCTTGCGGAAGATCGGGACCAATCCCCCATCAGTGATGATGAGGACATCACTTCACATGATACACACATGGAGCCTCCACCTACAATTCAATTACAAGGACCAATCACACGCGCCCGTGCCCGTCGCTTGAACCATGAGGTTAATTCTTTCCTTAGCAACTATGTTAACATTTGTTTGGATGGGATGCTACTGAATACTAGTGATATTTTGTTGCTTAGGAACATGGGAGATAGAATAGAAGAGTTGGAGTTGAAGACGGAGTCGCACGGATGATTTGAAGTCAAGAATTCGCTGGTTCGGACTACATCGACCACCATGCACCAAAATGGGCGTAACTTCCTCATACGAAGTCCGATTGGCGCATTCTTGGACTTTTTGGAAAGCTGAGGAGAAGACGGATCGTTTTCTGTTGGTTCCGCCTCATTTGGAGTCTCAAGCCGTCCTGTGTGTTTGAAACAGTCCTGCGTGACAGAATTAGGCCGAGTTGGACCTTGTACTGAGTTGGCCCATAGTCTGAGTCTGTTCACCTTCTACAGGCTGTCTGTTCGCCTTCTATAGGCTACCACGCCCTATATATTCACGCCAGCCGCCTTTAGGGTTAGGTTTTGCTTTGTTTGCATCTACACTTGTGTGTTTAGATCCCGCCCCTTGCACCGGACCGATTGGCTGCTGCATAGGCGTTTGTGAAACCTCACCTTTTCATCGTTTGTCTGTGATTTGGCATTCGACTTGTATCCTTCCTGTTCTTGCTTGTGTTCTTGGGTTCGCTTGCAGGAATTAGCCTTCGTGGTGAGGTCAATCGCGTCCTGCGTGGTTGATAACCAACGGAGATAGTGGTGTAACGATTGCAAGGTTTTGATCCGCCGGACCGGAGCCTTGGATCGCCAACGTCGAGATTCTCCACCAATCCAAGTTATCCTTTACCTTGCGGAAGATCGGGACCAATCCCCCGTCAGTGATGATGAGGACATCACTTCACATGATACACATGGAGCCTCCACCTACAATTCAATTACAAGGACCAATCACACGCGCCCGTGCCCGTCGCTTGAACCATGAGGTTAATTCTTTCCTTAGCAACTATGTTAATATTTGTTTGGACGGGATGCTACTGAATACTAGTGATATTTTGTTGCTTAGGAACATGGGAGATGGAATAGAAGAGTTGGAGTTGAAAACGGAGTCGCACGGATGATTTGAAGTCAAGAATTCGCTGGTTCGGACTACATCGACCACCATGCACCAAAATGGCCGTAACTTCCTCATACGAAGTCCGATTGGCGCATTCTTGGACTTTTTGGAAAGCTGAGGAGAAGACGGATCATTTTCTGTTGGTTCCGCCTCATTTGGAGTCTCAAGCCGTCCTGTGTGTTTGAAACAGTCCTGCGTGACAGAATTAGGCCGAGTTGGACCTTGTACTGAGTTGGCCCATAGTCTGAGTATGTTCATCTTCTACAGGCTGTATGTTCGCCTTCTATAGGCTACCACGCCCTATATATTCAGGCCAGCCACCTTTAGGGTTAGGTTTTGCTTTGTTTGCATCTACACTTGTGTGTTTAGATCCCGCCCCTTGCAACGGACCGATTGGCTGCTGCATAGGCGTTTGTGAAACCTCACCTTTTCATCGTTTGTCTGTGATTTGGCATTCGACTTGTATCCTTCCTGTTCTTGCTTGTGTTCTTGGGTTCGCTTGCAGGAATTAGCCTTCGTGGCGAGGTCAATCGCGTCCTGCGTGGTTGATAACCAACGGAGACAGTGGTGTAACGATTGCAAGGTTTTGATCCGCCGGACTGGAGCCTTGGATCGCCAACGTCGAGATTCTCCACCAATCCAAGTTATCCTTTACCTTGCGGAAGATCGGGACCAATCCCCCATCAGTGATGATGAGGACATCACTTCACATGATACACACATGGAGACTCCACCTACAATTCAATTACAAGGACCAATCACACGCGCCCGTGCCCGTCGCTTGAATCCATGAGGTTAATTCTTTCCGTAGCAACTATGTTAATATTTGTTTGGACGGGATGCTACTGAATACTAGTGATATTTTGTTGCTTAGGAACATGGGAGATGGAATAGAAGAGTTGGAGTTGAAGACGGAGTCGCACGGATGATTTGAAGTCAAGAATTCGCTGGTTCGGACTACATCGACCACCATGCACCAAAATGGGCGTAACTTCCTCATACGAAGTCCGATTGGCGCATTCTTGGACTTTTTGGAAAGCTGAGGAGAAGACGGATCGTTTTCTGTTGGTTCCGCCTCATTTGGAGTCTCAAGCCGTCCTGTGTGTTTGAAACAGTCCTGCATGACAGAATTAGGACCGAGTTGGACCTTGTACTGAGTTGGCCCATAGTCTGAGTCTGTTCACCTTCTACAGGCTGTCTGTTCGCCTTCTACAGGCTACCACGCCCTATATATTCACGCCAGCCACCTTTAGGGTTAGGTTTTGCTTTGTTTGCATCTACACTTGTGTGTTTAGATCCCGCCCCTTGCACCGGACCGATTAGCTGCTGCATAGGCGTTTGTGAAACCTCACCTTTTCATCGTTTGTCTGTGATTTGGCATTCGACTTGTATCCTTCCTGTTCTTGCTTGTGTTCTTGGGTTCGCTTGCAGGAATTAGCCTTCGTGGTGAGGTCAATCGCGTCCTGCGTGGTTGATAACCAACGGAGACAGTGGTGTAACTGATTGCAAGGTTTTGATCCGCCGGACCGGAGCCTTGGATCGCCAACGTCGAGATTCTCCACCAATCCAAGTTATCCTTTACCTTGCGGAAGATCGGGACCAATCCCCCAGTCAGTGATGATGAGGACATCACTTCACATGATACACACATGGAGCCTCCACCTACAATTCAATTACAAGGACCAATCACACGCGCCCGTGCCCGTCGCTTGAACCATGAGGTTAATTCTTTCCTTAGCAACTATGTTAACTATTTGTTTGGATGGGATGCTACTGAATACTAGTGATATTTTGTTGCTTAGGAACATGGGAGATGGAATAGAAGAGTTGGAGTTGAAGACTGGAGTCGCACGGATGATTTGAAGTCAAGAATTCGCTGGTTCGGACTACATCGACCACCATGCACCAAAATGGGCGTAACTTCCTCATACGAAGTCCGATTGGCGCATTCTTGGACTTTTTGGAAAGCTGAGGAGAAGACGGATCGTTTTCTGTTGGTTCCGCCTCATTTGGAGTCTCAAGCCGTCCTGTGTGTTTGAAACAGTCCTGCGTGACAGAATTAGGCCGAGTTGGACCTTGTACTGAGTTGGCCCATAGTCTGAGTCTGTTCACCTTCTACAGGCTGTCTGTTCGCCTTCTATAGGCTACCACGCCCTATATATTCACGCCAGCCGCCTTTAGGGTTAGGTTTTGCTTTGTTTGCATCTACACTTGTGTGTTTAGATCCCGCCCCTTGCACCGGACCGATTGGCTGCTGCATAGGCGTTTGTGAAACCTCACCTTTTCATCGTTTGTCTGTGATTTGGCATTCGACTTGTATCCTTCCTGTTCTTGCTTGTGTTCTTGGGTTCGCTTGCAGGAATTAGCCTTCGTGGTGAGGTCAATCGCGTCCTGCGTGGTTGATAACCAACGGAGATAGTGGTGTAACGATTGCAAGGTTTTGATCCGCCGGACCGGAGCCTTGGATCGCCAACGTCGAGATTCTCCACCAATCCAAGTTATCCTTTACCTTGCGGAAGATCGGGACCAATCCCCCGTCAGTGATGATGAGGACATCACTTCACATGATACACACATGGAGCCTCCACCTACAATTCAATTACAAGGACCAATCACACGCGCCCGTGCCCGTCGCTTGAACCATGAGGTTAATTCTTTCCTTAGCAACTATGTTAATATTTGTTTGGACGGGATGCTACTGAATACTAGTGATATTTTGTTGCTTAGGAACATGGGAGATGGAATAGAAGAGTTGGAGTTGAAAACGGAGTCGCACGGATGATTTGAAGTCAAGAATTCGCTGGTTCGGACTACATCGACCACCATGCACCAAAATGGGCGTAACTTCCTCATACGAAGTCCGATTGGCGCATTCTTGGACTTTTTGGAAAGCTGAGGAGAAGACGGATCATTTTCTGTTGGTTCCGCCTCATTTGGAGTCTCAAGCCGTCCTGTGTGTTTGAAACAGTCCTGCGTGACAGAATTAGGCCGAGTTGGACCTTGTACTGAGTTGGCCCATAGTCTGAGTATGTTCATCCTTCTACAGGCTGTATGTTCGCCTTCTATAGGCTACCACGCCCTATATATTCAGGCCAGCCGCCTTTAGGGTTAGGTTTTGCTTTGTTTGCATCTACACTTGTGTGTTTAGATCCCGCCCCTTGCAACGGACCGATTGGCTGCTGCATAGGCGTTTGTGAAACCTCACCTTTTCATCGTTTGTCTGTGATTTGGCATTCGACTTGTATCCTTCCTGTTCTTGCTTGTGTTCTTGGGTTCGCTTGCAGGAATTAGCCTTCGTGGCGAGGTCAATCGCGTCCTGCGTGGTTGATAACCAACGGAGACAGTGGTGTAACGATTGCAAGGTTTTGATCCGCCGGACTGGAGCCTTGGATCGCCAACGTCGAGATTCTCCACCAATCCAAGTTATCCTTTACCTTGCGGAAGATCGGGACCAATCCCCCATCAGTGATGATGAGGACATCACTTCACATGATACACACATGGAGACTCCACCTACAATTCAATTACAAGGACCAATCACACGCGCCCGTGCCCGTCGCTTGAATCCATGAGGTTAATTCTTTCCTTAGCAACTATGTTAACATTTGTTTGGACGGGATGCTACTGAATACTAGTGATATTTTGTTGCTTAGGAACATGGGAGATGGAATAGAAGAGTTGGAGTTGAAGACGGAGTCGCACGGATGATTTGAAGTCAAGAATTCGCTGGTTCGGACTACATCGACCACCATGCACCAAAATGGGCGTAACTTCCTCATACGAAGTCCGATTGGCGCATTCTTGGACTTTTTGGAAAGCTGAGGAGAAGACGGATCGTTTTCTGTTGGTTCCGCCTCATTTGGTGTCTCAAGCCGTCCTGTGTGTTTGAAACAGTCGTGCATGACAGAATTAGACCGAGTTGGACCTTGTACTGAGTTGGCCCATAGTCTGAGTCTGTTCACCTTCTACAGGCTGTCTGTTCGCCTTCTACAGGCTACCACACCCTATATATTCATGCCAGCCACCTTTAGGGTTAGGTTTTGCTTTGTTTGCATCTACACTTGTGTGTTTAGATCCCGCCCCTTGCACCGGACCGATTAACTGTTGCATAGGCGTTGTGAAACCTCACCTTTTCATCGTTTGTCTGTGATTTGGCATTCGACTTGTATCCTTCATATTCTTGCTTGTGTTCTTGGGTTCGCTTGCAGGAATTAGCCTTCGTGGTGAGGTCAATCGCATCATGCGTGGTTGATAACCAACGGAGACAGTGATGTAATGATTGCAAGGTTTTGATCCGCCGGACCGGAGCCTTGGATCGCCAACGTCGAGATTCTCCACCAATCCAAGTTATCCTTTACCTTGCGGAAGATCGGGACCAATCCCCCATCAGTGATGATGAGGACATCACTTCACATGATACACACATGGAGCCTCCACCTACAATTCAATTACAAGGACCAATCACACGCGCCCGTGCCCAGTCGCTTGAACCATGAGGTTAATTCTTTCCTTAGCAACTATGTTAACATTTGTTTGGATGGGATGCTACTGAATACTAGTGATATTTGTTGCTTAGGAACATGGGAGATAGAATAGAAGAGTTGGAGTTGAAGATGGAGTCGCACGGATGATTTGAAGTCAAGAATTCGCTGGTTCGGACTACATCGACCACCATGCACCAAAATGGGCGTAACTTCCTCATACGAAGTCCGATTGGCGCATTCTTGGACTTTTTGGAAAGCTGAGGAAAGA
>JAAALK010000283.1:101026441-101043380 GCA_019279435.1 Zizania palustris | reverse complement strand
TGTGTGCGCCGCCAGGACTGGCTCCTCTCTGTTCTTGCATTATTTTGTCTCAAATTTGTTGGATGCATTTAATCCTTGGTCTCTGGTGAATTTATTGCTTGCATCTTGTTCGGTTTGGGAAGTTAATGCCTTGGGCACGAGCTGGTGATTTTATTTCTTGGGGAGAAGCTTCTTCTGTTGTTGGTGTTCTTCACGGTGGGAGTACTAGTTCTTGCGGTTGCAAGTAGTACTGCTTTGCTGTAGCTACAGTGTCCTGTAGCAGCTTTTCACCTTCTATTGCCCAGCTTTTTGATCGAAGCTGACAGTCCTTTTTTACTTCTTTCTGGGTGTGTCTGGCGAAGCTCGTTTCAGTGCGAAGCCTCTCAACTCCGTGAGACAAGCTTCGATCGAACCTCTTTAAAGGCTTCGCTCAGACTTCGAACTTCGACTTTTGTGTCTGAGTTGCTAGTTTCGAAGTTCCTCTTGTATGGACAGCATCGCATACTTCGAACTAGCATACTCCGAATCTATCTGTTCGAAGCGCATACTTCTTTAGGTTTCGAAGATAGAGTGTAGGCTTCGGACTTGATTTTCTGTCACGTGACAGACTTCGCCCCTACGTTCGTAGGTTGTCTGTTTGTGTGTTCGAAGCTTTGTGTTCGAAGTTTCGTATTCGAAGGTTTAGCTTCAAGGCTTACGGTTCGAAGTTCGTTCGAGGTCTCGTCTTCGAAGTGCATACTTCGAAGCAGGCTCCGGAACTCTTTTACTTCGCTCCGAAGCTCGTAAGTCGAAGCTGTGTGCGAAGACTTGTCTTCGAAGTGCATACTTCGAACCAAGCTCCGGCACTGCTTTTTACTTCGCTCCGAAGTACTCTTCGCACTAGCCTAGACAGTGACACCTTCGGTACTTCGGACAGACTCCGTCATCAACCTCCGAAACATACCTCGACGTGCGAAGGGGGCTTCGCCAAGTCCCGAACAGGAGACAACTTTGGACAGTAACTTCTCTTTTCACTTTATACATACTTAGATCATTTCATTGAGAAGTATAGGCCTGTTACAACTTGTTTATCTGCCTAGTTGCACCACTTCAGTTTTACACTGTTTATCATCAGATGCTTCTAGGTTAGAAACCTTTAGACTTAGGCCTTCTGTTTATTTTCTGCTGCGTAGTATTTTTGAGGTGCGTTGGGTGTTGGGAACAGGCCATTGATTCGAAAGAATTTTTAAGGCGCCCATTCAGCCCCCCTCTGGTCGCTACTTTCGGTCCTACAAGGCCTCGATACCCCTTTGACCAGATCCGAGGGCCCAGATTAAATCTCGAAGGGATTTAATCCTAGCCCTCCGATCGCGATCGTGCGGTTGCGTCGTGATCCGGCACGACACGACGTAAGGGGCACGTACCCCCCTTCGTCTCCGGCGACGGCGGCGGCGAGGGCCTAGGAGCCTAGCTATGGCCAAAAATGGAACGAGGAGAGGATGGGGACCACGAAGATACCTCCGGTGGTGACGGCGGGCGACGAACGGTGACCGGCGACGAGGGTAGACGGTGAGGGACCTTCGGGAGCTCGACGGCGACGGCGATCCGGCGGTGTTCACGGCCAATGGGGGTGTGGCCGAGGACGGGCGGTCGACGGCGGACCCGACAGTGGCGGTGGCTAGGTTGAAGGGGTCCGGGATCGACGGCGAGGGCTTGCCAGAGGAGAAGCAGGACCTAAGACCGAAAAGAGGGCAGCGGCGCTCTGCTTTTGCGCAAGGAGGGCTACGTTGGCATGGGCTGGGTGCGTAGGCCAGAGGCGGTTTAAATAGGGGGTCGCCGGCGTCTAGATGGCAGGGAACTGAGGGGTTCCGTGAGCTCCGCCGAGGGCTTTCCAAGCTTCGGGTATGCTTCCTTAAGCGCGAAACCGCGTGGCTCAAGGATGGAAAGGGGGCGGTGGCTCTCGGGGAAGGCGATCCGAGGGTGATCGGGCGAGATCGGGCGGGATCGGGCTGCCGTCGACGAGGAGAACAGAAAGGAATCACCGGGGAGAAGGAAGGGGGATCCGCTTCCATGGAGAAGACGAATCTGACAGGTGGGCTCCACCTGTCAGTGGGCAAGCGGGAAAACGAGCGCCGACAGGCGGGGCCGAGTGGTCAGAGGGAGAGGGCCGGGCTGGTGAGGCTGGCGGGTGGGACCGAGACAGGCGCGACGGGAGAGAGAGGCGGGGAGCGGCACAGACAGGTTGGCCCCACTGGTCAGTGACTGGTGGTTGGACTGGGCCGGGCTGAGGGTGATTTCAGGGTTGAGGCCCATTAAGGATTTAAATATTTTTCTGATTTAACATAATTCCAGTAATTCATATATTTGATTAAGGGTTGAATCACTATTGATAAAAATTTGTAAAAATTCCTAAAATTATATTTTGGCCTCTAGTTTATCTCATAAAATTTTCAAGTCCAGATTTTGAATATTTCTCCATGTTTGGCTTTAATAGGGTTCTTTAAGGCTTTTCCCTTTAATTAGAAATTCCAAAAATGCATTTAATAATACTTTTCTTTTATTTTAATTCTTTTTAATTTCTAGGGTGTTACACTCTCTCTCTCCCCTCACTACCACTCTGACCTCACCTGTCAGCCCCTCTTTCCCCCTCACCCGCGCCCCGCCCACACTCACTTCCTGATGGCCCCCACCTATCAGCCTCCGCTCCACTCTCCCACGCATAGGCCCACCTGTCGGCGTCCTCTGCCTCACCCTCAGCCCACAACCGCCCTCGCTCACTACAATAATCCGGCCAACTTCTGTCGGCCAAAGCCGACGGAAGATAGGACTTTCTCGATGGAAGAAGCTAACTTCCATCGGCAAAAGGCTAACTTCCGTCGGCATATGGCCGACAGAAGCAGGGCGATGGAAGTTAGCGCAGAACTCTGCCACGTTAGCAGAGGCACGCTAACTTCCATCGTCCAGTCTGGCCAACGAAAATTAGCCTTTCTGCTGACGTGGCTGAAATAAGCTAACTTCCGTCGGCTATGGTCAAAGCCGATGGAAGTTACCTGGTATTTTGTTGTTTTTCCTGGTTCCCCTATTCACACTCACATTCAACCACAATTTATATCAAAATTCACATATCACAACAAAATTCACATATCACATCCAAAATCACATTCAAACTTCACATATAACATCCAAAATCACATCTCACTTCCAAATTCACATCCAAACATCACACATCACATCCAAAATCACATAACACATCCGAATTCACATCCAAAGTCACCTAACACATCCGAATTCACATATCTCATCCAAATTCACATACAAAGTCACATAACACATCCAGATTCACATAACACATTCAAATTCATATTCAGATTGCATATATCACATCCAGATTCAATCCAAAATTCACAATATACATTCATACTCAATGATTGCCCACATTTGGGTCGTGGGCGCCACTGTTGCCTCCCGCTTCATCCACATTTGCCCCGGAGGCTCCATCCTGATCGACATACAGAAAATCTGAAGAAATAGACAAAATTAGAGAACAAACTCAAATAACCTTCTAAACGCTAACTTAAGTATCTTAACTAACTAAAGTAACTCAAATAACGAGTTGTTAGGAGGCACCTCAGCTGCAGGAGGAGTAACAAATGGAATTGGTGGTGGCGGGGTAGGTAGCGGTTGGAACAAGGAAATGTCAAATCCATGAAGCTGCTAGGCCATTTGCTACACATATTGTAATGCACTCAGTTAGTTCTAAACCTATTGTTAAATACTTTATAACTGCAACACAATAAACTAAACTTACTTGCAACATCGCATGTTGTTGTGATAAGAAGGCGGTGTAATACTCTTGTTATTGCCTTATGTGCTCATTGCGCTGCCTTATTTCCTCCCTTAGCTGAACCATTTTCGGGTTTGCTTCTGAGCGATGACGGCTGGAGCCAACTCTGACGGACCTCTACGATGATTGAGCTATCTTCTGAACTCTCACCACCATCGAGTCAATAACTCCACTGAACATGGAGTACCTGCAACATTGAATGAGTTAGTTACCATTACAATACCATACACAAAACATTGAGAAAAACATCGTATCACCGTCCATGGCTTTTTCCAACTCCACTGGAGTACACGGCCATTGGGTCGACAGGTTCTCTCCACCAATAAATAGTCCTCTCAATGGAGTTGAAACATGTGTTCACCATATTGCGCCTGCAAAAAACAACATGTCCTGTTAGACGGAGAAAAATGAAATGACGCAAACTCTTAACATTGCTAACTTCTCACCAAATGATCTGTGGCTGACTGGTTACATGAGACATCTGGCTATGTAGGATCGCTTCCTTTGTGACCAGAAGCATAGACCTCAATGTCACTTGGCACATTGCTAGATTTAGCTTCTTGTACAGTAGATATGAGTTAGTCGCATTACAATGTATCTATAGATAAAGTGACAATTGTTGGTCTTACCATGCGTTTACCATGGCAGATATGTCCATCGACACCATATATGTGCTTCAGATCCGTTCCACGGCGTTGTCTTTTCTACTTGGAAGTCTTCTTGAATGCAGTTGAAGACCAAATCTTGCAGAATTCAAAATAGGCATCCTCGCGGTTTGCAAAACACGGAATCCTCACCTGAATAGAGATGTTAAGCTTCTGTATTATATGAAAATAAATCTCGAAAATCAAAGATTAAAAAAGTTAAAATTGTTTACGAATGGTATTGTTCTTCAGTCAAGTATAATGTTGAAGCACCCATCGCCTTGCTCATTCGTTGCCCTAGCTGCTCCTTGCAGTACGCATTGTTCGCTTGAATGTGGGCATACGAATTTGAGTCCTTCACCACCTTGTGTGCATTGTTGTTGAAGATTTGAAGGGCATGATTATGGTGATTGCCTGATTCTGGCAAGAAAAAGCGTAACTGCAAAAGTCATGATTAGTAACGTGTTGTAATTCCAAAAGCTTTGGGTTAAAACTAAAACAAGAATGAAAAAAACACATACCCAGAAGTCATGAGAAACCGCCCCCGGGCTAGTTCCATGGAGCCCATAGGAAGAAAACCGGTATTGGTCCCATGCCGGCACAGAACCCGCTCAGCGGTCGGCATTGTCAACACCACTAGGTTGTGCAGACGACACAGGTTACCCAATATCTGGTTAACCTATCTAATCCTCAAAGTGCCGACAAACCGAGAGTCAATCCAAGATCTAGAAATACATAATACATACAATTAGTTTACTGAAAAAAAAATATTTTGAAAAAAGCAAAACACCAGAATATTAGACTTACCCGTCACCTACAGGCGTAATCTCAATCTTGGCTCCACCTGAATGGACTATTGGTGGGGCGACTAGGTGGCTCGTCCTAAAAGATTGTGAGGACCCTAAAGCCTCAGCCCCCTCCTCCTGACCTGCACCCTCCGGGTCAGCCCCCTACCCGACACCCTCCGGGTCATCCCCCTGCCCCGCACCCTACAAGTCATCCCCCTCCTGCCTCCCACCCTCTAGGTCATCCTCATGACCCGCACCCTCTAGATGTTCTTCCTCCTGCAAAATAGTATTAAAACAATTAGTAATAGTTTATAACAGGCATAAAAATCAATTTGAAAGTTACCTCATCATCCCTTTGAAATGGAATAGACTGACCAATTAATGTCGGATCTATGCATCTCAAGAGTTGCTCTTGACGACGTTTGTTTGAAGAAGCAGAACTACCCTAGAATAGGGTGTCTTCCTAAGTCATCGGTGTACTCGCCGGAGTACTCACCGATGTACTCGCCAAGCGGAAAAGCTTCCTCGTGAAACTCTTCACCTTTTTTGACATCCTATTCAAAACAAACATGAGAAACCAAGGGTTGGTTTTGGAGTCTGTGATGAGTGATTGACAGATTTTACCCTCTGATTCGAAGGGGTCCCTCTGAAGGGGTTCAGAGGTTGTTTCACCGAAGGGTTAAGTGGGCTCTGGTTGCTGCAGCTGTTGCAGCGGAGTGTGCCTGTCGGAGGGGTCCGACAGTACACAATGTCTTGGCTGTACCGAAGGGTTCGGTATTTTGGGCGGTACACCGGAGTGTGAATCAGAGGTTGTTTACCCGGAGAGGTCTCCGGGGTACTGGATACACTTGTCTGTTTGTTTGTGGTGCGCAGGGGACTTCGGAGGGGACGGGCTATTCGTAGCAAGTGAACCTTGGTCAAGTCAGGGGAGACTTGATGACAGGGGAGCAGGGAGCTCCGTCATGAAGGCTGCGAAGGGGTTAAGGTTGGACCTTGGGTCGAGGTGCGCTAGGAGAAGGCAGTAAGTGCGGAGTGTGACTCTGGGTGAAGGTACTCCGAGATGAAGTCCTCGGAGGCGAGGCACTTCGAAGGGTACTCTGAATGGAGTGACTTTGGAGTATGGTGGACTAAGTCCTCAGCAATGAGGCAAGGCGTTCGAAGTGTGCTCCGGAGGGAGACACTCAAAGGTATACCCGATGAAGGTCTCAGAAGTCGAGGTGCATCGAAGGCATGGTCCGGGTGAGGATCGTCAAGGAGTGTGCTCGGGGAGAGACACTACGACGAAGTGCTCATGGAATGCTTCATGCGGAGGCCTTGGACGAAGGAGGGACTTCGAAGGGTGGTACTCCGAAGGTGGGGCTTCAGAGTGAAGGAGGCTTCGGAGCGAAGCTGGTTTCTCCAAAGTGAAGCAGGCTTCGGAGCGAAGCTGGCTTCTTCGAAGTGTAGCAGGCTTCGGAGCGAAGCTGGCTTCTCCGGAGTGAAGCAGGCTTCGGAGCGAGGCTGGTTCCAGAGCGAGGCTGGCTCCGGATTGAGGTTGACTTGTGGTACTTCGGCCGTGCATGGCTTCGGTACACGGACTGACGGAGTTCGAGCTGGGAGAAGCTGCGAAGCCATGGTGGTCCACTTCAAAGGTGTTGGTGCGAAGGCCCAAGGGCTTTGACGGCTTCGGCTCAAAACTTTCACTATATCGAAGGCTGACTTCGGTGAAGCGAAGGCCGTCAGGCTCAAGGCTTCTCACCGAAGCTACCGCACCCCTCACGTGCGAAGGGGGGCTTTAGAAGGGTCCAAAACTGCAAAGGCTGACAGCATCTGCTCTGCAAAAGCTGGTGCTGTCCCCTCTGCGAAGCTGACAAAAGAAGCCTCCAAATAAAGTACACTACCAACTGTACCCCCCTGTTCTGAGGAGACAAAACCGGTGTAAACCCTAGGGGTAAAGTAGTCAATTCACATGGCTGAATAGTGCCTATAAATAGTGGAGGCTGGGTAGGTCTCATTAACACTTTGAGCATTCATTTTTGAGCTCCTGTACTAGCCACCACATACTTTGTATTCATCCTGTGAGTTCAATTTTTTGTGTTCCCTGTTCAAGCATCGAAGCTTTGACTCTGTGTTCATTTACTGCTTGAGCTTGTATGCATACTTCGCTGCATGCTTCGATCTCTTGTGTGTCACTTCTTTTGAGTTGAGTTTGTGCACTGAATCCTTTCTGGAGAAGTGTGTGAGAAGCCTATTCGAGCGAAGTGTGGTTTTCAGTGTCTGTTCGCTCTGTGTAAACTGGAGGCTAGACCTCTCTGATTACTAGTGAAGCACTGATCGAAGCCCATTTTTCTTCCCTAGTCGAAGCCCTTAGCGAAGTCTGTTAAGTGTGCGTTTTGACCTTCGAAGTACGAAGCCCAGCACTAGTTGTTGTCACTAAGTATTTGGTCGAAGTCCGCAGAGTGAAGTCTGCTCTTACGAAGTCTATAGTGCGAAGCCTGCTCGAAAGCACCCAGTGTGCGGAGCCTGCACTGACTTAGCAAAGCTGATCGAAGTCCTCAGGGGGAAGTCCGCTCTTGCAAGTGCGAATCCTGCAAGTGCGAAGCCTGCACGAAGGCACCCTGTGTGCGAAGGCTGCGCTGACTTAACAGAAGCTGAATTTTTGGGTTTGTGGGTGGAGCAAAGTCTTCTTGGCTTCGAACTTTTACTCCTTGCGAAGCCTGTATTCAGAGCTGTGAAATACCTCCGAACCAGAACTTCGAAGGGTGTGTTCGAAGCCTGTTCCGCAGAAGACAGAATTAAAACAGAAGGCTATTTTTAGTCTAAAATTTTAAAAGCTCCCATTCACCCCCCTCTGGTCGCTGTTTCTGGTCCAATAATTGGTATCGGAGCGGGTTAAGATCACCAGTTGACCTTAACCGGTTTTGTGATCTGTTGGCGACATGGACAGAGTTAGTAAAATACCTTTGTTCGATGGGATTGATTTTGCATACTAGAAGGTGCGCATGGAGGCTTACTTGCTAAGCCAAGGAAATGCAATTTGGGAGATTGTGGACTCACAATACTCCATCCCTGAAACTCGCACCTCTCAAACAGAGAAGGATCAGTATAATGCCAACTCCAAGGCAAGAAATATATTGTTTGATAGGGTGCAGCACCTTAGGATAGCTAGGGAAATTTGCACCACTCTCACTATTTTTCATGAGGGCTCTACACAGATTAAGGCCAGGCGCCAAAGCACATACAATCAACAGTATCAGCTGTTTGTGCAGGCACCTGGTGAATCTATAGATGCCATGTTTTCTCGCTTTGATGCAATAGTGAGTAACTTGCGGTCCAACGGGACACTTGCTTACAATGATCATGATAGGTGTTGGGGGGAAAATATCTCATCTTCGGGGTTATTGCCAAAGCAGCATGAAGACAGTCAACCAGTTCGAAGATTGTCCGAAGACCATCTTCGAAGATGCCCAGAACCTGGTTCGAAGCCCGAAGACAGACACTGGTTCGAAGTATGTCTTCGAACCAAAGCCCTTCAGGATCTTTTCTGCCAGCTAAGATGGAAGACTTATCTTCTATCTTATTAGATTAGTCTTTTACCATTTTAGCCCTATTAAGGAAACCGAATAGTTTCCTTAATGTCGGTTGTAATAGAGGGGTAAATAGGTCTTTTCCTTAATGTTTAAGCCTATAAATACCCCCCATTTCACCCTGTAATGGGGACCGAATATAAGTGATTCAATACACACTTTCGAACTATTCTAAGCTATTATCCTTTCGGAGGCTTAGAATAGTTTGCTTCACAAACACTTCGTTTGTTAGTTTCTTTTCTACAGAAACCTGTTAGCGTAATCTTTTACGCCAACAGTTGGCGCCGTCCGTGGGGAACTTAGTTCAAAAAACTTCGTTCGCTACCAATTTCTTACATCATGCCTCCTAAGCGGAGCGCACCTCGCAATCCCACTCGGAGGTCCTCTCGGATCTCCGGAGAGATACCCTTCAACACAGTCGAAGTCGGAGGGTCTTCGACTATCCCTCCACCTCAAACTCCGCAAGGGGCTTCTATCCCTTGAGGATACGAAACCTCTCCGCCAACCCCTTCCATACTCCGACCGCCCGGAGCCACTCCGCCACCCTCCATTCCGATTCGAACTAATCATACCAGTTCTCAAGACCCGGAAGGTCCTTCCGGAGGAGATGAAGATAGCCTTGGAGATATGGCCACTCAAATGGCCAACCTTCAAGCTGAGGTAGCGAGGTGGCGACAAGAGGCTGCGAACAGGCTTCGCTCTCAAGCCACCCCAGCTATCCCCGAAGTGCCCGAAGACGACAATCTTGGTTATCCCGAAGCCCCGGAGAACGCTTCTTACGACAATGAATCTCCGTTGCATCCTGAGCTGCAGAAGGTTCGCTTCGATCCGAAGTTTAAAACCTCGAAGCTCTCCAAATATGCCGGAGACGAAGATCCTAGTGAGTTTGCACGTTCTTATGCCCTAGCGATTGAGGCTAGTGGCGGAGACAGAGAAACTATGGCGAAGTGCTTCCCGTTAGCTCTTCAAGGAGTGGCGTTGAGATGGTTCTGGTCTTTAAAGCCAGGATCAATCACTTCGTGGTCACAGTTGAAGAGGAAGTTTATAAGTAACTTTCAGGGCACCTTCGTGCCTCCCATGTCAACAGGAATCCTTTTCCAAGTGAAACAGCTCCCCGGAGAAACATTGAGGCAGTACTTCAAGCGCTTCGCTCACACGAAGTCGCAAATTCGGGGGCTGTCCACATCCTCGGTGGTTGATGCGGCTCGGGAAGGCGTCAGTCATAAAGGCCTTCTGGATAAATTGCATCGGAAGAGCATCACCACAGTATCACAGCTGATGTCATACTTCGAGGAGTATGCAAGATCAGAAGAAGGTTGGCTTCGGAGGACTACTGCTACTTCGACAATATTGCAAGAAGTTAAAGCAGAGGTGAAGACTTCGGCACAGCCGCAAGAACCAGTCTTCGAAGTGCAACATGATCGAAGAAGAGGGCAAAAGCACCCTCGCTCTGAAGTTTTGAACATTGCACCCCCACAGAAGTTTGCACCAAGAGCTCCACAGTCTGCGGGGAACAAGTCCAGCGGCTGGAAGCCGCCAGGGAAAACGGCTAGCAAGGGCCAGACCCTTTTTTGCTGTATACATGGAGAGAATCGAAGCCATGCAACTGACACTTGCAAGGCTATTCTTACCCTAAGGGGAGAGTACTTGGAAAGAACTTCGGGTCGAGGTAGTACCGACCGAAGTCCAGCAGCAGCAGTGCGCCCGGAGCCAGTCCAGGCTGTGGCGCGGATAGAAAATTTTGATGCTGCAAGGCACCCTCCGGTGGCCAATGTTATGCCACCTCCGAAGCAAGAGGAAGGGCAAGATAGAGGGAAGAGAGTAGTTCTCCCTATCTCCAGAGGAGGTACCCTCGGAAGCATGTCCAAGAGACAGTGAAGAGAGTACGTTCGAGAAGTAGGCCACATTGGGACTTCGTCATCTGCAGCTGCAATGCCGGAGTGGTCTCATGTTCCAATATCTTTCTCTGCGGAGGATGCAGCTGGTATCAAGTTCCCGCATGCAGATCCATTGGTTATTACTGCTGATATTGCAGGGACTGAAGTCCGAAGGGTGCTAATTGACGGAGGTAGCTCGGCAGATATCATATTTGTACAAGCCTTCGATCAGTTATGCATTTCCCGGAAGCATCTCCTCCCAGTGGCTCGTCCTCTGCAAGGCTTCGCAGGACCTCCGCTTGATGCACTTGGCCAGATAGGTCTGGAAGTAACCTTCGGAGAAGGTTTACTAGCCCGAACTGAAGAAGTTATCTTTGATGTGGTAGATGCTCCGTATGCTTATAATGTCATCTTCGGACGAGGCATGTTGAATCAGTTCGGAGCTGTGGCGCATCACAACTACTTGTGCATGAAGATGCCCACACAATCAGGAGTCCTGACAATCTTCGGAGATCAAGCCATGGCTCGGAGGGCAGAATATGGTCACGGTCCTCCTCTTGATCCGAGGCAAGTAAACAATGTTCAAAATGATGAAGAAATTTTTTCAGCCTCTTCCGAAGCTTCGAAGAAGTCATTTCCAAGACCAAGTCCCGAAGGAGAGATTGCAACGAAGATCATTGTTAAAGATGGTAAAGAATACACTTTTCAATTTGGTAAAGATTTACCTCCTGAAGTTGCAACTTCCTTGGAAAAGGTCATAGAAGAAAATTTGGATGTCTTCGCTTGGTCTGACGAAGATATCACCGGAGTCGATCGGGATATTATTGAGCACAGTTTGCTTGTAAACCCGAAGGCCCGGCCTGTTCAACAAGGGCTCCGGAAGATGTCCGCAGAGAGAGCTGCTCTAGCTAAGGACGAAGTTGAAAAACTGTTGAAGGCTGGGATTATCAGAGAAGTGGCCCATACAGAATGGCTAGCCAACCCAGTCTTCGTCAGGAAGAAGTCTTCCGGGAAGTGGCGCATGTGCATTGATTTCACATCCCTGAATAAAGCGTGCCCACGTGACCCCTACCCCATGCCCCGAATTGATCAACTAGTTGACTCCACTGCAGGTTCGGAGTTACTAAGCTTCCTTGACGCGTATTCTGGTTATCATCAAATATGGTTGAAGCGCGAAGATGAAATCAAGACGAGCTTTGTAACTCCTTCGGGAGTCTTCTGCTATGTAAGAATGCCCTTCGGCCTAAGAAATGCCGGGGCTACTTTTTCAAGATTAGTTGCTAAGGCTCTAGGTCATCAACTAGGCCGTAATGTAGAGGCCTATATGGATGATATTGTAATAAAGAGTGCTTTAAAGCACCAACATAGCCTAGACTTAGCAGAAACACTCAATAGCCTTCGGGCATGTGGGATCCGTCTTAACCCCGAAAAATGTGTATTCGGAGCTAAGGCTGGAAAGTTGTTAGGGTACTTAGTTTCAAGCAGGGGAATTGAAGCTAGCCCTACTCAAATAACTGCGCTGCAGAAGATGGCTCCTCCGGAGAATTTAAAGCAAGTGCAAAAGCTGACTGGACGTCTGGCCGCACTTAGCAGGTTTTTATCAAGGTCTGCGGAGAGGAGCTTGCCAATATTTAAAGCTTTGAAAGGGTCCGAAGATTTTGCATGGACACCGGAGTGTCAGAAAAGCTTTGAAGATATTAAAGATTATCTCAGCAATCTTGCTACACTCACGGTGCCTATTGCGGACGAAACCCTACTCCTGTATCTTGCAGCTACAGGTTCAGCTGTCAGCGTAGTCCTTGTCAGAGAAGCAGATATCAATGGGAAGTTGGTCCAAAATCATGTCTATTTTGTATCTGAAGCATTGTCAGGAGCGAAGACAAGATACTCCGAACTTGAAAAGTTCGTTTATGCTCTGATAATGGCTTCGAGAAAGCTAAGACATTATTTTTTGGCTCATAATGTAATTGTACCAACTTCGTATCCTTTAGGAGATATGCTCCGAAGCAAAGATTCCACTGGAAGGATTGGAAAGTGGGCAGTAGAGCTAGCACCCTTCGGCATATCTTTCCTGGCAAGGACAGCTATCAAATCTCAAGTCCTAGCAGACTTCGTAGCAGAGTGGACTCCACCTGCGAAGTTGACTCCAGAGAAATCAGATGACGGAGTTTGGATTATTTACTCCGATGGGGCTTTCCAAGCATCCGGAGCAGGCATTGGGGCAGTATTGATTTCACCGTCAGGGCAAAGAGCAATGTACTCCGCAAGACTCAACTTTAAGTCTACCAATAATATAGCGGAGTACGAAGGAGTTTTATTGGGACTCAGGAAAGCACGTGCTCTAGGGGCTACAAGGATAATTATAAAAACAGATTCTCAGATAGTAGCAGGGCACGTAGATAAAAGTTTTCAAGTCCGACATCCACAGCTTGCAAAGTACTTAGAAGAAATTCGCAAGATTGAAGCACATTTCAAGGGTATTTCCATTCGGACTATACCAAGAGCTGAAAATGTGCAAGCGGACATTTTAGCGAAGGCTGCAGCCGGAGCTGTGGATGTACCTGACGAAGCTTTCTATGAGGAGCTCAATGTACCTTCGGTGCCACAAATTGCCTCTGCGGAGATCCTTTGCATTCCTAGTGCAGATTGGAAAGATTCGATCATAGAACTCCTGCAAGGAGGAACAAATTTGCCCGAAGAGCCCCAATTGTCAAGATTAAAGCTCAGAGCAAGAAACTATCAGTTAATCAACGGTATATTATACAAGGCCGGAGTATGCTCCCCTCTACTCCGATGTATATCTCAAGCCGAAGGCCAAGAAATTCTTCGAGAAATTCACGAAGGCCTTTGTGGAAGCCATTTAGCCCCTAGAGCACTGGCAGGAAAAACACTTCGCCAGGGGCTTTATTGGCCCACAATAACAGCTGATGCGGAGAGCTTGGTCCGCACTTGTCAAGGATGCCAGTGGATGGGTCGACGGAGTCATCGCCCACCAACAGCTCTTCAAGTCATAGCTCCGGTATGGCCTATGGCCAGATGGGGTATGGATCTAATTGGTCCCTTTCCGTTAGCAAAGGGAAATCTGAAGTTCGCAGTGGTAGCTATTGAATATTTTTCTAAGTGGGTAGAAGCAGAGCCCTTAACAGCTATCACTTCGAACAATGTACAGAAATTCTTCTGGAAGAACATTATTTGCCGGTTCGGAGTGCCTAGATTTCTCACAGTTGATAATGGAACACAGTTCGACGCAGAACCCTTCAGGAAGTTTTGCGAAGACCTAGGCATTCAACTATGTTTTGCTGCAGTGAGACATCCTCAGTCGAATGGAGCCGTTGAGCGAGCCAATGGAAATATTTTATCAGGGCTAAATCGAAGAATAGTAGGATTATCAAAGGGACTGTGGACCGAAGAGCTTCCGAAGATTCTGTGGTCCATTCGGACTACGCAAACAAGGTCCACAGGTTTTACTCCGTTCAGACTGCTATTCGGAGATGAAGCTATGACTCCAACGGAGCTCAAAGGAGGATCATTTCGCAGCACCGAACCAGACATCGAAGAAGAGAGACAAGCTTCGTTAGATTTATTAGAAGAAACAAGACTTCGAGCTGTAGCTAATTTATCAAAATATCACCAGCAGACGAAGACTTGGTATGACCCGAAGGTTAAGCTCAGCGAGTTAAGGCCGGGTCATCTTGTTCTACGAAGCATTATAGCACCAGGGAAGTTAGGCAATAAATGGGAAGGTCCATATCTAATTGTCCGCTCAGGACACCCTGGTTCATTTAAATTAGCTAATTTAGAAGGTGAAGAGTTAGCACATACTTGGTATGCGGAGCACCTAAAGCGATACGTCGCATAAGGGCTCCTTGTAATTCGCTTGTAATCACCTCTAAATTAATAAAGCATACACCCTGATAGTTGCCTTCCCCTTGTTGACTCCTAGCTTCCCGAGCGGACGCGCTGGAACGGAAGTCGACCGAGAGGGAAGTGTCATTAAGCTGGGCTGTATTTCCGGACTTCGTACCCATAAAGTCGAAGCCTCCGGTGTGGTGGCTGAAATCCATCCGGAGCCCAAGTCTCGGCTTGTAGGCATCCGTAAAAGAGCCAATACCACATTCTACGGAGTCCAAGCTTCGGCTGGTAGACTTCCGTAAAAAGAGCCGAAGGTGGCCAAAATCTGCGGAGTCCAAGCTGCAGCTTGCAGACTTCTGCAAAAAAGAGCCGAAGGTGGCCAAATTCTGCGAAGTCCAAGCTCCGGCTGGTAGACTTCTGCAAAAAAGAGCCGAAGGTGGCCAAATTCTGCGAAGTCCAAGCTCCGGCTGGTAGACTTCTGCAAAAAAGAGCCGAAGGTGGCCAAATTCTGCGAAGTCCAAGCTCCGGCTGGTAAACTTCTGCAAAAAAGAGCCGAAGGTGGCCAAATTCTGCGAAGTCCAAGCTCCGGCTGGTAGACTTCTGCAAAGACAAGCCGAAGGTGGCTAAAGCAAAACAACATTTGAGCCATGAGCTTCGAATGTCTGTTCATATAAGTCCAAAGTGACAAATTTTTTAAGACACTAAAGTGTCCTGGAAGTTATCTCAATTGATTTCTTTCGTTAAACAAAGGTACCAAGTTACCATTCTTCTGATTACAAAAAGTCGAAGACATTTCATAAGATTTCAAAAGATCTTTAAATGGCAGAGGGGCTCCGAACCCCCAAAAAATTGTACTCCGAAGTTTTTTCTTTGCGCATAACCATCTTTGAATATAGTTCGAAGTTGCTTATACCCAAAGAGGGGCTAGTAATATGGAGACAATTTTAAATC
Source organism: Zizania palustris (assembly GCA_019279435.1). Lineage (NCBI taxonomy): Eukaryota > Viridiplantae > Streptophyta > Magnoliopsida > Poales > Poaceae > Zizania > Zizania palustris. The sequence goes on along the minus strand of JAAALK010000283.1, from coordinate 101,027,900 downwards.
GACATTCATTATCGAAATAAATGTATTTACAGATTACATTATGAAAAATTGGTATCTATACCAAGAAGGAATCGGAGACCTCTTCGGTCCCGAGAGCTAGGGGTGGAATGACTAGTTCCAACATCGGAAGTTCTAAGAACTTTGCGCTTAACTCTCTTCCTACCCTTCGAAGCTCTAAAATCCTTCTGCTCTTGTTGAAGCTCGGCCCAAGTTCGAAGCCGCTCGGGGCTTCTTTCCCAGCTTCTAAGATCTTCAGATCTTTTATTTTGGGCTTCACCTTCGTCTTCGGACCAATTAGTGTCTTCAGAAGACGAAGTGTTTGCGTCAATCTCTTTATCTTCCTCTTTAATATAAGACAATACGTCTTTGATTACTTCGGGCGCAATAACGCCGGAGTCATCTCGAGGAATAAGAAATCGAGGACGTTTATAACTCTTTAGAAGTTAGAAGGTGTTCCACAGTGAGCGAAGTTCGCTGTTAAGCTCTAACACTTCGATATCTTCCATAAGAGGCAAAGCCTAGAAATATGATAAACAAGACTTTCATTGATAAATGTTTACAAGCATAAAGCTTTACATGATTAGAAATCCTAAAATATTCCTAAACCTGCGGGTTCGAAGGAGGTTGACTGCTCGAAGCTTGGCTCCGAACTTGCTTCTGGCGTTGGCCTTCATCAATCCAAGCCTTGATCGCAGATCGACCTTCGGCTCTCCATGAAGTTTGAAAGGCTCGCCAGGCGGCAGCCACGCCTTCGGAAGGAGTCAGAAGTCTTGCGTCGTCGAAGATGATGGAGCCCTCTGCGCTCGGAGTAATTACTCGGCCCAAATCCTCATAGTAACGAAGTAATCCAAGGGCAGACACTTGTCCGGAGAGTTCTCCATAACGCATGCCTGCCGTCTTCATTTGCTTCGCTGCTCCTTGGATCCTTTTTAACCGGCGCAGCAGAGTCACATTGTCATCCGAAGGTAGTGATCCCGTAGTACCGAAGTACTCCAAGACACCTAGCATCTGCTCGATGACCTCCGAAGCCACCTTCTCAGACTTAAGCCTTTCCTCAATAAGCGCATCCTTGGCCGAAGTCGTTTCTGCTAAAACTCCGGAGATTCTAGCGTTCTCCGTAGTCAGAGCATTCTTTTGAGTCCGGAGTTGGCCAGCCTCTTCTTGTAGCCTTACAAGTTCGGACCCCTTCGCAGCATCCTCCGTCCGCAGTCTCTCAACCTCTGCTCGAAGCACAATTCTTTCCGCTTCGAGCTCTTTCTTCGCAGCCTCCAAGCTTTGCCTAGCCCTTCGCTCTGCTAGTATTACATTATCCATTTGAGCTACTCGACCTTCGGAGAAGTTAAAATTTCTTTGAAGAGCTTCGTTCTCTTCCCGAAGTTGAGCAATTTCATTTTCGCTCGATAAAGCCGCAGCGCGGGCTAAGACTGCTTGCTAAGAAAAGAAAACTTGATAAGAAATT